>JAJHZJ010000862.1:921014-1426014 GCA_023548195.1 Bettongia penicillata ogilbyi | reverse complement strand
TTTACAGATAAGGCAGAGAAGTTTCTCCATCAGGAGGATGGCAAAAGGCCCAAGAAAGTGGGGCTCAGAGTGCTGATCTTTCCCATTCATTTCTATGCCTGAGTACAGCAGTCAGCAGGCTGACTTCCAATGGGAGCTGTCTCTTTCTGGTACTGAAACCATGAAAGAAAGCAAAGACACTACATTCTCATTTTTGTTATTGAGAAGCAAAAGACTGCTTTCTCCTAAAAAAAAGAAGAAAAAGGCATTCACTCAACATCATTCTCTTGTACTCCTAGAAACTTAGTATTGGGAGGGATCTTGGTTTAATTCCCCCAGAACTTTTAGGTTTCATTTGCCCTGTACAATTGCCTATGCTGACAAAAAACTGGAAATAATCAATATTAAAAGATCGGTAGAAAGACAGGCACCACTGGTACAGCTGTGAATTGATCCAATCATTGTGGGAGGCAATTTGGAAATGTGGAAAGTATTGTGGAAAGCAATTAGGATTAATCAGTGATGAAAATGCCCATTTATTTTGTTGTGGAAGTCCCCCTGTTAGACATATACCCCAAGGAGGCCAAAGTCAGGTCTCATCTACACCAAAATCAGCATAGCAGCATAAGCCTAGGATCTGCTGACTTGGCCCATTCAGTTTGACCATGTGCTTTAGTAGGAATGTCCCCAAGTAGAGAAGCAGAGTACTGGCCCAGTACTAGAGGGAGATCAGCCCTGGAGCAGAGAGGATCTTGCCTTGCTGGCTCCTCAGAATCAAAGTGAGTACCAAGGCTCATTGTCAGCTCTTTACTATAGGGCTCAGATTTTATTAAGCTAAGTGTTAAGGGTGGGAAATCTTTTTTCCGTCTTGTTCAAACTCTCAATGATACCATTTTTAGGTTTTCATATCAAAGATACTGGAGTGGTTTACCATGTCCTTCTCCAGCAAGCAGCATAAGAAATTATGAATAGGATATGATGATTAGACAAGCATGGGAAGACATATGAAGGGATGCGTAGTGAAATGAGCAGAACCTGGAAAAACTATACACAGTGATTATCACGTAAGTGGAAAGAAAAATCCAAGATTGAATGCCGTGTAATTATAGTGACCAAGGTTGGCCCTGAAGAGCTGGGAAAAAAATCATCCCTTATTTTCTTTGAAGAGAGCGGGATATACTTACTATCAGGTCTTTCAGAATGGTTGATGTATTTGTTGGTTTTTCTCAACTTCTGTTTCTATCCTTTGTTTCAAGGGCTCATTGGAAGGGGACAGGGTAAGAGATTTATTTTCAGAAATGAAGGTAATATTTTAAAAAGACATCAGTAACAATTAAATTTTTTTAAAAAGAGGTTAATCCAAGCCTCTGACCATTTAAAGAAGTCACTTCAATCTCTCCCCTGACAGGTGGTTATGTGACGTCTGCTTGAACGCTTCTAAGTGATGGGGAACTTACTACATAATGTCTACAGGTATAACAATGTTCCGTCCTTTCCTACGTTGCAATTTATCTTTCTTTCTAGCCTGGAAATGGTCCAGGATGTCTCTTAAGGAAGAACCCTACCAGAACATGACGATCAACGAGTGGAGAAAAGGTGGATTTTTCCTGCTGGTCTCCATCTCGTAGCCTGGGCACTGGGGCTTTGACCAGGCAGTAGTCCTAGAGGCCGCAGTAACCTCAGATTTGCAAACTTTAAGGCGCTATAAAAAATAGAGCTACTTCCAAGGAACCCTGATTTTTGTCCAAAGGGCAAAATTGTGGATATTTATTTGGAAATGTGGATATTTAGGTACCTTGGCCCTAAATCAGGCAGGAGATAGGCAGATGCTTTCAAAAGGATTAATGTCTGCAATGAGCCAGTTTCAGAAAGGGGACTGAGACAGTGAATACTGATGGGAAAACTGAAGCATGGTGGGCAAGAGAAATAAGGGGAACAGGGTTGTAATCAGATACTTCATGTAGGGCTAAAGTATCTGTAAACAACATAGGAAAGGAAGCTTATCTAATCACTATGGCCCCTGTACTTTTCCACCTCAGTAACTCTGGATATCCCAGCTGCTCCATGGCTGTAACCTTCTATCCAAGTAAGACTCATAGAATTTTTGAGATGGAATGGATCTTGACAGCCATTGGATTTGACTCCATTTTGTAGATGAGACTTTTAAATATTTGATTTGCCCAAAATCAAACAAGTATTAAGTGGAAGAAATCCAAGTTTCCACATTTCAAAATTCAGTATTCTTACCACTATACACCATACTTTCTAGCTATACAACTATGGGGGCCATCTCCAGGCCCTGGATCTATATCTGACCGCCGGAGGCAGATGGCTCTGGAGAGGAAAGTAAAGCTGGTGACTTTGCACAGCCCTCCCTCACTTAAATCCAATTCACTTGCCTGTCATAGCATCACCTCCCTGATGTCATGGCCCTCTGAAAATGAAGGACAACGGGTAGGGCAAACCTGTGAGAAAATGACTTTAGGCAAACTTTACTAAGTCAAGCACAAGGGAAACAGTGTCTTCTATGATGGAAACACTTGGGCCTTGCTAATACATCAAATCTACTGCCAGCGCTTTGTACATGACTGAAAGGCTGGGGTAGGTAGGGAAGAAAGGGGAATTTGGACTCTCCTTTCTTTTGCAAAGGATGGGGTTAAGCCAGGGGCGTGCCAGCTCTGAATGACTTGCTGATTATTAAATTTTCAAAGTGAGCATCCACAGCTTGGAGATCAAGTTTACTTCCTAGAAATTAGTTTATCAGTCAGGGTTTCAATCTATTGTTTTGCTGACAGTATAAAGGGTTACTAATGCAGATTATGCAGATTAAACTTTAAAAATGTATGCATATTTTACACACACACACACACACACACACACACACAGAACCATTTACCAGCACACCCCTGTGCTATCCTATAAACATTGCCTGGACTCAGCAGAGGCTCAGGGAATTTATTCCTGCGATGTGACTGTAGGCCCATCTTCATCCCTATCACAACTGGCATTTATATAGCACTTTAAGATCGGCAAAGTGTTGTATCTCATTTGAGTCTCACAACATCCTGGGTAAAACTCGTGAGGACTCCATGCCAAGAAAAAAGATGGTTTGGTGTTTGGAAAGGATGAGTCAGTGAACAGTGGTAGCCAAGAAAGGACAAGGCCTGTTAATTCATCTCCATTTTTTTTTACATTGAAAACCAGACGAGCTACTGCTAGGCTCTTAAAAAATTTTCTTGTTTTACTTCTTTTAAACACCTTTGTCTTTGCAGTCATGAGCAATACAAAAACCAAATGGGCTGTGTGCTTACTCCACAGACAGCAAGGGAAATGTTGGAAAGCATTGTCACCATTTTCTTGGGCAGAGGATGTAGGTGAGAGTTCTATAAATGGTGGTAGTGTTACTGAGAAGAGAAAGAGGGGAAGGGGTGCTCGCACAGGACTACAGTGTATCTCCTGGGCTCCCATGGTTCCACAGTGTCCAAACTGAAGGTGTCTGTGTTTAGAGCGGGGGCCAGGAAAGGCACCAGTCAAATAGAAGAATGAAAACATGACGCCGTTAGGGGACAGTGATGCTATTGGTGAAATTTCACAACCACCACCTCCCCCACAAAAAAAACAAAAAAGGATGAGTGTACCTACTCAGGTATATCTCATTTTTTTTGCTCTATGCTTTGTGTTTTTTACAAATTGAAGGTCTGTGGCAACCCTGCATCAAGGAAGTTTATGAGTTCACATTATGTCTGTGTGTCACATTTTAATAATTCTTACAACATTTCAAAGTTTTTCATTATTTTTATATCTGTCATGGTGATCTGTGATCAGACTGTAATTGCTTTGGGGTACCAAGAAAATACCCATGTGGGGCCGTGAACTTAATCCATAAATGCTGTGTGTTCTGACTGCTCCACCAACCAGCAGTTCTCCCATCTCCCTCCTTTTCCTCAGGCCTCTCTATTCTCTGAGGCACAATAATATTGAAATTAAATCAATTAATAACCCTGCAATGGCCCCTAATGTAAGGGTCAATAGATACAGCAAACTTCATTGTTGTCTTACTTTAAGGAATGGCCACAGCAACCCCAACCTTCAGCAACCACCACCCCGATCCGTCAGCAGCCATTAACATCGAGGCAAGACTCCTTCCCTCTCGCTGCGCCCCCAGCAAAAAGATTACAACTCACTAAAGGCTCAGATGATGGTTAGCATTTTTTAATATTTTTAAATGAAGTATGAACATTTTTTAAAGACAGAATCCTATTGCACACTACATCAGAGTGTAAACATAACTTTTATATGCACTAGAAAACCAAAACATTTGTGTGATTCACTTTGTGATATTCGCTTTATTACTGTGGTCTGGAACTGAACCCACGATATCTGGACAAGATGAGGTATGCCTGTACATGAATCCTCAAATATTTATTTTCATTTTTGTCTCTTGGCAACAAGAGGACAATCTGAAATGAACAAGTGTTGCTGTACTTAAGTGAGCAAATGCTGTCACCGTGGTCTTCCTCAGGGAGAAACTTCCAAAGAACACCTTCTTATTCCCAGGACGGTTAAAAAAAACCTTTTTTAAAACCCAGAATTGTTTTTCATATATATGATAGGAAGAATTAGACTATAATCTCCTGGAAGGTAGGAATTATTACATTTTTCTTTGTGTCACTGGCACCTAGCACAGTGCCTGACTTTTTCAAATCTGAATTGAATTTCTCCTATGCATTTTAATCCTGCTCAAACGTTTTCCCTCTTTCCAGTCCCTGTTATAGGGCAGAGTGGTGTGCATGCATAGGTTTGAGAGTAAGAAGAATGAGATTTTCCTTCCTCCAGTTGGAAGCTGAGTCCCATTCTTCAAACAAAACATGGTCCGCAAGAGAATAGAGAAGACAGGTGGGGACAGTTTCACAAGCTAGGGTTCACCTTACGCCTAAAGAAAGCCCTTTTATGATTTAAAAGAATAAAAAATAAAACCCACAGGTAATATAGATTCTGAATTATGCTGAGTTCATGGCCTTGCTCTGACTCCTACCCAAACACAATGACTGATAGATAATTGCCCCCAAAATCACAACCAGACTGGCAGACTGGATGAAAAAGACGTGGATGCTGGGGAGACATTCGGCCATACCTGGTCAGTGAGGGCATGTCCGGACAAGACGACTGCAAGAATGTGGAACGTCTTGGGACTTCTGCCAACCCAGTCTAGGATATCTGAGGGCACAGAATCATCCTTTGGAGAATTGTGCAGGCCTGAAATAAGTCCCTTTGCCAGGAGGCTGAAGCTCCATTACTGATTTGTTTGGTTCAGTCCCCTGAACAGAAGTAGATAAGGTGCTCAAGGTGGTGAACACGGTTCCAAACTTAGGAGCTCCAAAGTTGGGAGATACAAGACAATGTTAACTGGGCTCTTTGGCCGTGTTGGCTCACTGTCTTTTTGTAATGTAGTGCTTTCTAATTTGTTAAAAACAATCCTGATCTCCACTGCCCAACCGCTCGGTCTCAATCTGAACTTGAGCCTTCAGGGAAAGGTGGTCCCACTAATGTACTGCTGGTGGAGTTGTGAACTAGTCTAGCCATTCTGGAGAACAATTTAGAACTATGCCCAAAGGGCTATAAAACTGTGCATACCCTTTGACCCAGCAACAGCACTGGTAGATGTGTATCCCAAAGATATCAAAGAAAAGGGAAGAGGACTCATTTGTACAAAACCATTTATAGCAGCTCTGTTTGTGGTGGCAAAGAAATGAAAATCAGGGGGATGCCCATCAATTGGCTGAACAGGTTGTGGTGTGTGTTTGGGATAGAATACTATTGTGCTATGAGAAATGATGAGCAAAATGGGAAGACGTATGAAAGCTACTTTGACCAAGATAATGACCCAAGATAATTCCAAAGGACTCGTGACGCTATCCATCTCCAGAGAGAGAACTGATGAACTCTGAATGCAGGCAGAAATATACTTTTTAAAAAATGTTCTTTATTTTTACTGTTTTGTATTTTCTTTTGAAACATGGCTAAGGTAGAAATATGTTTTGCATGAATTCACACGTGTAAGTGATATCATACTGCTTTCCTTCTCAAGGAAGGATGGGGTAGGAAGGAGGGAGAACATTTGGAACCCCAAAATTTTTAAATGATTGTTAAAATTATGTTTATATGTAATTGGGAAATAGTTAACAAAATAAATAAAAACAATTAATTAAAAAAAGGTGGTCCCCAACGGTATGTCAAGTGATCACAGGATCATGAGTTTATAGCTTAGCACTGAGCCTAGAGTAAGGTAGGTGTTTAATAAACATTTATTGGTTGACTCATTGTAGCTAGAAGGACTCATGCCCAGAGAGGTCAGTTATCTACCCAAGATCACACAGGCAGGCTGTGGCAGAGCCAAAATTTTGATTTCAAATCCCAAACTCTTTCCACTGTGCCAGGTAATTCTGGGGCTTGGAATAAGTAGCCAGTGACTTTCCCTTCAGATACAGAATTGTTCAAGGATGCTCAGTAGGCCATGGCCTACCTCGATAATACTCTGGTCTCTAAAGCAACAGCACTGAATGGTAATTGAAGCCCGTGGAAACAGCTTAAAGTAAGGGTTTGTGAATAAACTGTCCCCTACTTTTTGAATATGTTTCATGTGTGTAAGGGGTAGGGTGGTGTCACCCTGATGCATGGAGAATGGCAAATATTTATGCCACAGAACAGCTTATAGGCAGCTCATGGCATGGTCACTGCAAGCACAGGACCCGAAATAAGGAAGACCTGAGTTCAAATCTAGTCTCACATGCTTACCAGGTGTATAAACCTGCAATCTCTCTGGGCACAATATTTGTAAAGTTAAGGCAAGCTGAAGGTGGCCGGAGCACTACAGACAGGCATGCACTAAGTATCACTGCTCTAGCAATTGCACTCAAGTTTATTGTGGGAGAAATCAACAGCTTACTGGGAGGGTGGGAGGGGAGGACTTAAGCAGATGCCTTGGCTGCTTTCCGGGCCTCCTGCTCTTGTCTTGCCTTCTCCCGGGTTGCCTTTTCCCTCTTGATGAGCTCTGCCTGCTCCTGCTCCCACTGCTTCAGCTTCTCTTCGTAGTTCTGGATGTCCTCCGATTCACAGGCCGGCAGCTTTTCTTGCACCATCTGTGTGGTCAGGGTCAGCAGGGCTTCTGTCTCCACTCTGCCCAGAGCCTGAAGCTTGGAGTATAACAACTGCTTTCAAAAAGGGAAAGGGTGAAAAGGGAGAAAAGGGATGGGGGGAGGGGGAAGAAACCAGATGAATTCAACTGAGAAATACCCATCTACCGTCCTCGAGCCAGACAGCTTTCTGTTGGAACTCTGCCAAATGATCCTCCTAGCATGGTATAGCTTGTTTTTCTCTTTCGTTGAGGCCAATTATTTTGCTAAGACGGGCCACACTTGATTTTTTCCTTTGCAATCAAAAAATGTCACAGGAAAGCTGTGGGCCAGAGCTCTGGTTGGTCTCAAGGAGACAGAACAGATACAAGAGCAGATCTGCGCTTGCCTTTGTGATGGGCTTGGGCCAGAGTGGCAGATACTCGCCACAAAGGCCTCTAAACCTGCACAGTGATGGAGGTGTCTGACAAACCCAAGTTAGCCCAACCATGCCTTTCTCTTTAAACCAAGACTGAGATAAATGGCTGCCCTCTTCTGCCCCATTAGTGTTCCTTTCAACAGATGGAAATCATTTCTTACTAATGGCATGTCAAACAGCTCCCATGAGTCCTTGCAGCTATATATTGTATGACTCCCCCCACCACATTCCACTGCAGGCCTGATGCTCGCACTGCATTACTGTGCTTCTCTCCTGATGCAGAATGGCCACCTTATCTGGGAGCCCAGTGTTCCCGGTGCAGCAATGGGGCACAAAAAGCATTAATACACATCAGTATTTCTGGATGGAGAGCACTGCAGAGGACGGTTTACCTTTCATAGGACATACCGATGTTTAGCCACAAAAGCAATTAATAGGTCCAAATAGCGAAGTCTCCAAGAAAAGAGGGTGAGGCTGGGGGCTGGTAGAGAACCACAGCACCAGGGGAAGGTGATGCTTAAGGGGAAGTCCCAGGGAGAGGGGTTCTAGGTCAGATATTCAAAAATCAGGCAACCAGTACAATGAAAATCCGGTAACAAATGGAAAAAAATGGAATCATACTCTGCCTCATCTCTCTATCAGTCCTCCTTCGAATAGACTGTCATGAGAACTTGCATTTGTGAGAAAGCCTGAAAATGTACCACAGACACATGCTTTTATTCTCTGAGGGCACCAATGACAGAGCAAGAGAAGGGAGAGGGGGATGATGGGGAGGAGTGGACTCAGTAAATGTGAGCAGGCTTGATGTCAACCTGGCTGATAGAAAATGCTTAAAAGAAGAAAACAAACTCGAAACTATGGACAAAATGGAGAAGAAAATATGGGTGTGAAATGGGTAATTTTCTTCACATACCAAATCACCAGGAAGAAAATAGGGATGCAATGTTACAGCTAAAAGCGGCATCCTGATTCACTTAGTGCCATCCCCTCGTTTTGTGGGTTGTGTGGACCGTGAGCTTCCGAGGGCAGGGTTTGTGCTTTTGTCTTTGCAACCTCAGTGTGACAGGCATGAGGGACAGATGGCTGGCCCAGAGTCACAGAGGTCTACCACATTCTCAGGCGTTCCAATTCTATAAGATGTCAAAGGGTTCACAAGGATCAAAAATAACCTTTTTCTGATGTTTTTGCCACAGAATTTCAAGGTGGAAGAGATCTTCAAGGTCATTTGGGTCAATCCCTTACTTTAATAAATTTAACATTTTATTTTTTCTCCAATGACATGTAAAAACAAATTTTAACATTTGTCTTTTAACATTTTGAATTGCAAATTCTCTCCCTCCCTTCCTCCTTCCTTTCCTCTTTTCCTCCCTCCCTCCCCAATTTTCTGACTTCAAATTGAGTGTTCCTACTGTACGGTGCTGCTTCCCAGGTATACTGGAATGTAAAGATGAAAAGTCCTCAGCACAGCTCACAATAATCGAGGCACCCAACAACGAGGCATGCCCACAAAGGAAAAAAGATTCGTTTTTTTCCCACAGTGTAACTAGGTATCAATAACTAATAAGAACATCGCCGAAAAGGCTAGACTCATTGATCTATCAGGTCTCTTCCAGATGCAATCCAGATGATTACAATCACAGCTAATATTTACATAATGCTTAGGGGTTTGCAAAGTGCTTGTCTAGAGTCTGAAATAGCTGAGTTTAAGTCTGACCTCAGATACATATTAGATGCGTGACCCTGGGCAAGTCACTTAACCTGTTGGCCTCAGTTTCACCTGTGAAATGAGGACCATGACAGCACCTACCTCCCAGGGGTGTTCTAAGGATCAAATGATGTAATACTTGTAAAGCACATGGTATGAGCCACGTATGTCATTTGTTATTCAGTCATTTGTAAGTCCTGTCTAACTCTGTGACCCCATTTGGGGTATTCTTGGCAGACACTGGAGTGGTTTGCCATTTCCTTCTCCAACTTATTTTACAGATAAGGAAACTGATGCAGGGTAAAGTGACTTATCCAATGTCACACATCTAGTAAGTACCTGAGGCCAGATTTAAACTCATGAAGATGGCCCTTTCTGACTCCAGGCCCAGCACTCTATCCACTGGGCCACCTCCCTGCCCTAGGAGCTATATAAATCTTACCTACTATTATTATCTCATTTTATCCACAAACTATCTAACTGTATGATATTAGAAACTGCAAGACAGTCTCTGAGAGACTTTGCTAAGTCACCTCAGTCCCTATGTGTTTGCTGCTGGATGGGAGCACTCTCCACTGATTTTTTTAATGTACTATCTACATATTAATGATAATTAGTGATGACAGTTAAGAAACAACCACATCCTGTCTGCCTAAGTCTTAGTGAAGCTTTTTTCAGCAGGTCAGAAAACATGGAATAGGGCACGGAATATATGGTTAATGACATACTGCCTACCCTGACCAACCAAACTTGGACTTATTAGTCTAAGGAAAAACAAAGCACAGATTCAGTGGTAACAATCTATCGCTTATTCTAAGAGTTTCTTGGAGGAAGCCACAGAAATGTAGTTCGATGTTGGTTTTAGGCATTTGGTGTGACAGTGACTGCCCTGGGGACTGTATCGCTGTGGGTGAGAGGCACATTTGAGAGGCTGGTAGGAAAAGAACCCAATTTTGCGGGGGACAGGGAGAGAGGAGGTAGCATCACTTGCCTTAAACTGGTCCTGGTATTTGGGCAGTTTGGAATGTTCACTCTCCTCGATGTCTAACTGATCACTTGGTTCTGATTCCTGGGCCTTGACTTCAGGTTGCTGAGCGCCTTCTGCAGGAGGCTCATCCGATGGAGGAGTCATCAGAGATGTCAGCACCATCTCCAGCACATCGAGCTGTGAAACAGAAACAGTGAGTGTCTTCTTCCAACTCCAAAACTGCTGTTTCCATGCTGGGTATTTTGCGGGGGCCAAGAAGAGTCAAGGCAGGCTCAAGCAGGGTCAAGGCAGTGGTGCCGGGGGTGGGGAATGGATGCTCTTGTCAAATCCTGGAGTACATAAATAGTCTTATTTTACATAAGAAACACTTCATCAGATGATACGGCAAATTTAGTGTAATGCAAATATTTCAGAGCATCCAAAGATTATACATCAAGTGGGTTATTTACATAAGCAGATCAGTATCATGGCATCTGACTTCACTCCTGGCCCAAACAGAAGAGATCCATGTCACCTGCTTGGTGGGCAATAAGATAGCTCTCCTGTTGCTCTCCATCCCTCCACCCCGGGCAGTGTAGGGAAAAGGGGGAAAAGAGAAATGGGAGAACAAGGAGAGTGTGCTACTCACCAAATCTTCCTTGTATGTGAGACAGGTTTGAGTCCACTGGACCTGAATGTAACATCAGCCCAGTTTCAGGCTACTAGTGGTGGGGCATATATCATAGGGGACTTAGCACTGGAAGGCACCTTGGAAATGATGTCACCCAGTAGCTCTCAAAGTGTGGGTTCTTTCAGAGGGTCCAGGACATCAAAAATTTTGTAATATTAATACTAAGACATTTTAATTTCCAATATGGTAAATATTGATAGATATAATCCATGTAAACAAAAGCTCTTTGGTGGGGTCCTCGATGACTTCTAAGAGTTATAAAGGTACCCTGAAACCAAAAAGTTTGAGAATGGCTGATCTAGTCCAAACCACTCATTTTACAGATAAGGTAATTTTACAGGTGAGGTCCAGAGAGGTCAAGTGACCTTTGAGGTCACACAGGTAGTAGGAGTTTGAGTTCATTTGCATGCATTTCAGAGACTGCATTAAAAATCTAAGAAAGTTTCTTTTTGGGTCTTCATGGACACTTTGGGTCAAAAGCAGCACGGACCAACGGACGCCATGATCATTTGAGATTGGATGATAACTATGTTCTCTGTCGCTAAGGGCAGCGTAGGTGACCTGCCCTGGAAACCGATGAATCTGCCAGGATTTGTCTGCCTCACAATGGAAGACAACTCAGAAATATCAGGCCTTTTATCATCAGTAATACATCAAACCAAAAACTCCATTTCAGTCTGAGTGAGGACAGAGGACTGAATCATATTCCTATTAAGCCAGATAGGCCCTAAAGAATCTAAATCAGACTTCCCCTACAAGGGAACATTTCCCTGTCCTTTCATGGGCTTTATGGGCAATTTCAAGTCCTTAAATTGCCGACACTGACTAAAGCAAGGTTCAAACAGGAACACACACTTGGAAATATCTATCTTTTGTTTTTTGTGCATTATGATTTATTCATAGCTGGTATAGTTGTAGTAGGAGTGAATTCCCAAAGATCAAGGCAATGAGAAAATGAAAAGGCTTCATCAAAAATCTGACTTTCTGCTGTGTGTGTGTGTGTGTGTGTGTGTGTATCCTTCAAGGCTTCATCAAAAATCCGACTTTATGCCTTGGTGTGAGTGTGTGGGTCCGTGTGTGTGTGTGTCTCCCTCAAGGGTTCATCAAAAATCTGAGTTTCTGCATTGGCATGTGTGTGTGTGTCTGTCTATCTGTGTGTATCTGTGTGTGTGTGTGTGTGTGTCCTTCAAGGCTTCATCAAAAAATCTGACTTTCTGCCTTGGTATCTGTGTGTGTGTGCGTCTGTGTGTGTGTGTGTGTCTGTGTCTGTCCCTCAAGGCTTCATCAAAAATCCAACTTTCTGTCTTGGTGCCTGTGTGCGCGTGTGTGTGTCCTTCGTTGCCGAAGAAGACCATGCCATCAGAGAAATGATGACATGACTTGCACTTGACTTTGAGTGAGGGAGGGCTGTGCAGGTCACCAGCCTCACTTCTCCTCCAGAGGCATCTGAATCCAGTGACCAGATATTCATCAGGATGACTGGAGATGACCCAGGATGAGGCACTTGGGGTTAAGTGACTTGCCCAATCACACAGCTAGTGAGTGTCAAGGATGTCCAGGATGCTCCGCTATTGCTAAAAGTTGACCAAGACATTTTTTCAGGTGCCTGTGTAATCCATGTCAAATAGACTCACACCAATCCAGGGGACAACACAAACATTTGCCCCAGGGGATTCCATAACATGTGTCTAAGCAAGAAACAGTTCAGTACAGGCTCCCTTCATTTCCCCAGGGTTGGGCTGAATGCTGGCTTGGACAGAAATCAACCAATCAAGCCAACATTTATTGAGTACACTGAGCAGGAACTGGGGCTAATAGCAGAGGGAATAATAAAGGAGTTCCTGCCTGGAGGAACTTCCGTTCTAATGGGGGAAGGAGGTGCTGTACAAAAACATCTGCTTGGAGTACCCAACTCCTTCCAATATCATCCTTTAGAGAGGGCAGAAACTGGATGCTCAGGTCACTCTACTTCATGAGACAAGCTGCCACCCCTCTTTACTCTCCTGCTTCCTTTTGATGTGTTGTCTCCCTACATTAGACTGTAAGGCCACTGAGGGCAAGGACTGCTTCTCTTTTCCTTAATTGTATCCCCAGCTCTTAAGACGGTGACTGGCATACAGTAAAAGCTTAATAAATGCTGATTTATTTGACAAGTCAATATGCTATGTCACATGTACATGCAGACATCCCTCCCCCCTTTCCAATATTATGTTCATGAGAGTAAAACATTCCCCTAGAGTGAAACAAATGAAAATAGTTTGTTGGAACTTAGAGCACTGCACTTGAAACCACACAAGAGAAGAACACCAGCTTTGCCACTCTGCACAACACTACTGGAGGAAATCAGCTCCCCTTTTTCACACTGGCTTTTTTTTTTCTGTTTATGAAACAACTGACAACACTGACCTAATTTTCAGAGTATGGGGAAAAGTAATCAGAAAATGGCTGTCAAGAGTTTTGAACTTGACCTCAGAAGGAAGGAGTTATAAAAACATCAAGGCTGTTACCCTCACTGCTAAGATGTTCCCTCTATTTCCAGGCTTTCCTAATAATTTCTACTGACATTTAACTATCTTTGCCCATCCAGAACATAACCAAGGAAGCAACAGTAAACAGTGATTATAGTAATATTTATTCCCTGTGAGCCAAGTCACAAAAAAGATGTTCGAAATCTCATACAGGTCACTAAAATTTAACGTCCTTTAATCAGGCCTAGTCACTTAAATCTTATTTGCTCTTATTTTACAAACAACTTTAATAAGCTTGGCAATCGTTTTCCAGACCAGGGTGAATTAGAAGCAGTGGTAAGGAGGGAAGAGGCGAGGTGATTTAGGTAACACGTTCTGACCACAGCAGAGAGGGAGAGCTGACCTTCTGAAAGCAGTGGAGAAAAGGGAAAAGATAAAAACCAAACAATAAGGCATAATTCAAAATACGCAGCAGCCTGGGCTGAGGGAGGCGGGGTTGTTTGCATGGTGCCAAATGAAGGTACAAGTATTTCAAGGGCCCTTGAGGACTCTATATTACAGCACAGTCAAAATAATATTTGATACTCATGATAGTAACACTGGCTTATCTTTTAAAAAATGTTTTGAATCTGAACTTAACAAAGCCCAAATAAAATGGGCATTTCCACATACAAAGGAGAGGATCGTACACAAAGCTGCAGATCCTTGTGTCCAGTCAGTTTTTCTGTGATAACCTTGACTTAGGAAGTAAAGGCTGTGTATTCTTCTTTAAGATAATTGGGTTTGTAATACATTTTAGAAATATTTCCATTCAAAATTGTTCAAGCCAAAAAAGTTATTCAGAAATTTCTACCATCTAGAACAAGTTTTTCCCAGAAAATTACCAAGAATTCATTCTTAATGCTCTTACTTATTTTATAAAGGGGAGAACCCTCCACTATTTTTCCTTCCTATGAATCTGTTTACAAGGTATTTTAGGATCTTCTTGGGGAGAGGGAGAGGAAGGGAGGCATTGGAGAAACGAGCCTGAAGTGATATTCTTGAGGTCTAATTATCTTGTCAGGACTTGAATAATGATGATGATGAGAGCCAGGCTTTATATACAGTGCTTTAAGGTTTGGTTCCCCACCACAAGCCTGGGGGGCAGAAGTTACAGTCATCTGCATTACTACTATCACCATTCAGAAGCAGCTGGGTGGCACAGTGGATAAGAGGGCTGGTCTTGGGAGTCAGGGAGACCTGAGTTCATATCTGGCCTGTGTGACCCTGGGCAAGTCACCCGTGCTTTGCCTCAGGTTCTTCAGGTGCAAAATGGGGATACTACTAGCACCTGTGAACTCCTGGGGTTGTCAGGATCAAATGAGATAATACTTGTAAAGGGCTTAGCACAGTGTCCAGCCCATAGTGAGCGCTGTATCAATGTTAGCTATTGCCACGGTTACTATTTTATCGTTGAAAGAACACAATGGGACAGGTTAAGTGACTTACCTAGGGTACATGTACATGTGGGACCCTTTCCTATTTTTTGTGTGGGTGTGTGGATATCATCTCTTCTGAAATAACACACCCTGTACTCTCTATGTATACGTGTGTGTGTGTGTGTGTGTGTGTGTACAATCCCTCCAACTACCCAAATACTGAGAAAAGATTCAAGAGTTAAAAATATTTTCTTTCCATGTAGTGATGTAAACAGTTCAGCTTTAGAGAGTCTTTTATGATTTTTCTTTTCTGTTTACCTTTTCATGCTTCTCTTGATTCTTGTCTTGGAAAGCCAAATTTTTAAATACAGATCTGATCTTTTCCTCAACATGTAATCTTCAAATTCGATTACATCACTGAATGACCATTTTTTCCCTTGAAGTATTGTATTCAGATTTGCTGGGTAGGTGATTCTTGGTTTCAATCCCAGTTCCTTTGACTTCTGAAATGTCCCACTCCAAGCCCTTCAGTCCCTTAATGTTGAAGCTGCCAGATCCTGTGTTATCCTGATTGAATTTCCACAGTACTCAAATTGTTTCTTTCTAGCTGCTTGTAGTATTTTCTCCTTGATCTGGAAACTCTGAAACCTGGCCACAATATTCCTAGGAGTTTCTCTGTTCAGGTTTCTTTCAGGAGGTGATCGATTGAATTCTTTCAATATCCATTTTACCCTCTGATTCTATAACATCAAGGCAGTTTTCCTTGATAATTTCATGGAAAATAATGTCCAGACTCTTTTTTTGATCATGGCTTTCAGGCAGTCCAATAACTTTTAAATTATTTCTCCTGGATCTATTTTCCAGCTCAGTTGTTTTTCCAATGACTTGTTTCACATTATCTTCTATTTTTTCAAATTTTTGGTTTTGTTTACTAACTTCCTGGTTTAACTCATAGTCATTTGTTTCCCTGGACTCAATTCTCTTCCAATGAATTATTCTGTTCAGTGAGCTTTTGAACCTTCTCCTCTATTTGGCTAATTCTGCTTTTTAAAACCTCCTCCTCATTGGCTTTTTGGAACTCTTTTTCCAATTGAGTCAGCCTCTTTTTAAAGCTGTTACTTTCCTCAGCATTTTTTTGGTTCCCCATTAGTAAGCTGCTAACTTGTTTTTTAAGGTCTTCTATTGCCTGAGCTTATTTTAAGTTCCCTTTGGAGGCAGAGGCCTTGACTTCCTCTGACAGTACGCCTTGTTCTTCCTCATTTGAAAGGATGGGGGGAGACACCTGTTCCTCAAGAAAGTAACCTTCTATGGTCTTATTTATTTTTTCCCCCTCTTTGGGCATTTTCCCAGCCAGATGACTTCTGAGTTTCCTCTCCACAACCACCTCGCCTCCAGTTCAGTCCAGCCAGTGCTTGGGGGCTGAGATTCAAATGCACTGATCCCAAGCCTTAGGCGTTTTCGGGTGGGGGTGGGGATGCTATTCAGGGTGAGATTAAGTTCAGCTGCTCAGGTGGGGTCAGGGCCACCACACCGGGTTCAGTTCCCTCAGGAAGTTTACGAGGAGACCTTCAACAACGGATGTGGGCCACTGCCTGCTTTGGGAGCCCCGGTCCACTGCTGCCCCTGCTGCTGTCTTCTGAGGGGGCCTGAGTTATGGGGACACTGCTCACCTCTTGGCCAGCTAAAAAGACCTTCTCACTGACCTTTGGCGCCGACGGGTTGAGGGATCTGCGCTACCACTGGAGATTCCGTCTCTGAAGCCTGCTGGGATCTGCTCCTCTTGCTGCCCCATGGCCACAGCAGGGCTGTGCTCCGCATCAGGTGCACAACAGACCTTTCCCATCTGTTTTTCAGGTCTCCCTGGAACAGAAATCTCCACTCTGTTGTTCTGTGGCTTTTGCTGCTCTACAATTTGTTGAGAGTTCTTCTTTACAGGTATTTTATGGGCTGTGGGGTAAGAGCTAAGCATATGTGTATCTTTCTACTCTGCCATCTTGGCTCCTCCCACTTGAGCTGCTCTTTGACTGTTGGTAGGATTTTTCCTTGATGTTGCAGTACTGGATTTGGGCTGCGCCACTTCAGGGACTTTTCCTTTCAGGGGGAAATTGGTTGATTCTCTCCATGTTCATCTTTTCGTCTGGTTCTTTTATATCTGGGCAGTTTTTGTTAATGATTTATTGAAATATAGTATTTGGAAGTTTAAAGATTTATTATGGTTTTTCAATGAGGCCAATGATTCTGAAATTATCTCTCTTTGGAGATTTTCCAAGTCAACTAAAAATACCAAAACAGACATTTTCTTCTATTTTTTCAGTCTTTTGATTTTATTCCAGTATTTCTTGTTTTAGTTTGATCTGTTCTAGTTTTCAGGGAGTATGTTCATTTCTTCTATGTATTCATGTAGTCCTTGGGGAAAATCATTTTTCCCCTCTTTGAGTCTCTGCTTGCATTTGTCAAAGAATTGCAATAATTTTTGATACCAGCTGCTATTTTCAAAAACGTTATTTCCCTTTCCTGAATTGGTCTTTAGTTTCTGCACTGCAGCTGTTGCAGAGTCAGGGTCCTCCCCTTTGCTTGGTCTCACCCTTGGTCACCTGTGTCCTGTGCTGACCTGCACTTCACAGGGCTAGATACCCTCTTCCTTCTCCAGATCTTTGAGGTTCAGTCTTGCATCTTCAGGGTCCTCTCTAGCACCTAAGATCAAGGTACTTGGAAATTTGGAGTCCCTCAGCCTTTGGTCTCCTGGTCTGAGGGCTGCTGCACTGATTACTGCTATTGTCTGTAGGTGCAGCTAATGAGTATGTCCAAAGTCCCCACCCTGAGGCTTTCTCAGGGGAGCAATCCATGCTTGCTGCCTCCAGATACAGAGCATTCCAGGCTCCCTGTGTATCCCTGAAAGCCTCTGGTTCTGCACCGAAGTTACTCTGCACTGGTGGGTCCCCTTTCCTCTTGCCTTCTCACTTCTGACTGACCACAGTTCTGGTGCAGAAGCAGTCACTTAATAGAGTTTCTCATTGAATTTCTTTATCACTGCTTAGTCTAATGTGAACTTAGGAGATATGTGAGAATAGGGTGGACAGCTCCCCAATGGGGCAGCCATCTTGGCTGGAAATCTCATGATCCATTCTTGATGAAGTCTGGCTAGTGCCCAGTGATTACTAGCTCCCTTTGTAAATATTCATGATTCACAACAATTAATTATTCATTTAGGAATTTTTCTACGAATTGAAGACAAGCACCCCTCTTGTCTGTGATGCTAACTGGTGACTTGGCCACCCTACCTCAGCTGCCTTTTCACTGTGTAACATCTCTCTGCCATGATGCTGTCTTACCCCATTGGCGAGTTCTTTTCTTGGGTCTCCATATAGGGGACGGGCACTTGCCAGTCATGTTTCGTTCCCTCCTCTTGTCTGTGCTGCTGACTCTAGACTTGGCCACTATGACTCAGTTGCCTTCTCTGGAACTTCCTTAAACCCCTTGGACCTTCTTTTTCTTTTGCCTATTATTAAAGGGGTCATTCCCTGACTATTTCTTAAAGAGGCCTATTCACTGAATGGGCGTTACCTCCCTCTAAGTGAGTTCCTGAAAAGACCAAAGTCTCCCATGGCATCCTGGGCCATCTCTAGTCATCCTGATGAGTATCTGGTCACTGGATCCAGATGGCTCAGGTGGAGAAAGTGAGGTTGGTGACCTGCACAGCCCTCCCTCACTTAAAACAAAGTCAAGTGCAAGTCATGTCATCATTTCTCTGATGTCATAGTCTTCTTCAAAAACAAAGGACGAACACAACCTGAGCCATCTTACCATGGGACATACATCCCTGTGCCATGTCAACCCCTCTCCCACTGGAGAGTTGGGGTCTGCATATTGAGAATGGGATTTGGCTGACCACGCATCATTCCCTTCCTGGCTGTACTTGTAACTCTCTGAACTTGGCCCCCATGAGGTACCTTCCATTATTTTTTTAACTCCACTTTCTGTGTTGTCTTCCTTTAACAGAACACAAGCTGCTTGAGGGCAGGGGTTGTCATTCTTTTTTTTTTATTTGTATTCATATCCCCAGCACTTAGCATAGCAGTAAGCAGCCTATAGTAAGTGCTCAATAAATGCTTATTGCTGTGCCTACTGTTTGCAGACTCTACCCTCTTCTCTCATTTAGAAAATCAGGACCTTTGCTTTTCTCCAGTTTTCTGGCACCTCACTTTCTGCCAGGCTCAAAGTTCTTGAACAACATTAAACAAATGGAGCACACCTCTAGAGTTTGTTCAGAACAGGGCAGCATGATGAATACAGTTCCCTTAATTCAATCCATATGGTTTTTGTTTGAGCCCTTTATTTACTGAAAAAGAGCCTATAGTGAAACTGAAAATAACTTCATTCCTCCTCAGCAGGATGAACTGAGCACTGCAACTGTTAGGGCATGCTGTGACAATACTATCCCCAAGAACTCACTTGAATCTCTCAAGGATGTGCAGAGGAGCAAAAGATACTTTACTACATGTGTCCTCAGTTTGCATTAAGATGTAGGAATGTTGGAACAGATGGGAGGCACAGTTATTAGACCATGGGTCCTGGAGTCAGAAGGACCTGAGTTCAAATGTGACCTGAGACACGTACTAGCTGTGTGACCTCGGGCAAGTCAATTACCCCCCAGTTGTGGCCCCCTGACTCCATCTCCAAAAACAAAAAATAATGTAGGAATGTTTAAATAAACATGTTAGAATTAAATAACACCTTTCTTGGGCAAAAACTGATAGGTAACAGAGAGACGTTAGTTTTGCAGTGATCTGCTAGTTACATTCAGGGCGGGTGGTGGTGGAAACTTGTCTTTCTATCAGACTCACAGTTCTGTCTAGGTCAAGGGTTCTGAACTCTTTTTGGTCCTGGTAATCTGGTAAAGTCTACAGATGCCTTTTTAAAATAATGTTTTTAAATGCATGAAATACAGAGCTTTACAAAGGAAACCAAGTATACTAAAATATAGCTACTGAAAAACAACTTTCCAGACTCCATGTTAAAAGAGTTGTTCAGTCTTTTTCAGTTATGGCTAACTCCCTGTGACCCCATTTGAGGTTTTGTTGGCAAAGATACTGGAGGGGTATGCTCTTTCCTTCTCCAGCCCATTTCACAGATGAGAAAACTGAGGCAAACAGGGTTAAGTGACCTGCCCAAGAGCACACAGCTAGTAAGTGGATGAGGCCAGATTTAAACCTGGGAAAAGGAGTCTTGCTGATTCCAGGCTTGGTGCACTAAGTTGCCTTGATGTTAAGAGAAGCCCTGGTCTAAGCCCTGGTCTAATTGATCAACACCAGCTCAGTTTCTTACTGCTTATTTGTCAGGGTCACGTACTGGAGATGGATCCATTATTTTAAGCTCTTTGAGTACAACCATCTCACATGAAGAGAAAAGAATGCAAATAAAGAAGCTGAATTCTCCCTCTCTCTTTACCCCACCTCCTCTGCCTATTTTGGAGGCAAGGAGGACTAAGTGACTTGGCCAAGGTCACACAGCTAGTAAGTGGCTGAAGCTGGATTTGAATTCAGACACTCCTGGCTGTGTTCACTGTGCCACCTAACTGCCCTGAAAAGGCTAAACTGAAAGTCTTTTAATAGTAGAAGATGAGATCACAGAGTTAGTACAGAAAGGAACTACAGGAACCATCTAGACTAGCCTCCTCATTTGTCTGATAAGGAACTGAGGTTCAAAGTGGTTAAAATGACTTGCTCAGGGACACTTGGCTAGTCTGTGTCAGATGCTAGATTTGCCTGCCCAGTTCCAAAGCCAACTCTTTTATCCACTTTGCCACACTGCCTCTGCCGGGTGATCCAGAAGGAAAACACTTACAGCTTCTTTACACAATTTCATGTCTTCTGGGGAAGATGCCACTTTCTCCATGACCTTGAGAGCTCTGTCCAGATACCCTGGAGTCCACATTAAGGGCATGTCCCGGAACACAGCCCGTAGCCCTTGGCACAATTCCACTTTCCCTGTCACGTAAAAGAAATAAAGATGAGAGAGGCAAGTTCACCAACCTCAGCTGCAGCTGCCAAAATCCTCCCCATCCTTTGAAGCTCTGCGTGAATGGTGCCTCCATCAAGATGTCTTCCTCTCCTCCCCATTGAACTCCCATAATACTTAGTTCATACTTTTCTTACGGGGCTTCCCATCTTCTGCCTCATTTTACAGTCAAATTACCTGTGTTCTCATCTTGTTGCCTTTATTAGAGTCTAAACTTATTTTTTCTATGTAATTAATTTTTAGTTTTCAACATTCACTTTTGTAAGATTTTGAGTTCTAAATTTCCTCCTCTCTCTTTCCCCATCTCCCAAGATGGCATACAACCAGATGTAGGCCGTACATTTACAATCCTATTAAACATATTTCCACGTTAGTCATGTTGTGAAGGAAGAATCAGAAGAGGGAAAAGTCACAAGAAACAAAAACCAAACAAGAAAAGAGCAAGAAGACAGTACACTCCAATCTGCATGCAGAATCCACAGCTCCTTCTCTGGATGTGGACAGCGTTTTCCATCACGTATCTGAGACATCAAAGCCAGTTATCGCCCAGTGTGGCTGTCACTGTGTAGAGTGTTCTTTTGGTTCTGCCTATTTCATTCAGCATCAGTTGTAATGCAAGTCCTTCCAGCTTTTTCGGAAGTCTGTCTGCTCATTTCTTATGGAATAAAAGCATTCCTTTACATTCACAAGTACAATTTGTTCAGCCACTCCCCGATAATAGAGTCGAAATAAACTGGGCTTTGAGTAGACACTTATGGGAGCCTGGTGCGGAGCAGCTCAATGCCTGGAGGTGTGTGGTCTATGACCCAAGATAAGGAAGCACAGGCAGAGGCCGATTAGACATGCTCCCAGAAGCTCTGTCATGTGTGATGAAGTTGTTTTCCCCTTCTTCCCACCCTCCCACATTTCACTGGTTTCAAAACACCTAGGATAATGCACAGCATAGATTTTACTATAGGGTAAGATAACTTACATATCTTAACACATCTGACAAAGTTACATTTATAAGGTTTCTTTTTCTATGATAAACTTTCAGTCATTTTCCAGTCCTGACTTTTCCTGATCTCATTTGAGGTTTTCTTGGCAGAGATGTTGGAGCGATTTGCCATTTCCTTCTCCAGCTCATTTATAGATGAGGAAACTGAGGCAAACTGGGGTAAATGACTTGCCCAGGGGCACATAGCTAATAACTGTCTGAGACCATATTTGAACTAAGGTCTTCCTGACTCTAGGCTCTGGTGCCTTATTAAATGTGCCACTTGGCTGCCCTACTATGAATTAATATTTAGTAAATGTATTTGTTTTGTAGTCTTTGACTAATCCCAGAATTCATTAGGCATTTTTCTCTATTATGAACTCCCTGACAATGAGTAAGAAACAACTTCTCACATCTATCAGATTTCTAAGGTTTCTCTCAGATGTGAATGTTCTGATGCTGAGCAAGATTTAACTTGTAGCAAGATATTCCACATTTGCTGCATCAGTAAGGTTCTTCTTCCAGTGTGAACTCTCCCATGTGGGAACCCCCCCAAAACCTGCTGCCCTGTTGATACCATAATATGAACATACAATGAGTTGAAAGTGTGCTAAGCCATTTTCCATTAGGCTGACCATAATATCACTTACAGAGATTCATTTAATAATATGTTGGTGATCAATTTTTGCTTGCTCAAAAAAATATCCACAGAAACATCACTGATCTATCTGAGCCACGTTTCCTCTAAAAAGGAAATATCTTGAGATAGGGCCTGGCAGTGTTGTATAGTGGAATGAATACTGGCTAGAAGAATCAGAGACCTGAATTCAAGTCCTGTTTTGACATTCACTAACTGGGTGACCTTGGGCAAAGCCCTTAACGCCCCTGGGACCCAGTTTCCTCATCTGTAAAATGAAGGGGTAGGACTACATGGTCTATGAGGATCCATGATGCTCTAAGTGTAAGTGAGGACTTCTTGTGTCTCTGTTTAGAGAGCCTTTCAGTAAGAGTGACTCCAAGTCTTCCTCTCCTGGCAGTGTACAACACCATTCAATGACAGGAAATCATTCCTGCTCACTCACATTCCCCTGGCTGCAGGGAGAGGGTGTCTTTATCATCCTTGCGGAAAAAAATAAACAAAAGAAAACCCATTATTCTCTACCTTTCCCCTTCAAAAATAGAAGAATCATTCATTGGCTAAAGGCCAGAAATCCACGTTCAAGTTCAGAGGGAGAGGAAGCCCTATCAAGGCTGGTATCCATGCTGAGCCTTTGGCTGAAAATGCAGCCTGGTGAGGGCTTGGAAGACAGGACTCCGGGATTGAAAAGGAAGAGGGCCTTTGTCTTAGAAGGTCTCAGGGGACTGTGAGTCCTTACAGCATAGGAATTCACAGCCTCCCTCTGGACCTTCCTGGTAACTGCCCTCCTTAGGGAAGAAACATCTCATGTGATAAGCTGAGGTGTGAACATTCTGGGAAAAGGAGCTGCACATCTTCACAAATAGCTTTTCCTGTGTAGGTGACTGCTCCTCCTGGGGTAGAGGTTGTTCTTCAGTCACTTTCAGTCCTTGTCTGACTCATCCTGACCCCATTTAGGGTTTTCTTGGCAAAGATACTGGAGAGGTTTACCAATTCCTTCTCCAGCTCATTTTACAGATGAGGAAAGTCAGGCAAACAAGGTTAAGTGACTTGCCCAGGGTCATACAGTTATTAAATGTTTAAGGCAGGATTTGAACTCAGGGAGATGAGTTTCCCTTATTCTAGGCAGGGCATTCTGTTCACTGAACCACGCATCAATGCTAGGCCACTGATGACCAACTCAGACTGGGTTGGCCCGACTCAGTGCTCACCAGACAGCTTTGTTTTACATTTTACTGGGAAAGGACATCTGAGAAAACTACAGAAGGAAGAGCATCTAAAAAGCTAATTAAGATGCAGCTAAATTTGGACCTGCCAGGTGTTTGCGGCTGGACAGCCAATGCCGCTGCTGCGTCTCTCACTCCTAGGGAGGCAATTTCAATTGCTGTTGGCGAATCTGAACAATGCATGGCATGGCAGTAAATAGCTTCTGATCAGACACCCTCTGGTGTCAAAAGATCAGGGATATTGCCCCAAGACAACAAAACACATTTTCTATGACCCAGTAGCTTCTTGAAAAATCTATACCATGTAAAAGGTCTTGAATGCCAACCTGAGGGCAAAAGGAAAAATCATTACTTAAATCAATATCAGCAACTGGGAGGGGAGAAAGTTTGGAGAGGGGTGTGTGGAGAACTACCCAGGAAAAATTTGTGGGGGGGAAAAAAGCCAACTTTGAGACTTGTTTTGACAGAATCTAACCTTCTCTCTCCATCAGATTCCATCAGACTCAGGTACCAGATTATGTCACCACACATTTAATTCAGAAAGTCCACCTTCAAAACAAGTCAAGTTGTAACACCTTGGATGTCATTCTGAAAACTTAAATTAGCACCAGGGGATACAGAAGGGCCAGCGGCCCAAGGTGCACATTTACTTAACTGCCTATTTATTTGAGGCACCTACTGGGTTGGAAGAACATGGCAGCTTCATCTTCTTTCACTTAGGATAAAGGTATTTTAAAAATTACCCAAAGTCATAGTTGGTGTAGCTTGTATGTAAACAACCTCGCAGGGTCCATGTCTTTTGTAAACTATAGAGAGAAGCATGTGTCAGGTTGAAATCTGATTGTGAAGCGAATGGGATGTTGTACTTACCTGTTTGTATTTCCTTGTGAGGGGCAGCTAGGTGGTGCAGTGGATAAAGTGATGTACTTGAAGGCTCATCATCCTAAGTTCAAATCTGGCCTCAGCCACTTACTAGCTGTGTGACCCTGTTTGCCTCAGTTTCCTCATCTGTGAAATGAGTTGGAGAAGGAAATGGCAAACCATGCCAGTACCTTTGTCAAGGAAACCCCGAACAGGGTCACGAAGAGTCGGACATGACTGAAACAAACACACCCAACAACTACTTCCTTGCCTGTCCCTACTTCAGAGAAGGTAAAGTTAGATGGAGTACTGGATTTGGAGCCAGGAGGGTTCTTGGTTCAAATCCTGCCTCAAAAATTTACCAGCTGTGGGACTCTGGTCAAATCATTTAACCTCACAAGACCTCACTTTCCTTTTCTGTAAAATGAGGAGACTACCTGAGATGGCTTCTAAGGTCTCTCTATCAGCTATAAGCCCGTGATCCAAGGTGTTATATAGGACTTTAGGTGAATCCAATAAATTCCAAGTAAAAATCCAGAATTGCAAGAAAAGACCAGATGAATTGGGTCCAGAGATTCCAAATGGGTGAACCCAAAATTCTGCTTAGGTACGTTTAGGAGAAATGATGCCATCCTCCTATGTGTCCAAGGGAGGGGAGGAACAGGTAAAAAAGCAGGGTCCCTGCCAGCTGAGAAGGGATCAGAATAGCTTCCCTAGGCCTAGATGAATTAATAGAACAATAATTAAAACAAATACATTAAAGAATATGAATAAGAATTATAATTCTGATATTTATGAAGGGCATTAGAGTTTACAAAGTGCTACACTCAGGTCATCATACTTTGACTCTTACAACAGCCCTGTGAGATACTCCCATTTTACAGATGAGGAAACTCTGTAATGGCAATTTAAACGAGAAGATCTTTCCCATTCATGTGACCTGCCTGGGAGTAACATGAGTCTAAGCCACAGGGAACAGGAAGGGGTGAATCATGAAAGGTGGAAGATGAAGCGGTGGAGCTAGAGCAAAGCTGGGAGGAAGTGCGTCAGAGGGCAGTCAGAGCTAGGAAGGATGCAGGCAGCTGGCATGTCAGTGAAAGGACTTGTATGCTATTTTGTTTAATGGACCTGGCTTGTGGGAAGCCCCTTAGGGATGGCGTTCTTCTCTGCATTGTGACTGTGGATAGATTTTTGTTACTATGATGGATCTGGCTTTCTGGGGTCTGAATGAACGTTCTGGTTTGGTCTTCCATGTGGAGAGTCTGTTGTATTTTGCCATTCAGAACTGCACCATCGTAGGCACTGTGAATATTGTATCAGTGCAGCAGGCTCTAAGGTTAATGACTTGTACAAAGTCACAAAGTTAATAAAGATTTGAACCCATGTGCAGCATGCTTATCTGCCACATCAACCACCTTTCTAACATAGGAAAGTCTGGTAAGTTTTGAGGCACCTGGTTTGGGATCTCATTCATATTCACTCTGGTCTATTCTATGATTTCTGAATTTATGTCTGAAATGGAGATTCAGGAAACAGGGAAGTTCACAGAGACTTCTGGAGTTGAAAGACAAGTTACCTTGAAGAGGCTTGGCTCTAAGGAGGGGACTGAGTGCTGCTCCAAGGAAGTGACCGTGAGACAGCAAATATTAGGTGTCTCCAGCAGGATCCTGGCGTTCTTTACAGCTCATCAGAAGGGAACCCCTAGAGCACGTATACTTCTCTTGACCTGCTACTCTCTCAATGGAATACAGGTGGCCAGTGCAGTGCCATCTTGTTTTGCCTTAATGTCAAGCCATCATAATCATAAATCAACAGTTCTGGGACAAGTTAGAACATCCCAAGTCAACTGGGCTACTTCTGTCTCAGATGAAAGGCACTGTGGTACAATGGTAGGAGTTTTAGATTTGGAGTTAGGAAGACCTGGGTTCAAAATCCTGCTTCTTATACTTACTAGCTGTGTGACCTGGGGAAGTTCCATGACTTCTCCCAGCCTCCATTTTCTCATCTGTACAATGAGAAGAACAACAGCGCCTGTCACACTGCGTGGCTGTGAGGAGCAAAGGAAAAGAGGTCTGCAAAATGCTTTGCAAGCCTTAAACGATTCTCTTAGTGGGAGCTGCTGAGGCGTTTACCCTCCAAATGTCTCTTCTCACATTTAAGTGCTGACTGAGAATAACCTGTTAGGACAATAACAATGATGGCTAGCATTTGTGTAGCACTTTAAGGTTTGGGAAGCACTGTGTACACATTATCTCACTGGATCCTCACAACAGCCCTGTGGCATCGGTGCTGTTATCATCCCCCTTTTATAGACAAGGAAACTGAATCTGAGAGCAGTGAAGTGACTTGTCCAGGGTCACATTGCTGTTAAGTTTCTGGAGTGGAATTTTAACTCAGGTCTTCCTGACTTTTGAGTCCTCTGTTTTATCCATTGCATCAGTTTGCTTTTCATAAATACAGATGATAAATTCTCAGTTTTCGAACTTTTCCTGAAGCATAGGTTCAAAGACAATGGAATACATTTGCTCGTATTAAAACGTACAAGCATGGGTTAATTCTGAATATTTTAGAGTCCATGGAGTGTGGGGGTAGCTGGTGGAATGATGGATAGAGTGCTGGGCCTGGAGTCAGGCAGACTCATCTTCCCTCAGATGCTTACCAGCTGCGTGACCTTGGGCAAGTCACCTAATCCTCCTTGACTCATTTTCTTTGCCAAGAAAACCCCAAATGGGAGCGCTGGACATGACTGACAAGAATGAATGAACAAGACAAAATATTTGGGCTGTGGGGGGCTCTGAATCTGTGCTCTTGGTCACCCCTCTTTTCATAGATGAGGCAAGAAATCTGGAAAAGCTGTGAGTCAAGTTTACAAAACAAGGTATTGGGAGAGTCAGGACTAGAGCCCAGGGCACCACAATTTCCTTACATTAAGTTTCTAAGTGTTTGCTGGTCTGGTATTAACCTCAAGAGCTCAGTGGGGGTCACGTTTAATCAAAATAAGTCAAAAGGTTCTTCTCTTTATCAACCTATCACATTGACTCTTCCTGAAGATGTAGGGCAGCTTGATCTTGTCTGCCACTGTGGGCCTAGGACTATTACATTTTAAATAACTTCATTTAAAAAGACCTCAGTCCTATCAAGAGTGCATTTCTATGTCTGTGAGCAAATGTTCTACTGGAATGTCACTGGAGAATTGGATTCAAATGAGATTATTAGGAAACTAGAAGAATGATGTCAACTACCTGTCAAGGTAGGGAAAATACAAAGGCTATGAACACAACTCACCCAGGAGGGTACAGCCATACAACTGTGAGCTCAAGTACACAGTGTTCTCCTGTTTGAGACCCAGAAGCAACAAGGATGCTCCAAAATTCTTCTCCTCCTCCCACTGCAAGAAAGCACAAGGGGAAAGGTTGCTGGTAAGCAATATTGGCTCAAAATACTGACAGCCTGTTTTCTCTCTCTCAGACACACACACACACACACACACACACGCATGAACAAAGGAGCAAACAATTGAATTCTTATACAATTCAGTAAGCATGAAAGAATGCCTCCTCTTAATAGCTTGTTAAAATAAATCCAATTGCTAATTTGCTTTTAAGGGAATATGTGCCTTTCAGAAACAAATTCAAACAAATTAGACAGGCACATTAGCAATAGAGTGCAAAATTCTAGTTGAGTCAAACTGAAGTCACTGGATAGGGGAGGAAAGGAAGCAAAAAATACAGACAGCATCTCTGTCTCTGCCACCAACTCCTAAGAGAAGTAGCCAGGGGACTCACAGGAGACACTGTGACACAGGGGACTAGGCTGGCAAAGGTATGATGTGATGTGGTTGGTGTGAAATCAGCTCACATGTAAGAATCTGGGCCAGCTGGAAGAGCACCAAAAGCCGAGAAACACCGCTAAACTTGTTTTGATCCAGGGATGCTGCTCAACCCTTAGGAACCAAGCAGGAGAATGAACAGAGCTTCAAGGCTGCAATTCTGGCCAGAGGAAGAGGTTTCCAGAACAAGAGGGGCCCAAACCCCTTTCACTTTCCTTGCGCAACTCTGTGTTTGGAAAGACCTCAGTTTTATCACTGTGGGTACATTCTCTGGTAACGCAGAAAGCAACTTTTTTATTCAGGTCTTACCTGTTTTGTGATTAGTCCTGGCTAAAAAATATTGCATAGTTTGGAGGCTAACCCATTTGGTGATGTCAGCTCCACATTTAGCTAAGCCGATTCTCTGGAGGATACACAATCCATCCTTGGTTCTGTAGCCAAAGCATTACCCACTCATGCGATCTACCAGAATTCACATTTCACAGGCAAAGCCTCTAAGAACCTAGGGTTACTTCTACCTCAACACCAGCATTTTGTAGATCCTTCAAAACACTGGTGTCATTTCTCATGCTTCTTCAGCATTTGGAGCAATTATTTCAAGATGGAAAAGCATCCCAAATAAAAGGACTTGGAACAGAGAATGTGCTTAAGTTTGACTAATTCACAAGCCATTTAGTTTTCAAAAACAAACCATGACAAAAAAAAGAGAAGTTTGGCGTTGACTGATAAATTAAGTGAGAAGTGACCCTGGTGAGATTTTACTTTTAAAAATTTAGTTATTAAATGACAGACTTTTGCATTAGGGACTTTTATTTTTTTTCCTTTCTTGTTCTGAGTGACAAGGTATGTCAGGAAAATAGACGGTAAAAATAAAAATGGAATTTGAAAAACTAAGACTCACAACTAAATATTTAATGATTTGAGACTTTCTAAAACATTAATGACCCAGAGGTAATCTTAAACACCAATCACACTTTAACAAATGCTATTCATCAGTCATCTGCATCATCAGGTCTTCTAAAGAGCTCAGCCCAATTTTCCAGCATTTGTAGCTAACCTGTGTTAAATTTTACAACGTACAGAAGTGACGGGTGTAAAGTACCATCCAAGCCCATTTAGTGTCTTAAAGTATTCAGTTTCCATTTACTGGAATCAAGAACAAAAGAAATCTGTTTTCTCTTTCCTTCTTAATCTTCAGGTTTTTTAGCCACATGCAAATGGATTTCAGTGTTTGCCTCTCTGACTCATCAGTCTCCACGGTTTGGGGCTTTCTCAGGCTCAAAGGATTAATGAGGAACACTTACGCTGAATTCTGACTTCTTTGCTAGACACTGGTACAAAACATAGAGCGAGAGCAGCTGGGTGGAGAGTGCATCAAAGTCTTCCTGCAGCATGACCTGGAAAACCACCGCTAAAGCATCTGGTGAGGAGACCAAGGCAGGACGAAAATGGATTCAACCTCAGGGAAGTCCATCAACTGGTATTTATTAATAAGCCAGTCAGTCAAATGTTTACTGAGCACCGTGCTGGGGACTAACCTCCAACAACCCCTCCTCAATATCCCCAAACAAACAAGAAACTCAGTTCTTGCCCCAAGGGAACTTACCTTCCAATTATTCTATAATTTTTAGAAAAGAATTCTAATAATTATTTGTATTACTGTATTTGTATTATTGTAAATGAATATATATTTGTATATTGCACATATTTGTATTATTGTAATTCTAAATTTCCCTGCTCATGGTTATTTGGTCTCCACTAAAGCCCTCCCCTGATTCCTCACAATGATGACCTTTGGCTGCGCTAGCACAGACCAAACTAGAAAGGCTTTGAGTGCAGGCCCATTGAAGAGACCGTTTTTAAACAAACTCAGAGATCATTAAGTTTGGATAGATTTCTAACAAGAGCTGGATACTAGATACAAAATTTCTTCTTTTTGAGTCAAAGGCGCTCATGAAGATTCTCTATGTAAGCATGGAGGAGCTGCCATTTTGACTTGCTGGAGGGTGTATCCACATGGATGAAGCCATGAATCTTTCAACTACTAAGTCAAGAATGACAGAGCTTCCATGCCTAGTGCATGACCGTCTTCTTCCTTTGGCCTTCCAGAGGGGAGGGGCAGGAACAGGCTTTGGGTTTGAGGTTATTTTGTCATTTTACAGTGATGGAACTCAAAAACCAAATTTAATTTCAGAGGAGGAAGCAATGGTAGAGAGCCAATACTGGGTTGTGTATCGGGCCCAATGCCCTCATTTTACAAATTAGAGAACTGAGACCCAGAGACATGAAATAACTCACCAATTGCCCTACAATGACTTAGGGCTAAGAGTCTCATCTCCTAGATTCAGCACCCTTCCTGATGGGGTTCAGACTCTGGGAACCTCCCTGAACTCTCCTTGAATCTTCCCACTTATCCTGGCCTTTCATACTCAAATCTGTTGCCCTCGGCCTAGCCCAGCCTTCCATTGTCGGTTACCTCTGGATTGCCCCACCTGCCTCCCACCCAAGCCCAGCATGGTCAGATATCTCCTGATTGCCTCCAGCTGTTTCCAACCCTTAACCAGCCACCCCAGTCCCACTGAAGTCCTCCTTTGACTTCTCTTCAAGGCTCTCCCTACACCCCTCTTCCCATCACCCTAGACTACCAGGCCATCCCCAGATCCCTCCTACAGTCTTTTCTGTACTTAAATTCCATCTCACCTTCATGAAGGTGCTCCAATCCAATTCAGACTCTGTCTAGCTGAGATTGTATCTGGCCCACTTGTGAAGACAAGCATTACAGATGCTTAGGCTCTTTAAGAGTCAACCCAATATGACAAATCTTTTGTTTTTAAGAAGGCTTGTGTTGAATTCATTGGATCAGGACCTGGTGTGTTGGTATTTTGGGGTCCCCCAGCACCCTAAACCTCAACATTCCCACATACCATGGTTGACTGCTGCTGCTGATTCTTATTTAACATACAGTTACGTATTTTTTTTAAAAAAAGTATTTGTATCATGGTGCAACTCTGTAATTAATGCCATTTGTCTTTAGTCACTTTCAGTTCTAAATCTATGCCACTATGACCAGAAAACAAAATAAAGATCAACAATCTCAGTATAGAAACTTGTGACTGCAGTGAGCCAAACAAAATATAGTTTATTAAAATACATAGTCCTTTAACCTGAAAAGCTGGGGTTGCAACAAAAGAGAAATAGTCTCAAGTTTCTAAAAGTGGTTTTACAGGAAAACAGCTTTTGATTAAATTCACCTGGCTGAACCAAGCATCTGATACAGAAAATGAAGCTTGTGGTATACTGGAAATGGATCTCAGAACAGTGCCTGGCACGTAACTGGCATTTAGTGTGTGCAAGTCAATTGATCTGCATGCTAGGTTTGGCTCCACCACTGCCTAGCCAGGTGATCTTTCTTCTATTAAGTAGAGTCTCTGTGACTTTCGTTAAGTCACCTCATTCCTCAGAGCCAGTTTCCTCCTTTGTAACATGAAGAAGTCACAGAGGTCCCTTTCAGCTCTAGACAACAGTAACGGTACACATTTATATAGCACTTTAAAGTTTGCAAAACACTTTATTTGCGTTATCTTATGATAAGGAATTATACACATATAACAGTCTAATAGCATTCAAGAAAGAGATCACCACTGGCCTCAAGACAATGAATTCAATGGATCACTTCTTGGTGATTGCAGTGGGTCTGGATAAGGACAACTTGCTCCTCTCTAGATATGTAATTAGGGGCTTGTTTGACTCTTGCAACAACCCTCCTGGAGGTTTTATTATCCTCATTTTATCGATGAGGAAACTCTTAAGTGATTTGTCCAGAGTCACATAGCTAAGACATACTTGGGTGGGACAAAAACTCCTATTTTTCCAGAATCCAGACTGGGCAGTTCTACTCAATCTATCACCTACTTGCCACCTCTCCATTGTTGACCTTGGGCATATCACAGGAATTAACCTATGCAAACCTCAACTGTCTGATCAGCCAAATGGTAATGTCTGCCGTTGCACTCTGAAGAGCATGTGACAATGTATATGAAAACTACAAAGTTACATACTGATGAAGGAGCGTACGACAATTTAGTTGAAAGTAAGAAAACAAAAAAAGAAACAACTGATTCTCTGATTCCAGGGGGTTGGACCACACTCTTCCCTATGCAGAGTACATCCCCTAAGAAATTGCGGATTTCTTACCTTCATAATTTTCTTTCTTTATAAAATAATCCATGAGTAAATTGAATGTAAAGTTATCTGGGAAAATTCCATATTGTACCTTAAACAAAGGAACAACAAGAAAAAGACATGAAAGAAGAGAAAACAATCCACTTGAACTCAGCCTGAAATACAAGTTAACTACATCATACTCAAGAGAAATATCACCATGACCCTGAGGAAGCGATTTCACCGAATCATTTCTGGGCTCTTAGGATGGGTCTGGGTAAGCAGAGGTCGCTACTCTGTAACATGTAATCAGAGCTTGTTGGTGAGTTAGACAGAGAGGGATGGTGAGTGGTCTCAGAAACAAAACACTTAAATGTGAAAAGTAAAGGCTAAGCCTTGATAGCTTTTTTTTTTTTAAACAGCAAGCTGTTTCAGTGATTCTCCTCTGACAAGCACCCAATCAGAAGACCATGTGCAGAAACAGACTGCAAGTGACATCAACATCACAGTATTTTCAGGCTCTCCGATCAGTTTCAAAAGATCCCTCAGTCTCCCCAAATCACAAACAGAAAACCCAAACCCAACCAACCTAGGCAAAAAAGTTTTTCGATAATACCTCTTACCAAGGTCATGGGGATGCTGCATATAATAGTATGTATCACATAATAATAGCCTGGCTTTAGATAACAGTATCACATAATAACAACCTGGCTTTAGATTGCATCTTTGATTTTTCTTAAAATTATTATTTACCCAATAAGCCTGGTTTCAGTAGCTCTGTGTTTTTTAAAAGTTCTGGTACATGGTGACTGTTTATATTGCTTAAAACTCTCTGTCCCCTGACCTTTTCTGCTCGCTCCCATCTTGGTACCTCTGATCCTACTGTATTCTTCCCTTCCCCCCCGGCTCCTTAATAATGGTGATGATAACGATTATAAAGCTGGTAATGAAAATAATAATGCTAGCTGACATTTATACTGGGTGTCCCAAAAGTCTTAGCTTTAAGAACTTCAAGAAGTATAAATGTATATTAGAAGTATAAAGTACAAACTAAAAAAAAACAAAACAAAAAACATTCAAAAGTATAATTATTTAAAGTTTTATGCTTAGTTCTGTGAATTTTGAATAAAAAATTTTAAATGTTCATTTTAACGAGACAATTATGCATTGCATAGGTGACATTTTTTCAGACTCGTGGAGTGGTAGGAGAGGTCTTCCTCTGACGTGGTCATCTCAGTTACCTGATCTACTCCCATTAGACTTATTTCTAGCACAGTCACGTCTCAAGGCTAGGGTTTTACATAGCTCCAAACCACTACCCGGGTGGTGTCAAGCTCAGCTAGAAGCAGGAGCCACTAAACTATCCACAGGGATCTCTGTGGACTGCACACTGACTTAAAAAACCACAAATTAATAGTGTCTATGTTTTCTTATGTTTTTATTTATTTTGTCATATATTTCTCAGTTACATTTTAATCTGGTTCAGGCCTCACTTGGGAGCCTTGTGGTGGGGCATGTTTGATATGTCTGGGTTACAGAGATGTAGACCACAAGATGGTGGTTATGTTTAATTCTAAAAGTTCAAATGTTGCTTTTTCTAAGTTGTAGCATTTTTACTTCTGAAGTTATTAAAGATGAAAATGGCACTAAGACTTTTGGGACACCCCCTACAGTGCTTTAAACTTTACTAGACTTCATCTCATCTGAATGCCACAACTACTCTATGAAGAGGGCAAAATCATTATCCCCAAACGGAGGCTAGGAGGAATTAACAGGCTTGCCCATGCGCACAAACCTAGGAGGTATCCATGGTGGGATCTGATCAACAGGCCCCTACTGATTCCAAGTCAAACACCATTTCCACTATGCCATGAAATCTCTTCCTCTAAAATCTAACAGAGGCCACAACCTCCACAGGCATGTCTGTCCCACCCCACACCCCCCAATTAAGGTGGGGTGGAACACTGGCCTTGGAGTCCAGAAGATCTGAGTTTGAACCCCAATTCACCTGTCTTAACCGTATGACCCTGGCCAAGTCTCCGAGCCTCCACTTTTTCTTATGTTAAATGGGCATAAAACCACTAACCTCACAGGGTTGGTGTGAGGAGCAAACAAGATTCTGTGTGTACCAAAGGTACGGAGGTGGGAGAAAGCAGAGATACACACACACGTATACATACAAACACGCATGCACACACATGCACGCAAGAGTACACACACGCATACACACAAACACGCATGCACACACGTGCATGCAAGAGTACACACGCATACATACAAACACGCATGCACACACATGCACGCAAGAGTACACACGCATACATACAAACACGCATGCACACAAGAGTACACACATGCATACATACACACGCACACACGTACACATATATAAAAACTGTTTTGCAAACTTTAAAATATATAAAACTATAACATATAAATGTTGGCTCTTATTATTTCACCTTTCTTAAATTTTTCACAGCAACTTATCTAATATTCTCCTGTGCATTTATCACAGTCTCCTTTGTTGAGTTGTCCAGTTGTGTCTGACTCTCATGACCCCATTTGGGGTTTTCTTGGCAGAGATGATGGAGTGGTTGGTCATTTCCTTCTCCAGCTCCTTTTATAGATGAGGAAACTAAGACAAGCAGGGTTAAGTGACTTGCCCAGGACCACACAGATAGTGTCTCAGGCTGGATTTGAACTCAGGCCTTCCTAACCACAGGCCAAGGATGCTATGCATTGGGCTGCGTAGAAGTTTTGTAGCATTGTTATTTACAAGCAGCATGCCCCAAAAGTTCTAGTGCAGCTTTAAGCTCTACCTTAAAAGACTTCTGTGACACCCTTTCTCCTCTCCCCGTTAGATTATGAGAGGCCTCAGACCACAGCCTGCATGGTAGCTTCTGACTCTCTGTGCCTAGCACAGAACCGAGAAGCATACACAAAAAATGCTGACTACATGAAATTATAAACCTATATCCATATCACTGCACAGTCCTGGGGTTAAAAAAGAAATCAGACGAGAACCACAGAATTTTGGAGCTGGCAGACTTAGAGTTCATCTGGTCCCAATCAATCCCTTATTTTATAGATGAAGGAAGGACCCAGAAGAGTTGGAGGGACTCATCCAACATTACACACTCAAGGTCAGTGGCTCTCAGGACTTTGTGCCCCTTCCCAGACTTCTGACTCTTTGTACAGTGCCCTTTCCTTTGATGAAAGCCTAAAGGATATTTAATATCCTTTATGCCTGCAAGGTCATCCAATGCACCCAGTCGTCTTGATGGTTTGTCTCTGAGGGTGGGGACTTTAAGAAGCTCTGCTTCACTTACATCCAATTCAGGATGACCCCGTGATGTCACTGGTCCTCTCTGAAAACAAAGGCTATAGCAATGGAAGAAAACAGAGGAGCTGGACCTCCTATTCAAAATAAAGGGGCCAGGCCAGGCAGCTTCCCCCAGAGCGAGGATCTGCAGGGACAGCTCTCTACACCCTGGCTAGACTAGCTAAAGTGACAAGAGGAAAACAGGCTGCCTCAGGCCAGAACGGACGCAAGCTTCTGGAGGACAGAGACAGCGGCTTCTTTTTGCCTCTGTATCCGGAGTGCCCAGCACAGTACTACACAGCACACACTTAACAAACTAGATTATGAGAAGAGTTGGATGCCTTCAATTCGTAGCAGAATAAGGGCCATCTCTGCTTTGGTATTACCCCCTGAATTCTGATGCGGCTTCTGCCTTTTGGACCCAAACGAGTCCTTTTGTCTCTGGACTGCTTGGACTCTTCTGAATGACCTGTACTGCCTTGGACCAGCCCCCTTGCTTCTATCCCCATCAGCTACCTCAAACCCTGACCTGGGGTCACTGAAAATATCTTCCCATCCTTTCTAAGACACTCAGTCATTCCCTCAACCTGACCTAGGCAAGGCAAGGGGAGAGGAAAACCTCTCTTTTACTCTTTATTTTGGTTTGCTTTCATTGGAATACTTTTTTGGTGGGGGAGAAGGGTGATTTACTTTATTTTGCCATAAGCACGCAACTAGCTCTCGGCCTTAGACAGGTACAAGACATAGGGAAAAGCCAAGATGCAGGAAGAAATCAGAGTGGGAAAGATCCCAACAAATTCAGCAGGTCCAGGATGAAGAGGATGGTGATTCCCAAAGAGCACTTGTAAGGCTAATTAAGGGAAATCATTTTTTGGTCTCATGTGCAGACAGATTTGTGGATGAGTGCGGTTTACAGCACACACAGGAAAAGCCTTTTATACTATGAAGGAAATGGCATGGCCAGGAGGAATGTGGTTTTCTTGCTTGGAAAACTGATGATTCCTGTTTGCAAGCTTGACTTGAGATCTCAAAACTGTGAGCAGCGTCTTACGCACTGAAAATGACTGACATCCCTCTGCTTGTACCAACATTTAACCTCGCAGGAAGAGGGGCTCTCTTCTCTAATTCATTCCACCTAGCCCTACGCCCAGCTAACTGTACAATTATAAGACCCTCATTTTCCACTCCTAATTTTGAAATAAACCCTTCTGGAATGGCCAGAGGGCAGTACAGATGCCACTACAGTGAGAGGGAGAGGAGTACAGAGGCAAATGGCCTTGGCAAAATCATTTAACCTCTGAGTCTGGGTTTCGTATGTGTAAAACGAAGCAGTTGGAATAAATGAGGCTCCTTTTAGCTCTGATGTTAGGATCTGACAGAGAGGGTAGGATGTTCTTTGTTTTCCCTAATGCCCAAGGATGAGAGGAGGTGCTGCACAGTGGGTGCAGAGCCAGCCTTGGAGTCAGAAAGCCCTGGGTCCAAGGATCACTTTTGATACAGACTGGCTGTGCGACACTTTTACTTGCTGATTTACACTGCTGCAGGGGGCTTCTTCACCACCTTGGGGACTTCCCCTCACCAGGACAATCATCTGGGAAAGGACCTTAGGCAGGCTTCATGTCCATCTCGTCTCCATTCTCTCTTGACGTTACTGTCTTCTCTTTACCTACCTCACTGCCCCTGGGCAGGGATCTTTCACTCCCCTTCCTGCCTCAGAATCCTTTTTTGTGTGGTCTTCCCTCATTAGAATTCAAGTTTTTTTTAATAAAGACTGACTTATGTGTGTATTTGTATCCCTAGTACCAAGCACAGTGCTGGCAATGCCTGGCATATAATGGTCAGTCCGTCCTTCCTTCCTTCCTTCCTTCCTTCCTTCCTTCCTTCCTTCCTTCCTCCCTTCCTTCCTCCCTTCCCTCCCTCCTTCCCTCCTTCCCTCCTTCCCTCCTTCCCTCCTTCCTTCCTTCCTTCCTTCCTTCCTTCCTTCCTTCCTTCCTTCCTTCCTTCCTTCCTTCCTTCCTTCCTTCCTTCCTCTTGGCAAATGAAGATGCAAAGATATTTCTCCAGGAAAATGACCCTTCAGCTCAAGGGAGACTCTGAGAACTTTGCCAAAGATATGCTGTGGAGTCCCAGAATCACTTTACAAATATAGAAACCAAAAAATCCCAGAGAAATTAAGTAATTCATCCAAGGTCACGCAGGGCAATAATTATATACTGGGTTACTTGATTTTTCCAATTTTGTTTTCATTCCACCACACTGTTGTGCTTTGGCAAGAAAACAGGCATACTGCTCCCCACCCTTCACCCTGCCCTCACCCCTCAATTGTGTCCAATTGAGGACAGAGCTATGCTTGGGATCCCTACAGGTATTTTAGAGCCCACACCCATGAACATCTTGCAAAAGTCACTCTCTGCTTCAGTGTGGAGTGGAAACTTAATGCCTGTAAAGTTAACTCATACTCAAGATCTTACTTATTTTGGGCTCTTATTTCATGTCATGAGGATGATGAAAACTCAACCATGGGTGACTATAATAGCTATAAAGCTGTGCTGGGCTGTTCCTAGTGAACTGGATTAGTTTTCAGTTGGCAGACAAAGGGACAAGGAATGACTGTTTGGGGAAATCTGGAAATACCCACATCTGAAAGGTCCTATAACAGCTTTTATACTCTGGGGATTACATAGTTCCAAAAGGAATGGGCATTTCTTTCCTCCAAGTTCTTTCACTGGGGGGAACTGAGCAAGAAGCCAACACCCTAGGTTTCACCATTCATTCCACAGGCATTTAATAAGTGTGTACCATGTGCCAGACACTGTGCTCTGTTTGAAGGATTATAGCCTTGGTATCCTCAGGGTCTAGAACAGTGCCTAATAAATGGCAGGTAAATAAGATGGATAGATGTGATGGATGGATGGAGGGATAGGTGAAAGACTAAAGACAAAGATGTTAATTCTATTGCAGGAAAATAATACGCAGAGAGAAAATTAAACAGAAAATATATATGAAATGGGTACAAAGCGATTTCTTGGGAGAGGGCACCAGTTACTGAGAGGATTAGGATTCTTGCAGAGGTAGTGCCTGAATTAAACTTAGAAGGAAGTTTAGCTTGATTCTATGAGGCAGAGATGAGGAGGGAACACAGTCTATGAGTGGAGAAGTCTGTGAAGGCAGCTCTGGAGATGGATTATTGTTAATAGGGAAGAGATAGCAAGCCAGGATTGATGGCTACTTTTGTTTTGCAATAGTTGTGATAGGATTTTCCTTATACTTACTGGCTTATTTCTGAAGGTTACTCAGGGAAAGGAGGGTTGCAATGGCTTAAATTCATGTCCTAATCTTTATCATCAAACATATGTAGGTATAAGTGTACAGACATACACAGCAACATCCAAACTCATCTAAGTCAGCTTCAGCTACTCTGAGACACTCACCTTATTGATGAGAGTGTACAAGGCTTTGTGTTGGGCGCCATATTTGAGGCACTGTCTAATCCAGGTATGCATGGTCCAGTCTCTCAGGTACCAGCAGTTGGGACTGTGACGAAACCTGAAGCACATGGGAGTAGAGAAAGAGTGTAGATGACTAATTTCTAGTGTGATAAGATTCCTCCGTCTTCCTCAAGCAAGCTGTCCAGATATCATGGATTAAGTCAACAAAAATAAAAATAAATATCAACCCAATTTGAGGTCAGCACAGATACACCCCCTTTGGCCAGCACAGTACTCTTAAAAGGGAAAGCGCACGAGAAAAGGGAGAAGAAACGCCACAAATATCTGAGACAGTGATTTCTCCTATTTTATGCAGCACTTCCAACATCTTGTTTTAAAATGAGATCTGTGTAAAATGCTTCCCTAATACGGAGACACTCATGTAATATATACGTATATTTAAAGCAGAAGGATTTTAAGCCCCCATTTTGGAAGCTGAAAATAAAACACCCAGAATAAAGGTGGGAAATGAAACAGCGCTGCAAACCTGAAAGGAAATCAACGCTGAGTGACAATGACATCTCCTTCAGGGCTGAGAAGAATGCGTGGCTATATCCTCACTGAAGCACAAGCACACACCTCAGCCTGTGTCAGGAATTATGCCTGAGTCCTGGACATAATGAAGAAAAAAGCCAAACCTGCTCTCAAGAAGTTCTCACTCTAAGGCAGGAGCCAACTCAGATAAGGGGGATGGGAAAGGCCTCCTGGGGAAGGAGAAAGCACTTGAGTCAGGAATCCTAAGAGCTAGAGGTGAGGATGGACAACAGGTTGGGCATGGGAGACAGCCAGGACAAAGACACAGAGATGGGAGTGGGAGGAGCAACAGTATGGTTGGACTGCTGTGTACATGGAAGAACTAGTGGGTTAAAACTAAAGAGAAGCCAAGTGATGAGGATTTTACAAAAACCAACAAAGCAAAAAGTTTGGCAAATTACAATATTTCACCCTTCCAACTTTTCCATTCTTCCATTTGAGTCAATCCAAGATGTATGATGTATCTACTGAGTGCAGGGCTGGCAGGTAATGTGTAGGGACAGGGGGAGTGGGACACAAACACACAAAAATAAGATATAGTTATTGGAAACTCTTATGGAGCTTATAGTCTAGTAGGAAGGCATGACACATACAAATAACTACAATGGAAAATAACACATGGTAGATTCAAGGAGAGTGGTTAGAAGGGGGCTAGGTCACTACTAACTGAGGAGAGCCTAGAAGGTTGCATGGGGAAAGTGGTATTTGAGCTGGGTTTTAAAGCTGCATTCCAGGCTAAGAAAATAAGTGAACTGATCTTACACCAACAGACACACACACACATGCACACACATACATACACACACATAAATACATAAACATACATATACACACATATTATCTCCCTATCTACCTTTTGGAAGGAGGAAGGGTGAGAAGAATGGTTGGGAGATAGTTAAAATTTCCAAAGAAATGTGCTTTGTGGACCCACCTTCTTGAAAGCTGCTTCCTTGTGGCTAATGGATCACAGCAGGAAACAAAATGGAAACTTTCTATGGAAGGCCTGTCCTTGACATTCAGAAGCTTCTCCAACCCTAGCTATATGCCTGGAGATAAGACTTCACTTGGATTTCACAGTCTTGACAACAACATTTCAAGTGACTGTCTCACGGTTGATAGCAATTTATGTCTGACAGTCTGTGGATAAGGGAAGGGAAAGGGAGTAATAGGATGTGGGTACAGCATTAAAAAACAATGGAAATGAGGGCAGCTAGGGGGTGCAGTGGATAAAGCACTGGGTCCCTGGAGTCAGGAAGACCTGAGTTCAAGTGTGACCTCAGACACATACTAGCTCTGTGACCCTGGCAAGTCACTTAACCCCATTGTCTCCAAAACAACAGCGGAAATGGTATGGTAGAATTGAAAGAACCCTGGCTTCAGAGTGAGTCAGATCCTAGTTCGGCTACAGACTCCTTCCCTGTGTGATCTTGGACAATTTAATAAAATTTTCTGGACTTCAATTGGAACTAAGACGATGCTTCTCTCCACCCTAAGACTGAAATGAAAGGCCAAAGAAGAGAGTTATTCAAGTGAAGCTCATTAAGATAGGCTGCAGGACCTAGACACTGCTTAGAGGGAAGAAGGAATAAACGAGCAAGCAGATAGGAAGAGATCATTTACTGTAGCACAGTAATGCAAGCCCAACATAGGATCTGCACCAACCAAACTGCAGCCCAAGTCAAAGGAAGCAAATAGCCTTTCTGCCACGTATGTGGTTATGTCTTCGGGGCTGCCCTGCCACCTCCAGCTTTAAAAATAAAAGCTGCTCACTGCTGAGCAATGCTAATGCGCTGCAGATGCCAGCAGCCTGGAGGCCTGTTAGCTCCACTAGTTAGTTGCGGGACTGGCTTGGCTCTTCCATATGAATAAGCAAGCTTTCCAGAACATTTATCAGATTATTACAGCCACCAACCTTTTTTTTTTTTTTTAAAGCCTTTCCAATCCCTTCTCCCTCCTCCCTAGGGAATACTGCATGCAATGGCAATGGAGTGAGAAGTGGGAACTGAGTGGATGGTGGGGGTGGAGGGGAGGGGAGGAGCAGGAAGACAGGGGGATGCTAAGGAGATGCCACTGGCTATCATGTCCAGACTGTTGCTATGCATCCTACCAACCAAGCCTGGAATTCAGTGGACGACTATAACAAAAGCCTCCTCAAAGGAGAAATAACCAGCAAGGAAATGATATGAGAATATTTATGTATCAGGATATAACACTCAATTTCCCAAGCAAATCCTGGGCATTCCCTTTCCCATTTCTTTCCTCCACAATGCTCTCGTAAGACCATGTTTACATCAACTCTGAGGGCACTGGCCCAATCATATTTTGAGAAAATGATGCTCTAGTTGCTTTTACAAGGTTATGTATGAAGCCTGCAGTCTCATAATGGATTCTAAAGACAAGGCTTTTACCACACTTCAAAAAGAAGTGCTCTTGACCAAAGAAAATTCTTTACTGGAGAGTGAATCGTCAAAGCACAGAATCCAAGAGCAGGAAGGGGCTGTGAGAGTCATCAAGGTCAACCTCCTATTCAACAAGCAAACCTTTGACACCATTTCTACATTTCCTAAATGACAAGAGTTTTCAGTTAGGTAAGTTATAAACTCTTGAAAGCTCAAGTTAAGTAATATCCCCCAAAAGTGTCAAACAAAGGTATATAAAGGTGTGAGCTAGAGGAAAATCTTGAGGAATTTTTCACACTTATGTATTTAAGCACAATTCTATTCTTTTTTCTTTCTGCCATATTTTCAATCATCATCTCTAAGAATCTGGACTTTAAAATGGCAAGGCTGCTTCTTATTTTTAAGAGATGTGTGGGAAATGGGCAAAGAGCATGAGGGGTTATAGATGGACCAAGTGGATACTGGCACTCCCTGAGGGAAGAAAGCCTTCACCAGGATAAGAGGGTCCCTTATGGAGGACTGACAGAGGAAAAACATGGCGAGGACTGGAGGGGTTAGATTCCATACTCAGAGGGAATGGAATGAAGGATCCAAAGAAGTGGCAAACTTGGAAAGATTCCGGGGAAAGGAGAGAAGGGGGCAGAGGACAAAGGGACAAATGGAAAATAAGATAAATGAGAAAACAAGCATTCAAGGAGTGGGAATTATTCAGCTGAAAAGAACAAAGCTATTTCCAAACTCAACAAAGCCTTGAGGGTTGGTCTTCTGATATTGTGTTGGCAAAGAGAAGTAGCAAAGGAAACTTAGCTACTCTGCACCAAGTTGGCACGGGCTGGTCCTGAGTACTTCTTTCCTAAGACAGCTTTCCATCACTGAGGCATTGAGATCAGGACCAAGGACAGAGTCAACCTCAAACTCATCTAAGGGCCAGGATGCCTCCTGGGACCCTTACAAGAACAGCAAAGAGTAGAACAGAGAAAAGCCAGCATTAATACAGACAGCACTGTAAGGTTTGCAAAGCAGATCACCTCATCTGACCGTCATAATAATTCTGTGAAGGAGGGGGTATTATTATTCCCACTTTATTGATGAATGACTTGCCCATCATCACATAGCTAGAAAATGTCTGAGGCAGGATTTGAACTCAGGCCTTCCTGACTCCAAGGCCGTCATTCTCTCCACTATACAATCTAGCTACCTAGAGTTGCAGTAAGGTCTATGATGTGCCCTCCAATTCTTGTTCAAATCAGTTAGCTCTCAAATTTTGAATCTCCAATGTCCCAATCTCAACCAAGGGTTGGGTGTAGGGTACGTTTGGAACCATCCTACTCCCTTGCCTTCCCCCAACTCTCTGACCCTTCACTCCCAGTCTGAATTCACTCAGGAGTCACAAGCTGTTAGTTCTAGGAGGCTTTAAGGCTATTCCAGGGTCTAGAATGTGATTAGGGTGATGGAAAGGGGATGATACTTAGCATCTGGCCTCTGGGTAGCTTAAGGATTTCTGGTTTACAGCTAAACAGATGTACACCAAAAAACACTGACCAGGAAAAAGTCATACTTTGTGAGAAAAGAAAAGATTAAATCCAAAAAAGAACTCAGCAGAAAAACTTCTGAACTTGGGCCCCTGAAGAAGCCCATCAGATGTCTTGAATGGGGATGCGGTTCAATTAAACATCCTTCTTAGGTATCCCTCTAGCTCAAGGGTGGTGTGTAACTTTAAGGAGGTGATGTTTATAAAGATACTCCATAACCTTGATAAAGTACTTGACTTGGATAAAACCCTTGACCCTGTTTCCTCCTTGTGATAAAGGGAGATGAGTTTTTTTGGTGAAGAGGCATAAAAGGAATAAAGGGAAAGGAATAAAATTTTGCCAATGTGCTGTGCTCAATGAATGTGGAAAAACAACACATTTTCTGAAATGAAGCTGGGTAACAAAGGAGCAGGCTGCCCCTTCTTGTGAGCAGCTAAATGCATCCAGTCCTAAGTTTGGAGAACAAAGCTGCAAGTCTGTCCCCTGAGCTATCTGTAGATGCCAGCCCATGACATCACATGATGGGGAGGGAAGGAGAATATGAAATAATCAGATGCAAGACAGGAAAAAGGAAACATCTATTCCCTCAAATTCCTTTATCTTTCTTTCTAAAAACAAATTTTATTGGATCCCTTTGTTCTCCTGGCATAGCATTTCCAGATATATGGTGGTTCCTCTCCCTGCCTCCCTATCCCATCTTATGAATCTTACTTTACTACAAAGAAAAACAGTTAAGCAAAAATCACCCAATGCAATATCTATTTGTACTTCTCTTGGCATGCCCCTGAACTGGGTATATCCTCAGCGTGCTTTTGTGAGTTGCCATCTTCAGATTAGACTAGAAGTTTCTTGAGGTCAGGGACTTTCTTGTTTGAATTTGTATGCCCAGCACATAGAATATACTTAATAAATGCTTACTGACTGACAATATATGTAACATTCATCACCCCATGGCCTCACTAAAAAAGAGGTACATTCCATCATTTGTTCTGTGGGACCAAGAAGATTGGTCACTAAGATTTTTCATAGGTTGTCTTCTTTTTTGAGAGCTAACTGATTTGAGCAAGAATTGGAGGGCACATCATTTTACAGATAAGGAAGTTGAGGTGTACCTGGGATCACAAAGTTAGTAAATGTCTGAGGCAGGATTTAAACCAGGTTTTGCTGACACCATTTCAACATTCCTTTCTAACCCTGGCTATGTTCTTGCTAGCTGTACCTCTCTCAGTCTAGGTTTATACTCTCTAGTCCTCTCCAGATATCATTTCCACATCCCAGCTGGTCTCTGGGTTTTTAAAAAAGAAATCTCTTTCCCCACCCCCAACCTTTCCTATAGACATACCCATAAAGTAACTCTTTCCTTTAACTCTGCAGAGCTAGGTAGCACAGTGGACGGAGTGCTAGGCTCCAATCCTAAAAAGCAGCAGACATCAAAGAATCTTCATAATACTGAACAACTGTACTCATTTTACATGCCAGAAGGGTTATGCTTAATATTGTACAAGCTAGGCTACAGCAATACAAAAACCAAGAATTATAAGAAGAGCAGGCTGGTTCTCAAAGAGGCAGAAGAACTAGAGACCAAATTGCCAACATTGGCTAGATTATGGAAAAAGCAAGAGAGTTCCAGAAAAAAAAAAATCTACATTTGCTTCATTGACTAAGGCCTTTGACTGTGTGGATTGCAAAAAAAAATGTGGCAAGTCCTCAGAGATAGGAGGGCCAGATAACTGACTTGATCCCTGAGGAACCTGTATGTAGTCCAAGAAGCAGCAATCAGAACCAAACATGGAACAACTGATTGGTTTAGGATTGGGAAAGGGGTACAAGGCTATATGTTGTCACTTTATTTATTTAACTTATATGAAGAGTACATTATGTGAAATGCCAGGCTGGATGAATCAAAAGCTGGAATTAAGGTTGCCAGAGAAATATCAACCACCTCAGATATCCAGATGATGCTATTCTGATGGCAGAAAGTGAAGATGAATTAGGAAGCCTCTTGATGAGGATGAAAGAAGAGAGGATAAAAGCTGGCTTGAAGCTTGACATCATAAAAGCCCAACAACCCTAACCCAAGACCCTGGCAAGCAGTCCCATCATTTCCAAGAAAGGGAAGTAGTGTCAAATTTTCTATTCTTGGTCTCAAAGATCACTGCTGACAATGACTAGAGCAATGGAATTATAAAAGACACTTGCTCCTTGGAAGGAAAACTATGGCAAATCTGAACAGCACACTAAAAAAGAGAGACATCACCTTGCCAAAAAAGTCCATATAGAAGTTATGGTTTTTCCAATTGCAATGTATGGCTGTGAGAGTTGGACTATATGGAAAGCTGAGCGCTGCAGAATCTATGTTTTCAAACTGTGGGACTTTTGAGAGTCCCTTGGAAAGCAAGGAGATCAAATCAGTCAATACTTAAAGAAACTCATCCAGGCAATTCACTGGAAGGCCAAACATTGAAGCTGAAGTTTAAGTACTTTGGCCACGTAGTGAGAAGGCAGGACTCATCGGAAAAGACCCATATGCTGGGAAAGACCGAAGGAACAAGGCAAACACGATGGCAGAGAATGAGATGGATAACGTCAACAGAAGCAATGAACATGAGCTTGGACAGGCTTCAAGAGACAGTGGACGACAGAAGGCCCTGGAATGCTATGTCCATGGCGTCAAAGAGTCAGACACAACGGAACGCCTCCACAACAACAAAATCACAGAAGTTTTCCCATTTCCTCCCTACGTTAAATATCTAGAAAATGTTTAAAAAACACTTTTCTGCCCTGCCTCTCAAAGTGGTTGTGGGGAGAAAAAGGAGATAATTTCAGTTTAATATCCAACATTTATTAGCAACAACAGCAGCAATAAGCATCTATGGTATGGGCAGAATGCAGGTGAAATTCATTTATATACGACTGAGTCTTGTGTGTGTGTGTGTGTGAGTGTGTGTGTGTGAGAGTGTGTGTGAGAGTGTGTGAGAGTGTGTGTGTGAGTGTGAGTGCGTGTGCATGTGCATGTGAGCGCGTGTGTGTGTGTGAGTGTGTGTAGACACTGCATATATGCTATGATCTGTAATGTAAAATAAAACATGATAAACACATGAGAGAGAAACAAAGAACCCATGATGGTACAAGTCATTCTGATGTGATGGAGCTCTGGAACAAAGCCACAAGTGTATACATAGAAAAGCTACCATAACTATTTCGTTTACATCACTGGGAAGTTCTACTCTGAGAAAGGAAAGATGTTTGGGGATATTGAAGTCCTTTCTGGGCTCCATTTATGAATACAAGATAATGAATGGTATATCTGAGGGACTAAAAAGCAGTAGCCTAAATGAATATTTACTGTTGATCTACACACACACACACACACACACACACACACACACATGTATGGGGTATAGGTACATACTTAGGAAAAAATTATTGATTTCTTTGAACCTTGAATAGTTCTGTGTCTCTGGTGATAAGCATGGCAGATTTGACATTTAATACTGGCAGGAAATTAGTTCATCAAGCGACAGCTTAGAGTGCTTCTCAGTGAATGGGCAATGAAACCAAAATGTTGATAATGACCGTGAAATAAAGCAGCTTCTCAACACTGAGTCCACATGGTTGGGCTTCACTGCTTTCAGCTTATATTCCATTATTTGTCTAGGTCTTTTATGAATCAATTGTCATTATTCCCAGTAGGGACAGGAGCAGTTAGGTGACACTCAAAACACTTCTGGGATGGTGAGCCATACAACCTACCCTCTAACTAGAAGAAACAATGAAACTCCAAGAAAGGTCTAGGATTGCAAAGTAGATCTTAATGGAGAATCAACTTAGGTGGGAAATGAAATTTTCAGTGATTTATCCCTCTATTAGTGAAATGGGTTTCATTCAAATGACCATGTTCAATTTCTATCCAAGACTGTCTGCCTTTACAATGAAAACTTTCCATAAACCTCTACCTCCCTACTCTAACACTGCTTAACTTTCAAAACCATCCAAAGAAGATCACTTTTACAAACTTTTGGTGTTAAGTCTTTGATGATTGGTATTTTGAGGACATGACATAGGTGGGCTCTAAGAATGAAGAAAAGAAAGAGGAAGAACAGAGAGACAGAAATAAAAAAGAAAAGATGGAAAACTGAGAAAATTGGAGGCTCTTCTGTGTTCAAACCTTAGCTCTGGTACTGACTTGGGCTGCCCTTGGTCAGTTCAGTTCTCTCGGTCTTTCACTGTCTTCATCTGTAAAATGTAAAAAGGGGGTGGGGGTGGGAACAGATGACCCAAAGGACCTTTTTAGCCCTTAACCACAATGGGGAGGGGAGGGGAGAAGGGAGGTATAGGGACGCGGTGAAGCTCTCTCAATCTCTGGAAATCTTAAAGACTTCGGCATTTTATCTCCTAGGTCCAGATAAAGAAAACACTATTCTGGAGGGAAAAAGAAGGGTGACTGGATCTTTTGGTTCTTTCCCTAAAATGGCAGCGATGTAGAATTCTCAGTCTAGAAGTACCAGGCTCAGTTCACCCCAGGGTTTCTGAGAGCGAGGTCACTCAACTTTGAGAGGCCAAAAGGCTTTTCACAATCGATGGAGAGGAAAAGCAAAGGGAGCTTTTTTGTCCATTTGGTGCCCCAAGTGGGTGAAGTTCAGCATGACTGCACCTCGCAGCAATCGCTAGACTTGCTTCAAACAGGCTAAATCAGCAACTGCCTTTTTCAATTCAGAGCTGGAAGTTGCTAAAAAAAAAAAAAAAGGGTGGTGGTGGCAGTGTGTGGAATTCTAAGGTAATAAAATGTACAAGAATGGGCATATAACTAGACTTTCAAATGGAAAGACATCCACTGCAGGAAGTTTAGGGATTAATGGACAAGTCCCTTTGAATTAACAATAATCTTTAAGAAAGAAAAGAAAGAGGAAAACATTGGATGGCAGAGAGATGTTTCTTTATTAAGGAGCAGAAACAGGGAGCAAGGTCTGGGCCCATCTGTTTGCAATGCCAAACTCTGATGCAGCTGTCATTTTGTAGTTAAAAAAAAAAAGCCTTAGGCTGGCCTAGAAATAGGGAATGAACTGTTTGAAAAACATCTTTTATTGTCTGAGAAAATGAAAGAATGTTTGAAAATGCCAAGGTGCTCTTGCCTCACTGGGACTGCAGGCAGGCATCCTTCCAGCCTTTGCTAAGCATGAGTCAGATGGGCAGGGAGGGAGCGCTTCTTGGCAAATATATTCTTTTCTCTCTGGCTCCACTACCCCGTTTTTTATTTCTTACTTAATTTTAAAACATTTTTAAAAGCTTTGATGGATCATGATTAAATAGCTGCCAGACAGATTTCACTGCAGAAACCTGACCTGGGGAGTGTGTTGGGGAGGCAGGGAGAGAAGATCTTTTCCAAAGTCTCCACTGTTCGTTGTTCTGGGCCGTAGATAGGAGCATCCTGAAAAATGCCAGCTCCAGGCAAATGGGACGACTGGCCCTTACACTTCCATACCAGGGGTGGGGAACCTGCAGCCTCGAGGTCACATGGGGCCCTCTAGGTCCTCAAGTCTGGTCCTCTTACTGAATCCAAACTGCACAGAACAAATGCCCTTAATAAAAGAATTTGTTCTGTAAAACTTGGACTCAGTCAAAAGGCTGCATTTGAGGACCTAGAAGGCCACATGCGGCCTGGAATCTGCAGGTCCCCTACCCTTCCTCCAGACCTTTTCTCAGTTGCTTTTCTCTGTCTCGGGTGTCTGTCCACTGAAATCTTATCAATCCTTTAAAGTCCAGTTTAAATACCACTTACTTTTTCCCTGAAACCTTAAATCGATCTTCCCTTTCTTTCCAAAGACAGAAGTGAAATTCTCTGGGCCCTCAGAAAGTCACATGTGTTTCTTAGATAATCTTCTTTGTCTGTGCATCAGAATGGTGCTCTGGCTACAGAACAGGAAAATCTGAATTCAAACCTGGGTTCAGACACTTTCTTGCTACGTGACCCTGGGCAAGTAATGGAAACTCTTTTGGCCACAGTTTCCTCATCTGTAAAATGGGGGTAATGATAGAACTTACCTCCCAGGGTTATCAGAATAACATGGGCGTGTGTGCGCGTGCACGTGTGCATACACACACTCACCTTTGCAAAATTTAAACAGCTATGTAAACGCTATTATTATTATTTTTTATATCCTATCCCATCACCTAGCTTTATATGACCGTTTTTTGTTGTCTCTCCTCTCGGTTGTTTCAGTCATGCCCAACTCTCTTGACGCCATTTGGAGTTTTCTGGGCAAGGATGCTGGAGTGATTTGCATTTCGTTCTCCAGCTTATTTTACAGATAAGGAGTCTGAGGTAAATGAGGTTAAGTGACTTGCCCAGGGTCACACAGCTAGTAAGTGTCTGAAGTGGCATTTCACTTCATGAAGATGAGCCTTCCTGATTCTAAGCCCAGTGGTCTCTCCATTGCACCATCTAGCTACCCCACCCTTCTCTAAAAAGAGAGAAAAGGAAGGACAGAATATATTACAACCAGCCAAGCCCAGCAGAAGCAACAGATGATTTCTGAATCTTAAACTAACAGTCAACTATAGCTTTGATGTAGAAAGTTGAATTATCTAAGCATCTTACCTTTGCAAACAGAGAAGAAAATCTAAAAAACCATTGTTGAAAGCAGAAAAGCTATGGGCAACTGCTACTTTTAAGCTGATTCTGACTTTTTCTTTGTCTGTCTGTTTTCGGTCTAGACCTGTTATTTCATTTGTTTAGGGGAGCTCCCATCCGGGAAACCCTCCACTATGCAAACCCACAACCTGATGCCTGGGAAGGAACTGGGAATGTTTAGCCCTGGAGAAGAAAAGAGAGGGGAAAGGGAAGGGAAGGTGAGGTGACAGAAGGTAACATGATAGATAGCTGTGCTCCAGCATACAAAAGGATGTCTGGTGAAATGAAGGAAAACAGCATTTTAAAGCTCTAAGTAACCAGCACTGGGCAAAGTCCTGGGGATAAATGTGAGACAGTCCCTTCCATTTTAATAGAGGGAGCTGGCCCATCCAAGGGAGTAGTGCTTAGGGAGGGAGGGGTGTTCTGGTTTGGGAAGTCACAGGAAGGTAGACTAGAGTTTTAGGGGAGCTGACTGGCATATCTTCTTTCTAGAAGCAGTTGCAGAAGGGGAAGTAGGGGGAAGGGATACAGAAAAGGGAGGCAGGCTAAGAGCTCTCATCCAAGATGGGAGGGGTATGCAGGCTCATCAGTCAGGACAGTGGGCCCCAAGGCAGAAGGAAAATGGGACCAGACTTGGTCTGTTTGGCTTCTGAGGACGGAACTACAAGAAATGGGTGGAAATGTTACAAAGGAAAATCTAGGCACATTCATTTAGGCATAATGTCTAGAAAAACTTCCTCACAATTTGAGATATCCCCAGCTGAAATCCCCTCTGACAGCAATGGCTCCCTCATCATTAGAAACATTTAAGTAGAAGGTGGCTGACTGCTTGTCAGGTAGGCTATTGGGGGTGGGGGCGGGCACTCTCCATTTGGCGTGGGAGTTGGCCCAAATAGCGGCCATGTTCCCTTTCAGCTCTAATTCTGTGATCTGAGAGTGGCCACAGCACAAGGAATCAGTGCCAATGAGAAACACAGTTACAGCCAAATTTTCAGTCTTATTTTGGAACTTTCCCTTTATCTGGTTTAGGGATCAGTAGGAGCTGAAGGGAAAAGCCTACAGGGGGAGCCCGATAGTTTAGGGCAGTCTATCTCCTCCCCTTCACCATTCCTCACTCCCCAACAAGGTATCAGGTTGAAGAAGCTCTTTGAGAGGCCAGCCTCATTTCTCCCTCACTCCCAGGAACTACTAGGTTACCAAACAGGCTTGAGGCTTTGAGCCTAAGGTACCGAGAAGGGGTAGTGAACTTCCCTTTCTGACATCCCTTCCCCCAAAGTCTACCCAATCCTTCAACACAAAGCTAGAGCAACCTTGAGTGGCTGTGTAATATATGACTGAAGGAGACGGCTGTGACAGGCGATGGTAAAGCAGCAGGGTCACAGATTAAAAAACGCATGTGGTTCAAGGAAAGCTATGCTGTTGTCATGGCAATGAGATGTAGCCTTGGACACCAACAAGCAAGCTGCATTTTATTTATCCTTAAACTCAATGCTTTCTCCACACTCAAACTCCATAGGGGAGATGATCTACTTGTAGTCAGTTATTTATAGGAAGACATTTTATTTCTGAAAGTGCAAAGGAAGCAAATTTGTATTCACCAGTACTTAACTGTTTTGTGCCTAATAAATCTGAGGTTGACTGCTTTACACAGAAGTTTTCTTTTCAGTAAGTCAAAATTCTCCTTTTGCAGGGAAAATTATAGAAGCTTGGCAAAACCCTTAATTATCAGAAAAAGAAGACATAGGCAACTTGGAGAGCGCATGGCATTAGGATCTTCAGCACATTCAACAGGATTATTTTGTGGGACATATCACCTTCTGGAAGGTCTGAAATACTTTTACAAACACTATCTAATATTTTCTTGGTTTTTCAGCATTACCTCCATTTTACAGGTGGCAAAATAGGGATTTTAGTTCACTTGCATAAGCCAGTATGGTTCTTTCCACTACAGTACCGACCTTTCTCCTTTTCTCAGTATATTCTCAGTTAATGGCACCCTGGGCAATTTCATTCGGTACCAACCACAAGAACACACAGGCATGAATGTTGTTCTGAGGTCCATTTCTGTGATGGTGGATTGCTGAGGTTCACAGTGTCTATATTTTGGTCTCCCACCATAACTCTATCCTTCCAGTGTCCGTAGGAAATGAAAGACTGACAAGTTTTCTTCTATATCCAGCTTACAAAAACCTACTTCTATATCAAGAAGGTGAAAATCAAATGGGTGCACACTGCCTGGGGAATGGCTGAACAAATTATGAAATGATGGTTTATGAATGCAATGGAATATTACTGTGCCATTAGAAATGATGAACAACATGTCAAGCGGCATGCAATGAAGAAGGCAGGATTAAGGGAATGATATATATGAGTTATAATAACATAAATAATAAGAGGAAGATGGCTAAATCACCAGGGGCCACCCATAGTGAAAGTTCCCTCCCTTCAGCAGAGGTGAGGACCATGGATGTGGAATGCAGAGGAATGGTCAGAGGCAGCTGCAGTTTGGCTGGCTTTACAGAAATGTTTCTTACAGTAACAAAGGAAGGTCCAATGCAGTTAAGAGGAAAATATGAAAACCAGAAGGAACCACAAGATAACACACAAGAAAGGGAGTTCTAGCTTCCCTTTTGGATTGCAAACTCCTTGAAGACAAGGACTGTCTTTCAACTTTGCATCTCTACCATCTTAACACATAGTAGGCAAGCACCCAAGCTAAAATAATGCTTGACCAAGAAAAAAGAATGCCTTATGGCAGGGTGGTTATTTATATTTTCTCCAAACTAGTGATGAACAAGTGACCACCAAGCAGCTAGGCAGCTTATTAAAAAATAACTTAAATCCCACCCATCAGTTTCTTATGTTGAAAAATAAATTGGATTTGTATATAAATACCCATTAATAATCAAGTTTTAGGATGCTGTGTAAGATAGGCTCAGAAATATGAGCGGATGATGGGGTGAGCTGTTGCTATGGTGACGATGGAATCAGATAGTCTCTGGTGCTTTTCACAGTCCCCATGCAACCATAATAAAGTCTAATTTATAACCAACACTTGCACTAATTATATTTTCCCTTGCCAGTCTGTCATAGAAATATATAGATTTTTCTCTTCTTCACGGAACGGTGCAATACATTAAAATTTGTTTTCCCTCCCTTTCCTGAAGGCTGAGGTTTTTCATTATAAATTATCCTAAAGCTAAATTCATTTTCCCCTGTTCAGACAAATGAAAGCTGTGCAAAATCTTTACTTATCCCTCTTTCTGAGAAACAAAACATAGCAACAAGACAGAAAAAAAGTCCATGTAAAATATATTCTCCTCTGCCCTTCAGAACAAATGTGTTTTTCCTGACTATTGCAGAAACGACGGCTGCTTTGAGCTGTCTAAAAGGCAAGGCAAGGAAACAAGCATTTATTAGACGTCTATTATGTACCAGACAAGTCGCCACACAATGTTTTATGACCTAAAAGGAAAGGAACACTTCCAATATTTAAAGTAAGTGTCAGGGGCAATAACTCTTTTCAAAAACACTAAGCATCACGGGTGAATGGACCCATATGTTTATGCCTCAGTTTCTTCCTCTGAAAATGTGGGAATTAGATAAAAATGGCTGAATTGTAAGAACTGAAATTTGCAATAGGTGGCGTTTAGAAAGGGGTTTGAAGAGTGGAGGGATATTCCAAGTTATTTGGCCTAACATGCTATTAAAAAATAAACTTAGATTCATGGTATTTTGTACTTGAACTGACTAAAAGGATGGTCTAATTCTACTTCATTATTTGACAGGTGAGGAAACTGAGGGCCTAAGAGGACAGACGCCTCACTTCTGTGAGCCCCAATGCCGGACACAGTGCTAGGAACTGAATGAATGAAGTGGGACACCTCAGAGTCTAATGGTTGATCTCCAAAAGCCTCACTGCTGCTCCTTGTGACACAGGATCACTGAAATTCAAAGTCAAGAAATGCATCTTTATTTTGTTGAAAAATGATGAATCACCTACAATGAGGTGGATTTTGTTTGCTGATCTAAAAAGTTCTCTTACTTTTATAAAAATGAAAAATTCTTTGCAAGATAGATTCTAAGAACTAAAATGAAGCTGTCAAAACACACATGCATTCTTTCTTCTTCAGACTAAACTGTCTTATCTCTGTAGCCTGGATAGGATCCAAGCAAGATATCCAATGCATATACAATAAATCTTAATTTACTGCTAAATACTTTTTTAAAAAAAGTTTTATATTACCAAGCAGGTATCTGTTATGGGGAAAACCATGACAAAACTTCATCTTAAAAAAGTTGTTTCCATTAGGTAGCAGAGTTTTCTAACTTGCTAACAATAACAACAAATCAGTATTTCCAGAATTAGGGAAGGGCACGTGGAGACGGTGATAAAAGCCAAAAGCCTAAGAGAACGTAACAGGACTGTTCACTCTGGGCCAATCCTGGTAGATCAAGGGTAGGATGGACATGTAGCAGACCCAGATTTCAGGAAGGCATCCAGCACAGCCACAAAGTCCTTGGAGACAAGGAGAGGCGTGTGACCTGGACTGGGAAGTGGCTGAATGTCTAGACTCAAAGAATGACCGCATCCAGCTTCTGGAACGTGCCGAGGATCTACCTGTCCGTGGCCCACTGTGGTAGTCACTTACTAAAGACTTTGACGAAGGCACAGGATGCTTGCCAAGTTTTAATCCGATTCAGTGGGTATTATGTATGCACATATTATGATTAAGGCATCGTGCTAAGTGAGAGAGTAAAAAAAATCACAGAAGCTCCCATTCTATCAGGGAGAGTATTTCCACACACGGAAGCTAATGTAAAAGAATTTCAAGATGAGGAAAGTGCTGACAAACTGAAGGGAAGGGGAGAGATTAGGAAAAGACTGAACTAAGAGGTTGTGGCCCCTAAGTGGAGCTTTGAGAGGAAGCAGGCATTCCATTAATCTAAAGTTGAGAGGAAAGTGAGCACATTCTAGATGAGGGCCAACCACCAACGTATTTTGAGACATTTTTTTCAGTCATGTCTGACTCTTCGTGACCCCTTTTGGGGTTTTCCTGGCAAAGATACTGCAGTGATTTGTTATTTCCTTCTTTAGCTCATTTTACAGACAAGGAAACTATGATACACAGGGTTAAGGGACTTGCCCAGGGTCACACAGTTAGGGAACGTCTGAGGCCAGGTTTAAACTCAGGAAGAAGAGTCTTTCTGACTCCAGATCCAGCGTTCTACATACTGTGTCACCTAGCTGCCCCTACCTCTAATTTGGTGTATTCCTGTGTTTCATTACATCTTGGGACTGCATAAAAAAATTAAATGGGAATTCTGGGGAGTTTTGAGGAAGCAGCAGATGACACAGGAAGGCCAACAGAAGACAAAAAGCTTAAGACTAAATATTTAACCCAAATTTTACAATGAAGTGCTGTAAAAACTTCATAAAAGGAAAATATTAAATTCAAACTTCTTCTCTGGTACAAAAGGAGGGCCAAAAATTTTACACGGATTTTCTAGATTGCAGGGATGTCGCGCCCCTAAGCCCTTAACCTCGGAGATGAGGAAGGGATAAATGTATATCTGTATTCTCAGAGTTTAGCACATGGTAAGCTCTTATACACGCACTGCTGCCATTAAAAAAAACCCAAACCAAAAAGCTACAATTAGACCTCAAAAGATCTCTTAAAAAATTCACATGCTCACTTTGCTTATATGAGAGCCCACTGACTCAGTGCTAATTTCTTTACTAAACACACAACTCTAACAAGTTTTGTTAACCTGCATCCTAGTCCACAAATCAGAAGCAGCAAATTAGGAAGGAAAGAGGGAAATTACCAGAGGCAAGAACACCGATAGGAGCAAAAAGCTGGGACTGAAAAAGCCTGACAACCAGGAGATCCACAAACTGCAGAAAGTTGACAGACTAGTCACTCAGTGTGGGAGCAAGCAGACCCCGAGGGGCTTCCCATCACAGTGTGGTAGAGTAATGGGTGACAGTTCATGCTGATGAATAATCCTTGGTATATCAAGAAGGGATTCCCCTCCATGCTAAGCATATTCAACTTAAGAAGGCAGGAGTATGTGTAATAATATTTTATGTAAGACCGGGTCTCCCATTTCACCTAAGTTGGAAATGTAGCTTGGCTCCAGGACATTCTTCTGGTTTCCTTTAAGACCCAACTAAAATCCCCACTTTTACTGGAAGCCTCCCTCAACCTCTCTTAATTCTAGTGCTCTTTTCTCAGTTAATCATCTCCTATTTATCCTGTCTATAACTTGCTTTGTATATATTTGTTTGCATGTTGTCTCTCCCTCAGACTGTTAGGTCCTCCAGGCCAGGGACTGTCTTTCGCTTCACCTTGTATCCCTAGCACTTAGCACCCAGCCTGGGCACATAGTAGGTGTTTAATAAATGTTGACTGAGTGAAATTTGGGGGGGGTGGGGGGGGAAGGTGTGTACTCAGAGGCTCAATCCCCTTACTGATCTGCACAGGAATTTTGACCAGCTCCATTTTCAGACGTAGACTGGCCCTTCATTAAGCAAACTGGTGCCCCCAGCTTCCCTCCTGGGGCTCACCATATTAAAGTCAAATTTAATGGCATATCCTCTTGGGACAGACCAGAAGTGTTGCTACATGTTGCCCTCTAGGTCCTCAGTACAGCCCTTTGAACAAATTTTACAGAACAAATCCCCTTAAGAAAAGGATTTGTTCTGTAAAACTTGAACTCAGAAGGTCACACCCAAGGACCTAGAAGGCCAATGTGGCCTCAAGGGCACAGGTCTCCACCCCTGGCACAGACCACTGCAGCTCAGAACTCTGGTTCTCATCCCAGATCTGCTCAGCCTCCCTGGTATCTGGGATCATAGGCATGCTCCAGCATGGTTCAATTCAACTCACCAAACATTATTATGTGCCTACTGTTTATAGCACATGGTGTAAGGGGAGAAGAGGAAATTCAAAGTTTAGATAAGAGACTCTCTGGTCCATAAAAAAAGTATAGTTTTGTAAGGGATAAAATCAAATCTCCGGACAGTTATACTAAAATTCAATCATTTAAATTCAATAATCAATAATCATCCAAATAATCTGAATAGCAGTACTGTGAAGAAGCCAAGAAATCTGGTGCTTCCTCTTGGGAAGAGCCAGTCCAGCACAGGCTAAGGACACAAAGCAGAAGCAGGTCCATTTAAGTTAAAAAATACAGCCGTCCCCTTCAGTGTCTGGTGTTGGAAGAACCCGGCACAACAGACATTCACAGCTTCCTATACAAGACTCATCTTCTGCTCTGCTTTGTATATGGAAACGCCTGTTTTCTTTGGTGTTTTTTAAGCTCAGAATAAAAATATAAATGAATGTGTGAGGAGAGCAGAATCTCTGTCGTTCAGGAACGGATCTATTTATGGCACAAAGAAGGTATGTCCAAGATGGGGAATAAGACAGGGTATGGAAAAGTAGGCAGGAAGGAAAAGGAAGGAAAGGAGAAAAAAAAGTATAGTCCACGTGAAAGTCAACACCCCACTAAATAAATGCATTTTGTTTTTTTTTTTGCCACCACCTATCATCCAGACTGATCCACCTCCCTCTCCCCAGGCTGGAGTCCTTTACCGAGACAACACGGCAGAACTTAAAAAATGAGAAATCCCAAAGCTGGCTTTGGTTAACTTAGTACTAGCAAGAGGAAAGATTTCAAGTACGCACTGCGCCTTTTCCTTCTTTGCCACAAGCCACGAACTAGCCACTCCTCCTCTGCGTGTGCTACCGTTAATGCAACATTCAACACAAGCCACGCTACTGGGTGTATGTTATTTTGCTCTCACAATCCCGTCACCAAAAGATACCAAGGAGATGAATCTAACATGCTCCTTTCCTAAAATCAGGACCGCTCTTTCCGCAGTAAGGTCTACCATGGTGACAAGTCTAGAATGTAATTTCTAGTCACTAAAGCAGAGAAATGGTGAGGATTTAGCAGCTCAGCACAGCAGGGCTTACTTGCTCCCCAAACTGGAACCATAATGCATGCCCCCACATACACAGAGTATACAACCCTACATCTTCTGAGGAATGGATAACAAATACGGAGAAGAGACTAAAATGCCCCTGGACCAGGGTGGGGGACCTGCGGCCTTGAGGCCATGTGTGGCCTTCTAGGTCTTTGGGTGTGGCTTTTTGACTGAGTCCAAGCTCTACAAAACAAATCCTTTCATTAAGGAAATTTGTTGTGTGAAGTTTGGATTCAGTCAAAGGGCCACACTTGAGGACCTAGAGGCCACATGTGGCCTTGAGGTCACAGGTTTCCCATCCCTGCCCTGGATTAAGGAAACAGGCGTTGGTGGTTGTAAATACCGCGGGGTCTTTTCCTTGGTCTTAGACGCCAATATTAAGAGCATATGTTTCTAACACTGAAATATGGCATTGTCACAACCCGTACCACTCCCATCTCCTTCGGGATTCAAGGTGAGGGCATGGAGACCACGTATCTACATAGGCGTGCTTACTGGCAAAAGAATAAACTCTCTGAAAACCCTTGGGTTTCCTGACTACCAAGCTGGAGCATAAGGGATACAAAAGATCCACAACTAAACAGGCTGCTCCTACTGCTACAGTTTTAAATAAAATTACCCTTGGGAAGTAAGGGTATTTGGCCAGAAGCTTTTGGAAGTGGCAGGCATTAGAGACTTGACATTTCTGAGGACATCGTATGAGTTTGTTGACTGAACCATTCGCAGGGAAAGCAAATAGGGACTTCTGGCTGATTCAGAAGTTGGGAATGAGCACAGTTCCCCCCCACCCCATCACCTCAAAACAGCTCCAAATTAATGCTCCAAATTAATTAAAATGGGATTAGGAGGAAGTGTAGGATGGTAGAAAGAACAGTGTCTTGGGAATGAGAGGACCCTGGTTCAGACCCTGCCTGTATCACCAGTGTGACCTTGAGGAAGTCACTTAACTCAGTTTACTCATTTGTAAACTGAAGGGGGTTGACTCAGTCTCTGAGGTCCTTTTTAGCTCTAACTATGACCCTATGAATAAAGGAAAGAGATTTCTGGAAGGAAGTTCCCACAGAATCAAACTTTTCTTGTTTCTGTCTTTGGCGGATGTTCATGCTCATGGCCGGGTGTTTCCACTACTCCTCAATGTCATTTCTTTCTATATAAGGTCCTCCTCGTACGTTCGTCAAGTCATGTCAGAGATGATGCGTGAGAGACGAACTGTTAAGGAGAACAACGGAAGATGGAATTACTGCCCTCTCTCCCCGCTCCCTCTTCTGACACACACCCAGAGCAAACTGCAAAGACTGGTTCACATGCTTGTTACTTATAGGGGATATGTAGAAGGCAACCATTAAAATTCCTTGGAAAAGCTGTCTGCGTTGGATGCCTCCACTTACCTCACCACCCAGTCCTCAGTTTCCTGCAATCTAGCTTCTGTCATGCCCAACCCTACTGAACAGGGTCTCCGAAAGGTCATGGGTGACCTCATAATCAAAACCAGTGCTTTCCTCAGGCTCTTGCCTCCTCCCTGGCACCCCCTCCAGTGCAATGAACACAGCAGGCAACTCATGAATACAGGATGAAGACACTGCTGACCACACCCTCCCTTCTTGATGCTCTTTCAGGAACATCCAGAACACAATATGTTCCCACTTTTCCACGATGGTCTGACTTCCTTGTTTTATTCTCTGCCTTGGGGTTATGGACCCCAGAATGATGGTGCTTCCTAACCCTGACTAGATTCAAATCAAGAAATTAAGCTTCTATTATGTGCAAATCACTGGTGATATATATGTATATATATATGTGATATATATATGTATATATATACACATACATTTGAATATATATGTATATATGTGTATGTATATATGTATACACACACACACACACACAGAGATACATAACAAGAAACACTTCCTGGAGTTTCCCTTCTACTGGGAGGTGCAGTGAGTACAGGCACAAGATGGTGTGATGGGAGCAATGGAGAGATTTAGGAACATTTGAGAGGAGAATTTAGGGGTAAGGAAGGAGAATCAGGGCAGGCAGCAGCACTTAATAAAACCTTTAAACAAGATAAGGCTTTGAAACTTGGACGTAAGGTTCCAGCATAGGGAATGGCCTGTGTGAATTCACAGGGGAGGGAGGTGGCACATTGAATTCAGGGAAGAGTGAGTAGCCCAGCTGGGTTAGATTGTAGGGTGTGTAAAGGGAAGTAACATGAAATAAAGCTGAAGTAGGGGGAGGACTGGATCTAGACCATGGAAGAGTTTGTGTTTCATTCTATGAGAAAGAGGCGACCAGTGAAGGTTTCTGGGCAGCAGAGTGACCTGCTCAGCCCTCTGCCTTAGACAAGCTCTCTACCACTACCTACCTGTGTGACCTTGAGCAGGTTACTGGGCCTTCCTCAGCCTTTGTCTCCTCAACTGTAAAATGTTCCTGAGATCCTTTCTAGCTCAAGACCCAGGAGTGACTCTCCAAGTCTGGGAGACCAGTGAAGAGGCTAATTATAGGAAGACGGTAATGAGGGTGATGAAGCGTGTAGGCTAGACAAGGTGCTCTTTGAGGTCTATTCCAATTCTGAAATTCTATGGATGGAGAAAAGGGATGGATGTGAAATTCAAGAGATGGTGCAGAGGTAGCAACAGTAGGACCCGATTAAATGTTGGTGAAGGAAAGGGAAGAGTCAAAAACAGCTAAGGTCTCTGGACCTTGGAGGAAGCTGGTCCCTTCACAGAATTAGGCAAATTTGGAGGAGGTATGGATTTAGAAAAAAAAGCTGATGAGAGCAATTTGAGTCACGATGTGTTTGAGAAACTGCTGGAACTCAACTTGAGAGAAACAGCGGAGTAGGTCAGTTGTCAACAGTTGGTTAATAAACTTTTATTAAGTGTCTACCCCATGCTGGGTACTGTGCTAAGCCCTGGGACACAGAGAAGGTAAAAGGCATTCTCTAATGTCAAAGAACTCACCGTTTCATGGGAGAGATGAGATGCAGACAAAGCCAATTATTATTTATAGTTGGAGTAGTGGCACAGGGGAAGTCATAGGATCAGAGATTCTGAGGTGGAAGGGATGTCAGATGGAAACTCGTTCAACCCCCTCATATAACAGATGAAGTGTAAAAGCTGAGCCCAAAGATGTCAAAGAGGAAGCAAGTAGCTAGGATTTGAACTCAGGGCCTCTAACTCCAAATCAGCATTCTTTTTCACCCCAGCTACCATTAATAACTTTTACTCACATATTTAAAGTAAATCAGAATCATTTCCTAATTGTGGTCACCTTCCCCAAATCCTTCCTTGTAATGAAAAAATAAAATAAAATATACCACAATCCTGAGATCCAGGTTGAAATGACTCTTCCAAAGCTGGCTGGAGCCAGAACTGGTGGCTTTATATTTTAGATCCCATTTTCCTCTGGTCTCCCACCTTAAATTGTAGTTTCATCAATGACTTCTGCCATGTTCCCAACATGTTTAATCCTTTCCCTCCTTGACCTCTAAGGAGAGATGACACTCCTTGCTCTCCAGTTCTGCTCTAGGGGCCAACTTGCCTTCTCCTTCTTATTCTAATTTTCCTCATCAAATACAGATTCATATTCCAGAAGGACCGCATGGACACATAGGCTGCTCTAGGCACTGTCACACACAGATAGACAAGAGGACTCATCCAGCTCTCTGGAAACATTCCTCTAATGCTTTTGCTGTCTTGAGGGCATCAGTGCAGAGATACTGGAGTGGTCTTGCCTTTTTCCTCTCCAGCTCATTTTACAGTGAAGAAATGAGACAAACAGTGCTAAGTGACGTGCCCAGGATCATACAACTAATAGGTATCTGAGGCCAGATTTGAGCTCAGGAAGATCAGTCTTTGTGACTCCAGAGCACTCTATCCACTGTGCCACCTAGCAGCCCCAAAGTGCTACAAAAGTGCTGATTAATTAGTAGTAGCAGTACCTAGACAACGAGATTCAAAAGGCTGCTCACAAAGTTTCCTGCAATAATTTGGGCAATAGGCATTTTTCATCCATTTTATTTTTCTACTATTGATAGCTGGACTGATTTTAAGAGTTACTATATATTTCACTTTTGTAGTATTCCGAGACTCAACGCAATTAGCATATTTATAAATCACAAAAAAGTAGAATGTGAAAATTCTCTAGGACAAAATAAGTACCTGACATATAGAATTTAGTATGACACAGAAATGCTTCAAATATTCGAATGCGTTGTAAGTAATTACACGCCTCAGAACATACATGAAATGCTGCACTGTTTCCAGGGCAACAAAGTGCCAACATCCATAGTGGATTCTACACTAATTACCTGAATCATTAAGGTTAAGTGGCACCTTTCACCTCTCTGAAAACTGCAACGGAAGTATGATTATTCTGCTGAATACCAAATTGCTGTTGGCACACCTTCTCATTCACGGACCCCGACTCCTTAAATCCAAAGAGAAACAGCGGTGAATTCCTGGGGAAGCGCTGTTGGTTGCTCCATTAGTTCAGAGTTTTAATGCACCTATTATTTTGCACAATTTCCCACTCCAATCGAGTCCACTCCATTCCTCCTATTTAATTCTGGGCCCATATCATTGTTCCTTTGCAGAGTCCATCCAGGACATGTACTGACGGACCAGCTCTATGTGCTGTTAATCCAAATTCACATCATAATCTGGACACTTGGAATTGTTTCTCCGAATGGCTTTGGAGAGTTATGTAAAAATCTTTTCAGTAACCATATATTTCATGGAGGAGGAGACTATGCAATGCTCCAGGAAGCAATCAATCAGCATAATGTCACCAGCAACTAGTGGTATCTGAAGAATTCTACCACCTATGAGGAATCTATATTTCACTGGGACTCTGGACCGGACATGTTCCATGATAGTGGTAGAGGCCTGTGGTGAGCAAATGTTTCCCTGTTGTCCAGTTTGCTTGATAACATTAAGATGATCATTGAACAATGTTATTTCTGCCGCAGTGTCTCGGAATTAACTTTGTATGATTTTTACTGCATGTGAGAGACAAGCTTTTCCCTAAACCAAAAAGCCCACCATTTTAACATCAATAATCTTCTAGTGATACTGTATGTCTGAGAAGCACAGAACGGCAGGTCAATACAGCACAATGCAATGGAACCAAATTTTTATTTGAGAAGTAGTATGGAATATTGTGGTAACCTTCCTGGGTTCAAATCCCAACTCAGATATTTAGCAGCTGTATAAATCGAGGGCAAGTCACACTATCCAGGTGGGATTTATACCAGCAATGCGGGGTTGGTTCAATATTAGAAAAATTACCATCATAATTAATCTCTTTGCGTCTCCATTTCCTCATCTGTAGAATGGAACTAGTCATAACAGGACCACCTATCTCAAACCTTATGTAGATATTTAAATGTTTGAGGTGGCAGTACAAGGTGCAAATGAGCCAGTTTCCAAACTCCTAGGCCAGAGGATCAGCCTGGCATTAATTTAAAGAGAAGCTGCTATAGCAGAGATGACATTTCCATGTTCATCATGTGAAGTACGAGAGGTTCATGTGTGCTGGGGATTCTCCTCTGGTTAGAGGGACTGCCCCTAACTCACCCTCCTCACACTGTTGTTAACAAAGTTTAATAACGTGGCTGACTCATCCAAGTGTGCCTCTGGGAGATACACTGACAAACATGGGATGTCCAGATTGTTCTGGTCACTTTGGCTCCTGTTGGGCTTATGACCCAGTGAGAATAAAGAATGTGCATAGGTTTTCTTCTCTTTGTAAGTAGGTGACTGTTTCATAACAGCTGAGAGAAGAAGGATCATCATTTCCTGATAAGAGAAAAAAAACCTTCCTTACACAATGTCCTAGAAAACTCAGAAATACATACTGTCAAAGGGTAAGACTGGCAAAAAAATAATGTGAGATACTTAGTACATTCATTATTGATTCATAGAGAAAGATGATGAGGGGGTTGGTTCTCTCTAGGATTTAATACTTAAAATGTTAGTGGAGAGGATCATGACTTCCAGTAACTCCCTCTTCTACAGCATTCTGACATGGCTAGAATTTTTTCAGTCGAAGGTAAACTTATTGGGAGACAGATGGTATATTTAAAAGAGAAGGATTACCTTTGGTGTCAAGAGGAACTTGGTTCGATCTCACCTCAGAGATTTTGGACAAATTGCTTACCCTCCCAAGGATTTGGTGGGCTCCTCTGTAATATGAAAGGTTTGCATTAGGGATCCCCTCAGGGGTCCCTGCTAGCTCTAGATGTGTAAATGACCACTAAACGCTTCCATGCCCAAAGTCTTCTGTCCTTCTGTCCCTATCATGAGAAAACCCATCCCCCCAATCCCAGCTTTCCCAGGGACCAGAAACCACAGAGATCTGGAGAATCTGAAAGACACACACACAAAGAGATAAACCAGTATGTCTGGACGGAAATTGGAACAGGAATGGGCAGAAGAGACAGGGGAGGATAACAATACCAGCTGACATGTATATAGCGCCTCACAGTTTACTTAGGGTTGTTGAGAGACAGGTAGCATAGCACAAGGGAAAAAGTGCTGGGTCTAAGTTGGTGAGGTGGCAGTAGAAGGCGCCAATGAGCCAGTTTCCAAACTCCTAGGCCAGAGGATCAGCCTGGCATTAATTTAATGGGTCCAAAATTCTGCTTCTGGCTATTTACATCCTCTGTGTGACCTTGGGTAAAATTCCTTAACCCTTATGGTCCTGAGTTTCCCCATTTGTAAAATGAGGGAATTGGATCTCATTTCCTCTAAGATTCCTGCTACCTCTAAATCTAGAAGCCTAGGTTGTGCAGAGGCTCAGAGTTTAACCGACTTGACAAAAGGACAGATAACTAAAAGTGGTAGAGATGGGGCTCAAAGCCGTCTTCTGGGAGTCCTGCCAAATTCTTTTTATGACACAAATATGGTGCTGATACTTAAGCCAGGAAGAGCCAAAATAGGGAAATAAAATTATAGAGCAATTTCCCTAATGGGTATTGATGCAAAAATTTTAAATAAAGTAATAGCAAAAAGATTACAGCAATTTATCATGAGGACAATACAATATCCAGGTGGGATTTTTACCATAAATGCAGGGTTGGTTCAATATTAGGATAATTATCAGCATAATAGACCACGTCAGTAATAAAACTAGCTGAAATCATATGGTTATAGATGCAGAAAAAGCTTTTGACAAAAATGCAGGACTCATTCCTATATAAAATACTAGAGAACATAGGAATAAATGGAATTTTCCTTAAAAATGAAAAGCAAAATCTATCTAAAACCACTGGCAAATATTACATGTAATGGGGATAATAAGCTAGAAGCTTTCCCAGTAAGATCAGGGGTGAAACAAGGATGCCTATCACTATTATTCAATATTGTGCTAGAAATGTCAGCTTTATCAATAAAAGAAAAAGAAACTGAAGGAATTCCAATAGGCAATAAGGAAACACAGCTATCATTCTTTGCAGATCATGTGATGGTATGCTCAGAGAATCCTAGAGAATCAACTGAAAAACTACCTGAAAGAATTAACAACTTTAGCAAAGTTGCAGGATATAAAATAAACTCAAATCATAAGCATTTCTATAGGTTATCAACAAAATCCAGTAGCAAGAGATGGAAAGAGAAATTTCATTTAAAATAACTGTAGGCAAGTACCATATGAACATAATTACAAAACACTTTTCACACAAATAAATTCAGATCTAAACAACTGGAAAAAAATTACTCATGAGCAGGCCAAGCTAATAGAATAAAAAGGACAATTCTACCTAAACTAATTTTCTTATTCAGTGCCATATCAAACTACAAAAAATTATTTTATAGAACTAGAAAAAAATAACAAAATTCATCTGGAAGAACAAAAGGAAGTGGCTAGCCAGATAGAAAACCACATTATAAAGCAGCAATTATCAAAACAATTTGGTACTGGCTAAAAAAAGTGGTAGATCAGTGGAATACACCAGGTACACAAAACACAGCAATCACCGACTACAGTAACCCAAAGACTCCAGCTTTGAGGAGTCTTTATAACTTACAAGTCTTCTTACAATTTGATAAAAACTGCTGGGAAAACTCGAAAACAATATGGCAGAAACTAGGAATAGACAAGCATCTCACACCCGATACCAAGATAAAGTCAAAATGGGTACATGACTTAAGACATAAAAGTTGATACCATAAGCAAATCAGGAAAGCAAGGAATAGTTTACCTGCCAGATCTATGAAGAAGTGAAGAATTTATGACCAAACAACAGATAGAGAACATTATGAAATGCAAAATAGCTAATATTGATTACATGAAATTTAACAAAAAATTTCCAAAAACAAAGTCAATGCAGCCATGATGAAAAGGAATGCAGAAAGCTGGGAAACAATTTTCAGAGCCCCTGTTTCTGATAAAGGCCTCATTTCTCAAATATATAGGAACTGACTCAAATTTGTAGGAATAAAAGCCATTCCCCAATTGCTAAATGGTCAAAGGATATGAACAGGCAGGCTTGAGATGAAGAAATTAAAGCTCTCTATAGTCATATCAAAAAATGCTCTACATTACTACTGATTAGAGAAATACAAATTAAACCAACTCTGAGATACCACCTCACACCTATCAGATTGGTTAATATGACAGAAAAGGAACATGATAAAAGTTGGAGAATATGTGGGAAAACTGGAACACTCATGCATTGTCGATGAAGTTGTGAACTGATCCAATCATTCTGGAGAACAATTTGGAACTATGTCCAAAGGGTTACAAAACTTATACTCTTTGATCCAGCAATACCACTATCTGTATCCCAAAGAGATCATAAAAAAGGGAAAGGGGTGCACGTGTACAAACATATTTGTAGCAGCTTTTTTTTTGTGATGGCAAAGAATTGGAAATTGAGGGGATATCCAACAATCAGGGAATGGCTGAACGGGTCATATACAGTGGTATTTGACTGTAATGGAACACTATTGTGCTATGAGAAATGATGAACTGGTGGACTTCAGAAAAACCCTGAAGGACTTACATGGACTGATGCTGAGTGAAGTCAGCAGAACCAGAACATTGCACATGGTAACATCAACACTGTCCGATGATCAACTATGATAGCTCTTCTCAGCAATGCAATGACCCAAGACAATCATGACGGAAAATGTCACACCCAGAGAAAGAACTATGGAGTCTGGATACAGATGGAAGCAGACTATTTTCACCTTTTTTCTTTTTTGTGGCTTTTTCCTTTTCTTCTGATTCTTCTTTCACAACATGACTAAAGTGCAGATATGATTAATATTGTACACGTATATTTGTACTGTACATGTGTAACCTGCTTGATGTCTTGGGAAGAGGCAAAGGAGAAAAGTTTGGAACACAAAATCTTATAAAAGTGAAAGTTGAAAATAAAACAAAAAATAAAATCTATTTGAACCAAAACAAAAAAAACCCCAAAGCTATCTTCTGGTAGTCACTCCTCTACATCACAAACTAGGGAGTGAAGAATTAGGCCCCACACATGAAATTCAGAAAGCTGTGAAAATAACAATGAGGGAAGATTCAAATCTTACTTTACAGTCTGAAACCATGACAAGGTCTTGTCAAGAGAAATAAGAAAGGGGGGTGGAGCCAAGATGGCAGAGTAGAAAGACTCATGTATGCTAGCTCCAAACCCACAGCCCATATATTTCCTGCCAAGAAGAACTCCCCACAAATTCTAGAGCACTGCAAGGCACGCAGAAACACAGTGGAAAAGATTTCCATCCCAGAGAGCCCTGGAGAGCCATCCCCAGGGTCCATCGCGCCCGGAAAGCGGAGCCCACCCCTGCGCTGCCCTGGCTGCGCGGCCCCAGACGAGCTGATCCGAGCAGGCTTCAGGGACGGGAATCTCCGGCTGCCAGGAAGGTCCCTCCGCCCACAGACGCTACAGGTCAGTGAGAGAGACCTCTGGGCTGGCCGAGAGGGGAGTGGGGTGTCTCCGTGGCTCGGGCCACCTTGGGAGGCAGCAGCAGAGGGAGCGGCGGAGGGAGCGGCAGAGGCAGCAGCAGCGGCCCGGAACTCCCCGAGCAGCAGGCAGAAGCTCAGGTCTCTGCATAAACCCCCTGAGGGAACTGAGCCTGGGAGGTGGCCCTGCCCCCACCTGAGCACCAGAACTTAAGCTCACATTGAATAGCAACCCCACCTGCCGCGGAAAGCCCATTTGAATCTCAGACCCCAAGCACTAGCTGGGCGGATCTAGGAGGGGGTACAGAGGAATCTCAGAAGTTAAGTAACTGGCTGGGAAAATGCCCAGAAAAGGGAAGAAAAATAAGACTATAGAGAGCTTCTTTGAGCAGGTGCAAATGTTCCCGCCTTTCAATTCTGATGACGAGGAAATATTCTTACCATCAGGGAAAAACGTGGAGGTCGGGGCCTCTGTATCCCAGACATCCCAGGGGGATGTCGGGTGGGCTCAGGCCTTGGAAGAGCTCAAAAAGATTTTGAAAAGCAAGTTAGACAGATGGAGGAAAAACTGGGAAGAGAAATGAGAGAGATGCAAGAAAAGCATGAAAAACGGGTCAATACCCTGCTAAAGGAGACCCAAAAAAATGCTGAAGAAAATAACACCTTGAAAAATAGGCTCACTCAATTGGCAAAAGAGGTTCAAAAAGCCAATGAGGAGAAGAATGCTTTCAAAAGCAGAATTAGCCAAATGGAAAAAGAGGTTCAAAAGCTCACTGAAGAAAATAGTTCTCTCAAAATTAGAATGGAACAGATGGAGGCTAATGACTTTCTGAGAAACCAAGAAATCACAAAACAAAACCAAAAGAATGAAAAAATGAAAGAGAATGTGAAATATCTCATGGGAAAAACAACTGACCTGGAAAACAGATCCAAGAGAGACAATTTAAAAATTATGGGACTACCAGAAAGTCATGATCAAAAAAAGAGCCTAGACATCATCTTCCATGAAATTATCGAGGAAAACTGCCCTGATATTCTACAAACAGAGGGCAAAATAAGTATTGAAAGAATCCATCGATCGCCGCCTGAAAGAGATCCAAAAAGAGAAACTCCTAGGAACATTGTGGCCAAATTCCAGAACTCCCAGCTCAAGGAGAAAATCTTGCAAGCAGCTAGAAAGAAACAATTCCAGTACTGTGGAAATACAATCAGGATAACTCAAGATCTAGCAGCTTCTACATTAAGGAATCAAAGGCCGTGGAATAGGATATTCCAGAAGTCAAAGGAACTAGGATTCAAACCAAGAATCACCTACCCAGCAAAACCGAGTATAATACTTCAGGGGAAAATATGGTCTTTCAATGAAACAGAGGACTTTCAATCATTCTTGATGAAAAGACCAGAGCTGAAAAGAAAATTTGACTTTCAAACACAAGAATGAGAAGAAGCATGAAAAAGTAAACAGCAAAGAGAAGTCTTAAGGGACTTACCAGAAGTGAACTGTTTGCATTCCTACATAGAAAGACAATATTTGTAACTCTTAAAACTTTTCAGTATCTGGGTAGTTGATGGGATCACACACACACATACACACACACATGTACACACGTGCATGCACACACACATACACACATGCACGCACATACAGAGACAGAGAGCACAGAGTGAGTTGAATAGGATGGGACCATATCTTAAAAGAAATTAAGGTAAATGGTGAGAGAGAAATGTAGTGGGAGGAGAGAGGGTGAAATGGAATGGGGTAAATTATATCTCATTCAAGAGACAAGCAGGACTATTTAGTGGAGGGAAAAAGAGGAAAGCTGAGAAAAAAACAAGAAGTTTACCCTCATCACATTTGACTAAAGGAAGGAATAAAATGCACACTCATTTTGGTTTGAAAACCTATCTTACAATACAGGAAAGTGGGGGAGAAGGAGATAAGCAAGGGGCGGGGGATGATGGCAGGGAGGGCAATGGGAGGAAGGAGCAATTTGAAGTCAACACTTGGGGAGGGACAGGATCAAAAGACAGAATAGAAACAATGGGGGGCAGGATAGGATGGAGGGAAATACAGTTAGTCTTACACAACACGACTATTATCGAAGTCATTTGCAAAACTACACAGATAGGGCCTATATTGAATTGCCTGCCTTCCCAAAGGGAACGGGTGGGGAGGGAGGGATGGGGAGAATTTGGAACTCAAAGTTTTAGGAACAACTGTTTAGTATTGTTGCTACTAGGAAATAAGACATACAGTTAATGGGGAATAGAAAGTCATCTGGCCCTACAGGACAAAAGAGAAGATGGGGACAAGAGAAGAGAGGGTTGATAGAAGAGAGGGCAGATTGGTGATAGGGAAAATTAGAATGCTCGGTGTATTGGGTTGGGGGGAGGGGATAAAAGGGGAGATAATTTGGAACCCACAATTTTGAGAAAATTGAATGTAAAAAGTTAAATAAATCAATTTTTATTAAAAAAATAAAATAAAATATATACTAAAAAAAAAAAGAGAAATAAGAAAGCATTCATTCAGTCTTAGGCTCTCTTCTCTCTCATCAGCATTCACTGAATTTAATTAACATCTCTTCACAGATGCTTCCCAGATCTATATATCCAGCCCCATTCCCCTGAACTCCAATTGCCATCATCAAGTGCTTCTTAGACTGGATGTCCTGGAGACAGACTCAAACTCAGTATGCCCAAAACAGAACTCATTATCTCTCTTTCTACCAAATTTCTGTTTCTGTGGAAGGCAGCATTGTCCCACTATGCCAGTTCACTGAGAGGTATTGCTACCAATCAGACTTTTCAACATACAGCAACATATATTAGAGGTTCCTCTTCTTTTCTACAATCTAATTCAGGTGCTACCAGGCTTTGTCCTCATGGAGTTTGTGGTCCAAGATGGAAGATGAGGGCACACAGCCTAAACATCCTCACTACAAGATCAGTTTTGAGAGATTCCATGAACACTGCCAACTAAAGGCTGCAGGGGCCCAGAAGAGCCAGGTATTATGGTGAGACCTTACTGGAGAAGTGATCTTTGTGGCTAGCTTTAATAAGATAGTCACTGGGGGCAAGAATTACAAGCAGAAGAAAAAGTATAAGCAAAGGTGCTGGCTGTAAACACACAATGATGAGTGTTTAGTGGATGGAGAGGAGTCCTATTGGTTGCTGACAGTAGTGGAAAATAAGCCTGGAAGGGAAGGGTCCAATTGTGGATAAAATCTGAATTACAGCCCTTTTATCCTGTCAATTGCCAAGTTCTGTTCATTCCCCCACCACGATATTTCTCACTTCTTTCCTCTTTGCTGCATTCACGGAGCCACTGCTAAGGTTCAGGGCCCCTGTCACCTCCTGCCCGTCCTCCTAGTCGCCTTTTAATTGGTCTCTCTGCTTCAGTCTTTCTCCTCCCTAATTCATTCTCCACATTACTAAGTACGCCAAAAAAAAAAGGTCCTGAGGCACAGGTCTGATGGCGTCAATCAATTCCTTAGAAATGGTGAGTGAGTCGCTTTTATGTTTAGAATAAGAAATAAATTCCTCAGCCTGGCATTTAGAGCCTTGCATAATCTGGTTCCAACCTACCATTCCAGACAATTGTTAATATTATTTCCTCTCAAGCACTCTACATTTTAGCCAAATTGGGTTCTTTGAACTCAGCACAGTATCTTCTGTCCCAGGGCTTTCATAGAGGGTCTCCCCGGTGCTCAGAACATCCTCTTTCATCACCTTTGCCTCTCAGAATCCTGAGCTCTATACCTCAAGGACGAGCTCAGGAACACCTGCCATACAAAGCTATTCCTGATTTCCTGGTGGTCAACAGTCTCTTTCTCTCTCTCTCATACACGCATACACACACTTATACACACATCACATACACATTTTTTTGAGGGGGAGATATCCAATATAGTAATACATAAAATACATTATATTTACATATTAATATACATAATTCCAGGAATATATCAATTTATCATGTGTACATTAATACACAGTTTATGGATAAACATTATATATAAATTATAATTATATTTATTTCTCTGTTTACATGACATATTTTCCCTGAGGAATACAAGCTCCTTGAGGACAGAGCCTTTTTGATTTTTATCTCCGTATCCCTAACACCCAGACAGTGACTTATAAATGCCAGGGGCTTAATATACATTTAATGAACTGAACTGATTATCCCTGAGAAATTGATCCTCAAGAACCATTCTCTATAGTGAGGGATGGGTTGACTCATCATTTTTTTCACCTCAAGCTTCTAACCTTGCATGGTTGATATAAGAGTTAATAATGACTAGGATAAATCAGTTCCATATTTTAATCTGCCTATGAAACTTTCCTTGGAACAGAAAGAGTCTGCAAGGTCCATCAGGCAATTAACAGCATTCTTTGGGAATTTCTGTCCTACCTAGAGGAGCAGACATGCTGAGATTAAAACAGAAAAAGAAATCATGACACTGTCCTTTCCCCAGACTCTCTTAAAATCTGTTGCTGTTATCCTATCTGGAGACATTATAAAATGTTTCCTAGGAAGTTAAAATGGTTAGCCAATCATAGGGTGATACAGCTAGAAGAGCCCCCAGAGGCCAATGAGAATAACTCCCCTCATTTTACAAATGAGGAAGTTGAGGCAGAGAAAGCTTAAATAATTTGCCAAAGGTCCAACAGGTATAAAGTATCTGAGGTGGGATCTGTGTCAGGTCTTCTTGACTCCATGTCTAGTAACCTAATGACTCTACTGTGCTGCCTCTGTTTCTGTTTCTTTTGTGAAGGACAGGCATTTGTGAGTTTAGGAAAAGCCAGGCACCTTAAAACCAGTAACCTGAGTCCTTTCTGGAAAATTCCAAGAGGATGAATCAAATTTAATACATTGGGAGAAATTTCAGGACATTATCATTTGCTTATGGACACTAATGGTTCGAATGAAGGCTGAACAATTTTACTTTAAACTAACAAATGATAACCCAGTGAATAATTTTGTCCGCCTTTCTTCCCATTCAGCTGTGATGCAGCAATTTCTGGGAAATGTTAATTTTGGTGTTTTCTTGTTATCGTATATAAGACAGGCTGGAAGGGTAGGAGAGTTGGAACAAAAGAGAGGGCAGAGGCCACTAGGGCTGTATAGGGGCACTGAACAGAGACAGCCCAAAGGAGGTAAGGCTAGGGAGCTGTCATCAGCCAACCTAAGGAAAAAGAGATGTTAAAGGGGAGAGTGGAAATGAATGAAGGAAAGGGCCTGGGTCTGTGTCTCACATACACTCATGTTACAGCTATGCCAGGCTGCTTCTCTTCTGAAGCCTGCTCACATACCCTGATAATGTATAAAGAACCTGGCAGGATGAATGAAAAGCAAGAGACAAGCCCTGGAGACCAGAGGGCACAGGGGCAGAGATACCACCACGGCAGGAACATCCCAGGATAAAAACTGGCTGCTTTCTCATGGCTGCTCAGCCATCTTTCCTCTCTACTCATTAACGGCCACCATCATTTCATGGGCTCATGATGTCCAGTAACTCCCTTTTCTGCAGCACTCTGACGTGCTAACTCTCACAATGGCTGTCCTAACTAATCACAGCCAGTAACCACACACTGGGCAGCTAGGTGGCACAGTGGATCGAGTGCTGGGCCTGGAGTCACAACACCCATCTTTCTGAGTTCAAATCTGGCCTCAGACACTTACTAGCTGTGTGACCCCAGGCAAATTACTTCACCCCGTTTGCTTCGGTTTTCTCATCTGTAAAATGAGCTAGAAAAGGAAATGGAAAATCTTTGTCAAGAAAATTCCAAATGGGATCATGAAGAGTCAGATACGACTAAAAAACAATCAGATAACAGATACTTTTGACTTAGGATCCTAAGATTTTACTAAAGATGCCACGACTTAGTAGAAAGAGCACTGCATTTAGAGTTGGAAGACCTGGGTTCATATACTGGTTTCTGCCACTTATTACCTATGTTGTCTTGGGTAAATCATCTAAAGATTTCTGACCCTCTATTTCCAAAAATGGTACTTCCTGTTATCCAAAGCCAAATTATGCTCTGACAAACGACACACACTGCAGAATGCATTTCAGAAAGCCCCCCACGCCTCAGAGGGACATAACAGCTCCCCAAATGTGTGTTCAAATATCTCTTGCCAAATATCCAAGTGCCCTAGATGAGTCATTAGACTAGGGTAGATTCAGCGGTGATAACAGAGACCACTTCAGCTCAGGTACTTGCAGAGAAAAGTCTTAGGAGAAATCAAGTAAGAAAATAAGAAAGAGAAGGCCAAAGAGAAATAAAGGTGTTTTATAGGCCGAAAAAAGAATTCTCTCGATGCCATTTCATCCTTCTGCACATTTTCGGCTTATGTAGAAATATCAATTTTTATCAGTTTTGCTGCTTGTTTTAATATAAGGATCTTGCCTAGAGAACATTAAACATTGTCCTGATTTTTAAGATCTTCTCCAAAGACTATTTAAAAGCCACCTTAAAAATACATACATTTAGGGTTGCTGTTTCTAACACAACAGGTGTGGAAATAGCTAGATTGGAATTAGAGAATCTAGGTTGCAATGCCAATCCTGTGACCGTGGCACCCAGCGAAGGGTGGGTTCCGAATCTCTGTGATCCTCAGTTTCCACAATTAGAAGATGAAAGTATTTGAACAGAGGAGCTCTAATGGTTCTCGGAGCTCTAAATGTATGGACTATGAACTGGGAAGGTACGGTGGTGCTATACTGACTTCTCTCTACCCCCAAGCCAAGTTTAGTTTACTATAAAATTAGTTACCTTTTACCTTTCTCTCAAAAAGATATTATTCTCATTGCATAAGGGTTTTTGTGTAGGAAGTAGGGTGTTTTGTCACCACTGGGAAAGGTGATACAAACACCCCAGAAATAGTGGAACGTGTTATTCAGGATGGAACATAAATCACCAGTCTTTTAACGTGTCTCTGGCTCCCTTCACCCCCAACCCTCCTTTAGGATTTAAATTTAACATCCTTGGACGTTTATGGAACTGAGAAACAGTATTTTAATGACATTCAGTGGTCTATGGAAAAAACGACAAGATGTAATTCCTTTCCCCTTCTCCCCCATCCCACCTCCTGGCACCATGGTTATCCCAACGACAGGAACCATCAACCAGCTTTAAGGAATTATTTCAGTCACCAGTTGAGTCAATTCTTAATCTAAATACCAAAGGCAAGGAAGAATCCTGAGTATAAGGTCTGTCACCTTAAGACACCCTCCAGAAATTCCAATTAAGGAAACACATTCCTGAATAACAACTAAGAATGAGGGAGTCTAAGGCACTCAGGAAACAGCAAGGGAGTGAACATTCTTCGGATCTTACCCGTGTTTCTTTTACTGACACCATTTTTACTTTTATACTTGCTGAATAAACTGAGTATAATACACTCTGGTGTACCAGCGTATGCTTTCAGCCCTACCTTCTGAAGCTTAACTCAGGTCATCATCTCCCTGACATTCTTGGTCTCTCGCTCCTGGGAGGTCAGGATACGGAGGAGTTGTGAGTTCCCCTAACTGCTAGTTGGTAAAATGTTGGAATGTAATACAACTGAACAAATATTTACTAAGGACCTACTACGTGCCAGGAGAATGCATAACCAAGAGAGGAAGGCAGGGACACTGAGAAGCTTAAAAGGATTCCCTGTAACTCACATGTGATATAAAATAATAACTGTTCAGTTATTCAGTCACATCTCACTCTGTGATCCCATGACTTTTGTCCGTTCTTGGTGAAGATACTGGAGTGGTTTTGCCATTTCCTTCTCCAGTGAACCCCCATTTTACAGATGAGGACTGAGGCAATTAGTTAAGTAACTTGTCCAGGGTCAAAAAGCTATTAAGTATCTGAGGCTGCATTTGAACTCAGGTCTTCCTGACTCCAGCCTGGGCACTCTATCTACTGAACCACCGGGCTCCTACCCTGCCCCATCCCCAGGAATGATGATAGCTCATTTTATAGAGTGATTTAAGATTTACAAGGGGCTTTACATATCCGTACTTCATTTTATTCTCTCAACAACTCTCTTAGATGGCTGAGTGGCAGTGAATAGGGGCCTGGGTCTGGAGTTAGGAGGACGTGAGAACAGATGCTGCTTTAGACATGCCCTACCTATGTGACCCTGGGCTTAACACAACCTCTGCATGCCTCAGTTTCCTCATCTGTAAAATGGTTACAATCATAACCCCTACCTCCCAGGGTTGTTTTGAGGGTAAAATGAAGGAATATTTGTAAAGCTCTTTGCACCTTAAAGTTCAGCAATTACGTTGGGAAATTCCCCTGCAATGTCATTTAACAAGGCCCCTACCAGGGTTTTTCCCATTGCTGAGAAGGTAAGCTTATCCTTTTATTGAAAGATAAAACTTCTTTTCTGCTACCATGCAGTGTCTCATTGGCATGGTGCTCCAATAATTTCCGCTCAGGCCCTCTGAGGGCTACCAATAGCTTACATTTCTTCTTTTGAGATCTGTCCGCCCATATCTTTCGAATATCTATGTCCATATCTTTTGAATATCTACGATCTGGGGAATGGCTCTTCTTCTTATACACTGAGATCAATTCCTCAATCATCTTGGATATCAGACCTTTATTGGAAAAAGTTTCTGCTAAGATTCTAGCCTGTTTCTATTCTAAGTGTATGTGCTTGTGTTAAAACTTCTCAATTTTGTGTAACCAAAAGCATCCATTTGATCTTTTAGGATGATCTCTATTATCTTTTAAGACATATACCTATAAAAGATACCAAATGTCTTTTATGACCATCTTTGTCAAGAATTCTCTTCTCATCCATAGTTTTAAAAAGACATTGCCTTTTTTCAGCTCCTCCGATTCGTTTATGATTTGACTTTTTATATATAGGCCATATATTTATTTGGAGCTTATTGTGAGATATGGTGTGAGATGCTATCCAAGCTTAATTCCTCCCAGACTGCTTTCTATTTTCTTCCCTGCAGTTTTTGTCAAACAAAACAAAAAAGTAAGCAGAAATGGCTTCAGCCCAAGATTTTAAAAAGCAGAGGTAAAGTCTATTCATTTAAATCTCTATTTCTTTTTAATTAAATTCTTAGATATATAAACCATAAATACTTCTGACAAATTTGTGGTCAATGAAGAGAGTATTGACTTTTTCTTTCACACTTTAAATATTCATTCTTGCATTTCAATACTGTCATTGACCATTTTTAAAAATCCATTTGAGAGCTAGACATGACCTTTGAGACCTCCTCACTGGTTTTACAAATGAAGAAAACTAAGGCTCAGGCAAATTTAAAGTGCTCAGAACTATGGTTAAGTGAAGATCAATCAATTTATAAGGTACGTTATTTGGGAAAATAGGGTTTCTCATAATCTAGAATTTTGGAGTTTAAGGGACCCAGGAAGTCATGTAGGCCAGCCTCCTCACCTTTCTCCTAAGTGAGAAAACGAAGGTGAAGTAACTAACCCTAACCCTAAATAAAAAACCTAGCGTACAGCTTTTTAAGTCTATGTCAGTGGCATGAAGCAAAAAACAAGAAATAATGGTGTCAAAGTATAAACTCTATGAGTATATATGTATGTATATATAGTCACATAACAGATATATATATATATATAAAAAATCACATAATAGCACGATATGTAAAAGTGCCTAAAGAGGTACTAAATTCCATTCCACCAGGTTATGTTATAATAAATGAGACCAGTGACATAGTGACCACCTATCGGATAACAAAGTTGTCTTTCTTCTATGTCCGAAGGTTTTTCTCTTTTGGAACCTATATAGGTGATGAACACATGCCAGTCATCTGCTGCCAAATTATATCAACTCTCACCATGGGATGTGAAACAGCCATCCAACTGATGGCTTGGCTCTGAGCTCTAGGCTGAGAAAGCAAAAGACTCAGGGAGTCAATTTAAGCATGGAAAGCTTTTGTTTTTCTCCAGACAAAGACAAAAGAAGGATTCTGAAATAGAGCTTCCTGGGAAGGCTGTTATACACAAAACATTTAGCCAGCACTCATAATTAGCAAATTACTCCACGATTAAAAAGCTGGCCAAGTGGTGCCCATTCATAACATATAAAAAAGCAAGTCTCAGAAACAAATTTCAACTTTGCAGCATTCACATGTCTCCCATAGCTCTAGGGAATTGTTCCAGGGAAATGTTTGGCTATTCAGTCCACACTATCTAGTAATACAGCAATCAATCAAAAAGTACCCATGAAGCCCTTACTAGATGCCAGGGATGTATTAAGCAAGAAAACGTAGAAAGCAATCCCTGCCCTTAAGGAGTTCACATTGTAAGGGGGAGGGGGGGAACAACATAGATTAATACGTCAAGGATACAGTGTAGATGAAAGCCCGCCTTGGAATGGAAAAGGCATCTTGCAGGAGGTGGCACTGGATCTGAGGCTTCAAGAAAGCCAAGGATTTTCAGAGATAGGCAATGTGATGAGGTAGAACACTTCAAGGATGGGAGACAATGCAAAGACATACAGGTGGGAGACAGCACGTATGGAATGGAAAGCAAGCTGGCATACTGGAATAGTGGAATGCATAAAAAGGGGTAACACCTAAGTAGACTCGCTGTTTGTCCTTTGTTCTCGAAGAGGACCATGGCATCAACAAGGTGATGCCATGACTGGAAAGGCAGGAAAGGGCCAGGTTCTAAAGAGCTAAACAGAAGACTCCATGTATGATTCCAGAGGTAATGGGAAGCCAGTGGTTTACTGCGTAGGGTATGATGATGATGACATGATGACGGGTTTGCTTTGGGAAGATCACTTTGGTACCTGTGTGGAGGACGAATTCAAGTGGGGAGAGACTACAGGATGGAAGTCCATTTAGAAGACTACTCAATACTCCAGTAAGAAGCAATGAAGGCTTCAACTAGGCTGATGGCTGTGTAGATGGAGAGAAGGGAACATATAAAAGATGTGTTGTAGAAATCAGTTGGATTCATGGGGTGAGTGAGACAGAAATGCTGATGATCCCAAGAATGTAAAATGGAGTGGGATGGCACTTATGGGATGGCAGAGCCCTCAACATTAATAGGGAAAATTCAGAAGCAGGGTGAGTTTGAGGGGGAAACTGTTGAATTCTGTTGTGAACATTCTGAAATGTCCAATATGCAAATGATGATGGTGGACTTGAACTCAAAGAGAGAATAGGACAGGATAAATAGATCTGGAAATGATGTGCATGAAGATGTTAATTGAACCTATGGGAGCTCATGAGATTACCAAGTATGAGGCTATAAAGGGGAAAGAAGAGGCTTAAGATATATAACACTGATACCAACCAAGTGGGTATAGTGTGGATGCAGAAAGATGGCGTAGGCCCTAGAATACATAAGATTGAGGACACCAACAGTCAGTTGGTACAGTATGGATGAAGATCTGGCTAAGGAGCCTGAGAATAAACAGACAGGTAGAAAGAGAAACAAGAGGGCAAAGTCACCAAAACCCAAGGAGAGAGTGTCCAAGGCAGTTAACAATGTCAACTGCCAAAGAGAGGTTAAGACAGATAAGGCTGGAGAAATTACATCAGATTTGGGAATTAAGAAGAGATAGATGGTCACTTGGGAGAGAACAGTTTCAGTTGAGTGGTAAGGCTAGAAATCACACTGCCTGAGAAGAGAAGCCTTCTTTGTTGTTTTTGTTACAGCTAAATGGCTCTGTGACTGCAGCACCGGCCTTGGGCTGAGGAGGACCTGAGTTCAAATTCAGTCTCAGACACTTGACACTTACTAGCCGTGTGTGACCTTGGGTGAGCCACTTAACCCCAAATGCCCTTCCTTCTCCCCTCAAAAAAAACCCCAAAGAGATGGTTTTTTCAAGGAATTTAGCTAAGAAGGAAGGGACTTTTCTTTTTGTCATAGCATTAAAGCATACTGGAATTGGAAGGACCCTAAGGTAATCTGGTCCAATCTACTAAAAGAAAAATCCTTTTTACAATCCCTCCCCAGGTGGTTACCCAACCTCTGTTTCTTTCTCTAATTACTATTTTTGGGGAGAGGGAGGCTAGAAGGAAGCAAAGTTAGTTGACCTTATGGGATAAGGGAGAGATTCAGCCTTGGTCACTGCTGTGGAGGGACTGGGCAGGGGTCCCCATAGCAGGAACTATAGCACAAGTCTGTGAGACTGCTTCCTCTCTTTGCCCCAGGCCTGTGAATGGGACCTGGGGATGGGGGGACCATTGAGTGCAGGCCCTCAGCATTTAGTTTCTCAGACATTATTTCACAAGCTTTTTGCGTTCTATGGTGTCAGTCTTATCTTATGGAATTGGTTCAAATTACTCTTTATCTGGCACATAAATTTCTTTTCCTGCGTCTCTGGTTTAGAAACATTTATAGAAAACAGTTACTCCAACATGTGGCCTGTCACATGACTCTGTGTGCCCCACAGCTCAGATAATCAATCTTTCTTGCCTAAGACACACAAGGATTTATTAAGTATATAAAATGATAATGAAAACTCATGGTTCTTCTAAGCATCCTACCATCCTCACTGGAAAATTGTTTTGTTTTGTTTTTTAAAGAACTTGTGAACAAAGGTGGTGGGGTTTTTTGGCCAGGCTTCCTTCTCTCTACTACCGACAACTTCAAAAACCAAGAGAAGTACTGCTGCACGGGAAAAGGTTTGTTGTAACTGGACCAGAGATAAATAAATACTACCAACGTTCCTTGTGAGTTAAACACCTAGAAATGTGCTAAGTACGATGAGAACAAAGCCTTTATATTCAGTGAGGAAAGCAGTTACACACAACATGCCCGTCCTGGTTTACCAACGCCAACTCTCTATTTTAGGTTTTTTTCATTTATCGTTAATTTGGATAACAGGAGTCAATGATGACATGTGGAATTAACAAAAACTGCCAATAATCCCACTCCCCTCATTGGAACACGTAATTTCCATCTTCTCTATACCAAACCCTCTGCCAGACATGCTAACAATAGGCAACATCAGATTTTAATTTTATTTCCTTTCCTTGTCTGAGGGTGCTAATATGGGTGAGGTGAACCACACAGAAGCAACACTGGACTTTGGGTAACAACAGTTAACATTTATGCAGCACTTTACAAACATTATCTCATTTTATGCTCATAACATCCTTGGGAGGTAGGCATTACTCTTAAACCCAATCGTTAAGTGACTTGCCCAGGGTCACAGGGCTGCTAAATATCTAAAGCCAGATTTGAAGTCAGGTCTTCCTGACTCTAGGTCCTGTGCTCTAGAAACTCCACCATCTTGCAACTTAGATACAACTGCCAACATCTATAGAGTAAAGTTCGCAAAAAAAAAAAAAGCACTTCACAAATATCATCCCATTCAAATCTGACAACAACTCTGATGTCATATTATCCTCATATTACAAATGAGCAAATTGGGGTAGGCAGAGGTTAAGGAACTTGCCAAGGATCACAGAACTAGTAAGTGTCCGAAGTTTTCCTCACTCAAGTCCAACACCGTATGCCCAGCAGCTAATAGGGCCAGACACATGGTAGACCCTTAATCAATGCTCACTGAATAAGAAGTTATGAATATTATTGTATTAAAGCTATTACCTGAAGATGGAAAAATACAGGACTAATAAATAATTGCCCCGTTTTATCATTTGATCACAAAATTATAGCAGGAAGCTACCTGGGAGAACAACTACTCCAACTCTCTCGTTTTATGGAGGCAGAATCTGAGCCCTTAACAAAAGGAGGCAAAGATAAAGACAGGCAGGAACAGAAGGCAAACAATGCTCGGCTTCCAAGCTCATCTTGTGAGGTAAGGAACAAGCAGCTACCTTCTGTACAGGAAAAGATAACTCTGGGTGACAGTCTAAAGGAAAGCAAGGAGGAAGAAGGTTTTTCAAAGGCAGATGCTCCCGATTAAGGCCATCTTTGTATATCAGTGAGGTCTCAGTCCTCCTCTATCACAGAGGCTCATGCTAAGTAAGGGGGGTGCTGTTGGTAAGAATGCATTTTTTCAGGAGAATATGTAATCTCCTTAAATCCCCTAGGTTTTCCCTGTGTTCAATTAACCTTGTGTCAATCTCTGGCAGGCTTTCCTAGCTACCTGATAGCAGGCAGTTTCATTATAATAAAGTATTTAAGTAACCCTTTCTTGGGTTCTATTATTTCGCTACTCTGGCAAAAGTTGAAGGACCCAGAGTAGCTGATTCTTAGAACTTTGGGTATGAAAGAAAGGTAGAGTGGCTCAACCCACAAGCCAGGAGACTTGAAGCCAGAGGTTCAGGTTTCTGATCACAGCTGGGATAGGACTTGTGGCTCAGTGGAATTTGTTCTATTTCCACAGGCTCCCATTTCCCAGATCCAAAGGAACGGCTGAGGGCTTCAGAAAGGAGATCTAATCAACAAGCTTTTTATTAAGTTCCTATTGTGACCCAGGAACTGTACTACAGGCTGGCTCTCGGGTGTCACTAGTGCCTAAGGAAGACCTAATTGGTGTACTTTTTAAAGGGTGGGCTTTTTCTATAGGTCTCTGTCCAGCTACCCCAATATCATTCAGCTTTCATCAATATGAAGGCTACCCTTCAAGTAAGAAAGACCTGGATTTAGGTCATGCTAGTGGCACACATTGGCCATGTGTCCCTAGCCAAATCACTTAACTTCTCAGTGTTATAATCTAGCTGACTTTTTATATTGGTAGAAGGAGTTTCTATACTGGAGGTCCCCTTTCTCATTTTACGGATGAGGAAACTGGGGCAGACAGAGGTTGAATGACTTGCTGGTAGGCAGGATTTTGACACTGTCCCACCTAATACCCTAATGATTAAGGTAATTTCTACCTTCAACAAACTTAAAATATAGTAGAGGAAATAAGACATCCATACATGACCACGATAGGTGGTGGAATGTGTTTACTAAGCATGCTAGATTGGGCATTCTTCTTTTGTTAACTCAGTTTAATAATTCAATCCCACTCAAAAAGAATTGATTAAGCTCCTACTGTGAAACAAGCACTGAGTATACAGATCCGATTCTAACCCTCAAGGAGCTTATATGAGGTTTCCTCACAGAACAGGACGTCATTATTATACAGTTTGGTACAGAACTTCACTGACTACATGTGACTGATCTCTGTATTTCCCTTGGTGCACGGTATAGTATAAGGCATTTAATCAATATCTGCTGAATGAATGGATGTCTTCATTCAGGAGTTATTGACCTATCCAAAAAGCCTTGTCTTAGAGATTCTATCCCTATAATACACCCAAGACAAAAGTAGAGAAAATCTCTAATGTATTTATTATAACAAATGATACAGGGAAAGGGAAATGTTTTACTCATGTAAGATATGTGATCGCAAAGGAAAATCAGGTGAAATGAGTGAATCAAAGCCCAGTAAAGGATCCCTCCTGCAGGGCCCTGTTCTCATGTGCACACACTGCTTGGCACTCAGGCTCTTCTGGTCCCCATGTTTTAAGTGGAGTGGCAATGAATGGATATGAAGTGTACGTAAGGCATGAGGCAAGGTGTGGATAGGGTGGGGATGTCAAGGACTGTGCCAGCTCCTCCTAACTCTCACACCACATTGTCATGGGTGCTTGGGTGCCTCATGAACCTCCCCGTGACCTGTTCATGCCCTCTCTAAAATCTACTCAGTTTTCTGCTATGGCTAAGAATCAACAAATAAAACTATATGAAGTAAGCACTTTGCAATACCAAAGTATTTTTGAAAAATCGTCTTTAGGGTTATTTCTCTACCCTTTGGCTCTTATTCTTCCCTTAAAAATACTTGGATATGATGAGATTGCAATGAGAACAACCCGCTGACAGAAACATTTTAAGATTTCCTTTCATTGCCACAAGATACAGTCAAGGGGCCTGTCGAGGAAAATGATCTTGGCAGAAGTGGGTTTGTGCTGCTGCTAGCAAACCTCTCCCCCACCCTCTCTCCCTTTAGACAAGAACACAGTCCTGAAGGCATGGGTTCTTTCTCCTCCTTGGAACAGAAGGCCGAGAGAACTTTACTTATTGAAAAATGAAGCTCTTTCTGCAGGCCCTTCTTTGGCCCTCTGCCAGCTAACTCCATCGGGCTCCAAGACCATCCAGGCCACCATCTGCCTCACCACAGCTGCTAGTGCCCAGCCTTCAGTTTCTAACAGGGTTACCTGGTATCTGCCAGGTCAGCATTAACGGAGAGCCTAGCCTAAGGCTGAATGTACGGTTTATGTGGTGGAGAGATACAGCGCCAATGCACAACGTTCATCTTTCTTCTGTGGCATGCCATGCTAATGGGCAGCATACTGTGTGCCCTGACTGCCCCAAAGTGCTCTGAGACAGTGGCTGCTCCAGTGTGATAAACACAGGCATCTTTAGTAGCCTACCTTCTATTTTAACTTTTATCATTTTCATTTTATTGGTATCTTTTACTGCTACATCGCCTTCATTGGGAGGCAGCTTGGGGGCACAGTGACTAGAGCACAGGGCCCAGAGTCCGAAAGGAACGAGTTCAAATCCAACTGCCAATACTTAATATCCATGTGAAATTCCTGACACTGTACACAAGAATAAAATCCAAATAGGTACACGATCTAGGTATAAAGAGTGATACTACAAACAAATTAGTGGAGCAAGGAATAGTGTATTTATCAGATTTATGGGGAATGGAGAAATTTTTGACTAAACATGAGATAGAAAGCATTATGAAGTGAAAAATGGATGATTTTGATTACATTAACCTGTAAAGTTTTTGCACAACCAAAACCAATGCAACCAAGATGAGGAGGGAAGCAGAAAACTGGAAAAGAATTTTTGTAACTAGTGTCTGCGATAATGGCCTCATTTCTAAAATACAGAGAGAACCGAGTCAAATGTACAAAAATACAAGTCATTTCCCAACTGATAAATGGTCAAAGGATACGAACAGGCAGTTTTCAGAGGAAGAAATTAAAGCTATCTACAGTCATATGAAAAAATGCTCTAAATCACTACTGATTAGAGAGATGCAAATCCAAACAACTCTGAGGTACCACATCACACCTATCAGATTGGCTAACATGACAAAACAGGAAGATGATAAATGTCGGAGAAGATGTGGGAAAGTTGGAACACTAATTCATTGTTGGTGGAGCTGTGAGCTGATCCAACCATTCTGGAGAGCAATTTGGAACTATGCCCAAAAGGCTACAAAAATGTGCACACCCTTTGACTCAGAAATAGCGCTTCTGGGACTGTATTCCCCAAGAGATCATAGAAATGGGAAAGGGTCTGACATGTACAAAAATATTTACAGCAGCTCTCTTTGTGGTGGCCAAAAACTGGAAATCAAGGGGATGGTCATCCATTGGGGAATGGATGAATAAATTATGGCATATGAATGTAATGGAATACTACTGTGCTATAAGAAACGATGAACAGGAAGACTTCAGAGAGGCCTGGAAAGACTTATATGATCTGGTGCTGAGTGAAAGGAGCAGAACCAGGAGAACTTGCGCACAACAACCACCACAGCGTGCGAGGATTTTTTCTGGTAGACTTGGAACTTCATTGCAATGCAAGGACTTAAATAATTCCCAATGGTCTCTTAAGGCAAAATGCTTCCCATATCCAGAGAAAGAACTATGGAATTCAATTGCAGAATGAAGCAGATCATTTTCTTTTGGGTTACATTTTGGTTTGTTGTAGGATTTCTCCCATTCATTTTAATTCTTCTATGCAACATGACTATGGTGAAAATGTTTTTAATAGGAATGTATGGGTGGAACCTATATAAAATTGTATGCTGTCTTGGGGAAGGAGGGGGAAGATGGGGGGAAGGAGGAGGAGAGAGGGGAAAAAAATCTAAGTAATATGGTAGTGATTGCAGAACACTGAAAATAAAATAAAAAAAAAATAGCCGTGTGACCCTGGATAAGTCACCCTCTGTCTGCCTCAATTTCCTCATCTATAAAATAGTAGTACCTCACAGGGGTTGTTGTAAGGATCAAATGAAATCATGTAGGCAAAGCACGGAGCACAGTGCACACATCAGCTGATTATTAAATGTTTATTTTCTCTCCCTCTCATTTCTGAATATATCTCTGTCCTACCACTAAGTCATTCCATATAACAAAGAATAAAAGAAATTCCACAAAATCAAACAGCTCATTAGTTAGCCCATGCAATGGTCCACACCTATCATCTTCCCCCCAAACGTATGATCTTAACCCAGGGATGGGGGCCATACTCGAGGATCTAGAGAGTCACATGGGGCCTGGAGACCACAGGCTCCCCACCCCTGCCTTAACCCTTTCTGAGGCCAGCCTTCATCATTATAATTGCTCGTTAACTTATTTTTCATTTCAAAAAGAGTCATGGTTTCATCATCAGGGTAGGTAATCCTCCACATTTAATAAACTATCCTGGCTAAAAAACTACTGGCCAACCTTCTTTCTAACTAAGCTAAATAGGTACTTGGATTAGAGACAGTCAGTTACCTAGCCAGGGAACTAAGCCCTACCAGCTTGGTCAGATCTGCCTGACGCTGTTTCTGGGGGCACCTACAGCCTTTGACAAGCCAAGGTCGACTCCACACCACAAGGCGTCCAGGAGGGCTTTACTATCACTTAATTTGTTAAAAAGCAGAAAGTGGCTAATTTTTTAAAAAGATAAATAGGCACCATGGATGCCATATGTGCAAAGACACACATGCCAGGTGTTACCTCTTGATTCTTCAGGCGAGACTATTACACCTCAGGTTGAGCCATCAGTTCACATTATTGACAACTTGAGAGCAAAGGGAGCAAGTTTAATTTCATGCATCTATAAACTGCCGAAATAATCTGGGAGCTCAAATCAAGCCTTTTAAAATGAAGTTTTCTAATATCAGAGCTCTGGATGAGGATATCATGTGTAAAAAGGAATTTTTATGGCTCAAGATTGCATCCCATTAATGGGGTAACTAAGCACTAATCCTGAAATTATTAAGGCTTGTTTTACACAGTGAAGACCATGAAGATTACTGCTTTTACAGATGATGCAATTTTATTGGTGGCATATGGATTTATCTCCTGGAAATGAACAACAAAATACACGCCTTAGGGCTTATATCTTCATACACAGAGTAGGAGCATGGAGTAATGGAAAGAGTGCTGGACTCAAGAGACTGGGAAGAAATTTCTTTCACACAAACTGATAAGGAAAAGCTCCAATTAGCAGAAATTACACAGCATAAAATGAATGACTCTCATTCTGGTCTTAAAGAGATAAGCTCCCCAAAGCTCAGAATGAATAAGACTGACTAGGTACTTATGAGTAATACATAAGCTTTGCCCTACATGTGCCTCAGTTTCTCCAATTGTCTAAAATAGTCACTTTAACCTATTTCTTAGAGATGATATAACACAACAGCTGAGAACTTCTTTTCTAATTATGAGTCAATTATAACGGAGGGGAGTAAAAAAAAATTAAGGCACACAATGTAAAAAGCAATGTAATTCAAGGTTTCTTGGAAAGAAAGAGAAACACAGGACAATCTGTTAATGTACCTTAAATATTAACAATGAAGATTTTTAAAAATACAACCCACAATAAAATGTGTGTTTATTTTAATTCTGGATTATGTCTAGTTCTGGGTAAAGGATGAAAAAAGAAAGGAAAGACAAACAATCTTATACAACATATAGACATAAAAAGAATCACATATAAAAAAGGGGATGAAGAAAGAAACATAGGCAGGCAGAGACAGATGAGGACAAAAAAGCAGAGGGAAAAGTAGAATCAGAGGGGCAGGGAGAATGGAAGGAAGATGGAGAGAGGGAAGAAAAGTCAGCAGCCTTATACAGTTCTCTCCCTTCCTTCCTCCTTCCCTCCTTCCCTCTCTGTCCCCCTTCTCCCTCCTTCTCTCACTCTCTCCTGACACACATTCCTGGACATATTTTTAAGAATACATTGCTAGCATTTGTGATAAAGTATCTTCATTACTGCTTACACTTTAGAAGCACAACATTCTTAAAATGGTTTCCTTTCATTACTTTAGTAGAGAAAAATTCCAGCCATTTTGAACTATGAAGTACTCCCCATGTGCTCCCTGCGTTGCAAATGGTTTGGCAAAGGAAGGCACTCTTCTCATCAAGGGAGACTTTTTTTTTTTAAATTAACAATGAAGGCACTCACTGAAATTTAAATTTACCATACTCTTGTTGTTTAGTTGCGTAGGACTCTTTGTGACCTTGTGGACCACACTGTCCACGGGGTTTTCTTGGCATGGATACGCCTTTGGCATTTCCTTCTTCAGAGCATTAAGGCAGAGAGAGGTTAAGTGACTTGCCCAGGGTCATGCAGCCAGTGTCTGAGGCTGGATCTGAACTCAGGTCTTCTTGAATCTAGACCCAGTACTCTATCCACCAGGCCACCTAACTGCCTCCTTACCATACTACACATTGCTACAAAAAGAATCCATTAATTAAAATCATTGCATTTGATTTATGGGAATTATACATTCTCAGGATTTAAGTTAAAAAAAAATGAAGGTGGAATCCACCAAGGTGTGGAAAAAATAGTAAGTCTCATTACTTTCTTAAAAGAAAAAAAATAAAGGCCAAAAGAAATTCTTACCATGTCTTAATTCTGACATGGTCTACTGGCCTTGGTTTCCTTTGAGAAATGATCCTGAAGACAGAAAACTAACAGTTCTACAGTCTAGGATATATAGGCATGTCAAACAAAACACCCACAGAAAAAAACCTTCTGAATTTTAATCTGAGATTATTCAGAGATCCTAGAAGGCAGAAAAGACATTAAATTGGTCAAAGAGACAACAGATTTTAATGAAGAATTAAAAGGAAAGCTAGATGAGAGCTTGGGCATCACATATATAAAAATAGGCTTATTTTATCCAAAATGTTTCTCAATAAAATACAGACTTTACTGCTTAGGGGGGAAAGAGTGCTACTCTTAAGAATTTATGATATTTTCAGAGCCAAGATGGTGGATTAGAGACTGGACTCTTTTAACATTCCCCTACAAACAATTTAAAACAACTCCTCAAATCAAATTTTAGAGTAACAGATCCAACAAAATGTCAAGGTGAGACATTTTTTCTGGGCTGAGAAAGCTTAGGAGATTGGCAGGAGAGGTCTATGACACTGGGGTGTCCTGTCCAGAGTGCATACATATCACATGCAGCAACAATGGTGGCAGTGGTGGCAAGGGCAGCAACTTTGGATGCTCTCAGCCCAGAGACAGTGTAGGGGTCAGACAGCTGATCAGAAAGAAATTACAGGGCACCCATTGCTGGCACTGGGTATAGCTGGTGCTGATTGGCAGCTCTATTGTCTATACACAATTTTGGATCACATTTCCAGGACAAAGAGGAACACAAGGTGGCTGCAGGAAAGGAGGAGACCTGGTCACAGTTCCAGGGCCAAGAGGAGTACTAGTACTTACGGCTGTAGGGGAGCAGGGGCCCTTCCTGGGTAAAAACCAGAGCACAGACCAGGAAAGCAGTGATCCTACCTCTCCCTGGATAACACCCAAAACCTGCAGACCCTCAGAACTAGCTCAGACAATAGCAGTATAAAAAAGCTTAAAGTCTGAGACAGTGCTCCCTTATCCCCAGGTGAACAAAGGCCAACTTTAACATAAATTTAAAAGACAATAAATAGGCTGGAAAAATGAGTATACAAAAAAAGATCTCTTTATCATCTATACAGAGATACTATGGGGGCAGAGAAGACAGAGACATTCAGAAGAAATGTGAAAAAAGCTACAAGCAAAGTGTCAAAAGAAAAATGCCAGGGGGCAGAGCCAAGATGGCAGAGTAAGATGGCATGGATTTTCTAGAGCACTGCCCCCAAGACCAGCCAAATACCTGTAAAAAATGGCTCGAAACAAATTCTGGAGCTGCAGAACCCACAGAACGACAGAGTGAAGCAAATCTCCAACCCAATGCAGCCTGGAAGGTCGCCGGGAAATGTCTGTCATGCCACGCAGGGGGCAGAGCACAGTCCAGCGTGGGCCATAGTGCAGAGGGGGCCTGAATCTCTCACACCCGTGAGGACTTCATGACCCCAAAATGTAGAGGACAACTTGGAAGGTCAGTGGGAAAAGTCTGTGGGACCAGTGCAGGAGAGAAGTGGTGTGGCCCCAGCCCCAGGGAGGCTGAGGGTGAAGAAACCTGCGGCAGTCACAGCAGCAGCAGGGGCAGCCGCAGCCACTGCTTCTGCAGCTCTAGGCCCACAGACTGTGGGGTGATCGAGCAGCTGACAGCATACCCTCCACCCCCATGGGAAGCAGAGATCTACCTTGACAAAGAGCTCAAAAGTCAAGTAAACGGCTGGGAAAATGAGCAAAAACCGGAAAAAGAATCAGACTACAGAATCTTACTTTGGTGACAAGGGAGACCAAAGCATCCAAACAGAAGAAAACAAAGTCAAAGCTTCTCTATCCAAAGCCTTCAAAAAAAATATGAATTGGTCTCAGGCCATGGAAGATCTCAAAAGGATTTTAAAATCCAGTAAGAGAAGTAGAGTAAAAATTGGCAAGGGAAATGAGAGAGATGCAAGAAAATCATGAAAAACAAGTCAACTGCTTGCTAAAGGAGACCCCCCCAAAAATGATGAAGAAAATAACACTTTAAAAAATAGACTAACCCAAATGGCAAAGAGATCCAAAAAGTCAATGAGGTGAATAATGCCCTAAAAAGCAGAATTGTGTGAATTCACAATATTTTGGCATAGAGGAAGAAACCTATAATTTCACCAGTGTAGGGAGCTCGCCTTGAGGAAATGCCTTTCACCAGTGACTGAGATCAATCTTAGGGAGTTACCAAGGGCGTTGAGAGGTCAGCGACTTTCCTGGGCTCACATGGCTGGTATGTGTCAACGGTAGGACATAACCTGATCTATCTTGGTCTGAGGCCAACTCTGTATACGCTTGGTGCTGCTCTATTATGTTGGATAGGAGTTTTATCAAAGGTATTTGGGGCAAATGTTTTTCCCCATTTGACAATTCCTCTTTTCATCCTAGCTTTGCTGGTTTTCGTTGGCTCTTTATTTTTGCAAACTGTTAAATTAAGGCCTGGCCGCTCTGTCACCCTCGAAGGCACTGTGATTTTGGCACTAGGATGTAACCTCTCTGTTCTATCTCTGCTCTCCTTCATTTCTTACCCTTTTCTGTTTGTTCCTGGTTTTATTCTGCCCATGAAGACTCTTCCAATCACATTTTCCCCACATGCTGATTTAACCATCCCACCACGTTCCACTCTAAATTACATGTTCCAGGGAATTGACCTCATGGTGCTCTCTGAACAGTCATCCTTCAGAACTCATAATCACATGAAACTTTCTCCCTCCTCGGACAACTTACCACTTCCCTTCTCTATTTCTGTCTGTCTTAACATCTAAGCGCTAGAGGACTCAGCTGAATTAACCACCAAACATTTATAAGTGCTTATGATGACCCTGCCACTGTGCTAGGCACTAGGGACACTAAGACAAAAATGGTGCAGTTGTGACTCTCAGGGAGCCCATACTCCAATAAAGAAATCAGACCCAATAAAATAAGACAGTGCATGTGAAGGCGCTTTGCAAACAGTGCGGTGCTACAAAAATATGTTATCACCATCATTGTGTAATGGTGATTCTGAGATAAGGAAAAATCAAATTAAAGTACTATTTCCACAGCAACTCACATATCAGTCACAGGTCAAATACTGGCATCAGAGGCTGCTTTATTTTCATTGCTTATTCTGACAAAAGGGGTACTGTGGACTGAGCACTGAGGTTGGGAAGACCTGAGTTCAAATCTGGCCTCAAACTCTTGATAGCTGAGTGACCCCTGGGCAAGTCATTTAATTAACCTCTATTTGCCTCAGTCTCCTCAACTCTAAAATAGTGATAATAAAAGCAGTTACCTCTCAAGGCTGTTGTGAGGACCAAATGCTATAATATTTGTAAAGCACTTTGCAAACCTCATAACTCTATATGCCATTATTATTATCTATAAAATGGATAATAAAAATATCAAAATATAATAATATTGATTATTAATTAATAGCACCTATCCCTCAGGGTAGACATGAAGAACAAATGAGATGTTTGTAAAGCTTGGCAAACCTTAAAATTCTCTGTAAATGCTGTTATTACAAAATAAACATCCTATAACTAATGCTACTTAAGATTTTTTTTTTAATTAAGCTACAAATTATTTTAATATAATTTAAGAAGTGGGACTTACTTAAAAAGTCAGATATAAAGCAGGTTTGGAGGAGAAGATGGAAAAGATGTAACACACATAGCCATGGGAAAAAGTAAAAAGAACATATTATTTTACACGGTAAACATATTTTTGCATACTGTTAAACTGCTACATTTCTATTTGTTCATTCATTTTGTATGTCTCCATATCAGTCACACTGCTCAATACAATCTTAAAGTCCCTCTACTACGTCTGGGACAAAGGATTGTGTTACACCAAGGCCTATCATGCTATCAAGCACAGGTTTCATGCCCTCACTCCAGCTTCAGCAAGAGCTATAAAGACTACATTAGGTAGATGCACAGATGAACCCAAGTAACCTTAGAAGGCGATAAACCAAATGGTTTCTCTGCAAAGAGAATGGCACTGGTTTATTTTATGTTTCCACAGAGTATCTTTGCTGCAAACTGTCTGGGAAGAAACACCTTAAAAAATTCCATCAGAACAAGCCATCTGCCAATTCCTAAGCATCTTTTAGTGCCTTTGTGTGGCTTCACATCCTTGCCTGAATTATTGCCTATAAATAGTATTGCTTCTATTATGAAAAAATAGCAGTCTAGTCAAGGTACATAATAAGCCTCAGTAATTCAGGATCAAAAAATGAAAATAATGATTGATTCTGACAAAAGGGATCTTACCTATGAAGATGGCAGCCCAACGTTCTCTTTCTCCTCACATCTGGCAAAGTAGGATTCACTTTAAATATATTTCTATAGTTAAAGACATTGAGGAATAAAATGGCTAAAAGGCTATGTAGGAGACAGGACCTTTTCCTGAACACAGCAGTCAGCAGAATTCTTCAAAGAACTAACATCCCTGGGCAAGGCACCAGTCACTTAGAGATAAATGAGTTGTTTGGTCAGTTCAGGTGGATGAACAGAGGAAACAGAAAACTTACTTGTAAAGGTAATATTCAGCATGGTCTACCTCTTCTCGGGATGAAATGTTGTCCACAAACTGAGAGAGAAAAAAGAGAAAACTTCAGATAATGACAGATTAACATTTGCCTTCAAGATACAGCCTCACAGAGGGTCAACAGCTATGTTGGAAAAGCTCCGACCCCACAGATCTCAGTGCCTCATTTCTGAAAAGAATGGATATTTTTTTGGTGGGGAGAGAAGGAGGAGAAGCAATTAAAGTTAAGTGACTCACCCAGGTTCACATAGCTAGTAAGTGTCTGAGAACAGATTTGAACTTAGGTCCTCCTGACCCTAAGGCTAGTGTTCTAGCTACTGTGCCACCTTAAATGAAACCTAGACTTAAAAATACAATTTCCCTTATAAGTTTTATTGAGAGGCAGTGTGGTATCGTGGGCAGAGAACGAGCTCTGGAGTCAAGAAGTCCTGCCTCTGACACATGTTGGCTGGGGGACCCTGGGCAGAGTCACAGAAACTCTCTAAGCCTATCTAAATGGCAGAGCAGCTGTCCATGCGCACTGGTAAAGGAACTCTCTGCACCAAGAATTTTTTAATCCAAAGAAAGAAAGCCCAGATCTAGACAACCAGACTAAAAAAAAGTTTCCCGGATATGTTTATTCCTGGTTACATCATTGCAATCTCGGAATCAAGCTTTCATTTATAACAAAGGCAAGAGCTAAACAGCTAGGCAAAATCCACTGAAGCCAGCGACTACATCTGGCAACAGCTGCCCTGGCAGGCGCCATGTTTCATCGTCTGCTCTCCAGGGCCAGCCCAGCACTGACACAGTGCGGAGTGAGGGGTGACATCACATCATGTCACGTCTCATGCGGTCCTCACAACAAGCCTGGAAAGCAGAAGACAAAGCTGAGGCAAGTAGAGGTTAAGTGACTCGCCCAGGGTCCCGATACTGCTCACAGCCAGCATCATGGACTTTAGCTCTGGTCGATTCCTCAGGGTTCGGCTTTCTTTGGGGGATCTTTTCATTTACATAACCGCAGGCAAGCTGCATGTAGTTGTCTTGGCTGTTTATTTTGCTCTGAATCAATTCATATAATGATTCAGGATATAACACCGGAGAAATTCAAGTCACAAAAAGTATGAGTAGGTGAGCTTCCACAGCTAGGTGGCACAGAGGAAAGGAGTCCTGGGCCTGGAGTCAGGAGGACCTGAGCGCAAATCCGGCCGCAGACACAGCTGTGTGACCCTGAGCAAGTCATTTGACCCCGCTTGCCTCAGTTTCCTTATCTGTCAAATGAGCTGGAGAAAAATATGGCAAACCACTCTAGAATCTTTGCCAAGAAAACCCCAAATAGAGGTCAAGAAGAGTCAGACATGGCTGAAAAATGACAACAGTGATTACGTTCTACTGACCTACTAGTTTATGGTTGCCACCTAATTTGGGTCAAACATTTTTTAGTCCAAAAAAAAAAAATCTCAGGTGGGCCCCACCCCGAGATCAGAAGGGCCGTATATAGCTCTAGGCCGTTTTAAGGTCCTGTTCATTGCTCTTTGGTGTGGATTCCTAGAAAGGGACTTGGGGCAGCAGAGTCAGGAGGAGATGCTCATGAAAATTTATTCAAGCCAGAAAGAGCCAGAGGTCAGGAGGTGGGTGGGTAGGGAGGCCCGAGTCTCCCCTATATCATCAGGGATCTCATGGATGAGGTCAGAATGACTTAACTCTGCTTTGGGTCTCCCTTCCAACAATGGGCAGGTGACAATAAGATGGTCCCTCAGACCCCTGCTTGTATCTAAGATTCTCTGAAGAATCCACAGAGGGCAGAAAGAAGGAGAGAAGTGCAAATGGATGTTTTTCCTTTCTTGCTTCTTCTAGACCAGGGGTTCTGAACCTTTCTTGTATACCTACTCCTTTGGCGATCTGGGGACACCTCTGAACCCTTTCTTGGAAGAATGCTTTTAAATCAATCAAATAAAATACATAGGAAATGCAGAGGAAACCAATTAAAATGAAATACAGTTTTCCAATTTTTTAAAAAGCCCCCAGATTAAGAGCCCCTGTTCCACTCTGCATTTGTATGGAAGGTTTTTACTTTTGCAAAGTGCTCTCCCATCTATACCTTATTGCAGCAGGTATCATCACTCTCCCTTTACCAGGGAGGACGTGAAGCTGGAAAGACTAGTGATTCCCAAGGTTACACAGCACGGATGAAGCAGGCTCAGGGTCTCTGGATCCCCACTCAGGTGCTTTCAGTCCCATTCACTTTGGCAAACATTTAGTAAGCACTTACTACTAATGGAAGGCTCCGTGCTGGCAGATAATGGCTCTCAAAAGACAAAAACAAAGCAATTCCTGCTCATAAGGAGATTACTTTCTAGGTAGGAATTACACCATGTACTGAAGATAAGCAAACAAGGTAATTTAATACTAAGTGGACCAGGAAGTGGACCAGAATCGTAGGAAGAGTGCCTAAGTGCAGCCTTGAAGGAAGCAGAGATATTGAACGCCAGTGGGGAGGGGATTCCAGCCCGGAAAGTCAGGCTGGGGAGGGTGAGCTATCTAAGGGGTAGAGAGAGGAGATGAAATGCAGAGTTCACGCAACAGCTCACAGGCCAGTGTGCCTGAAATGTAGAATATACGAAGGGGGTGAAGGAAGGAGAGAGGTCAAGTAGAAGACAGGTCATGAAAGACTTTAAAGGTCAAGCAGGAGTGCTTGTAATTTATCCTGGAGGCAATCAAGAAGGTTCTGAAGGTTTCTGAGCTAGAAAATGTCATGGTCACACTTGGTTTAGAAATACTAATTTGGCAGCTAGGTGGTGTGATGGACAGCGCACTGAGCCTGGAATCAGGAAGATCCGAATTCAAATCCAACCTCAGACACTTAGTAGCTGTGTGACCCTGGGCAAGTCACATAACTTTAGTCTGCTTCAGTTTCCTCAACCGTAAAATGGAGATAATAATAGTACCTACTTGCCAGGGTTGTTGTGAGGCTCAAATGAGATAAAATTTGTAAAGTACAGTGTCTGGATGCATCATGAATGCTTTCAAAAAAAAAAAGTCATTTTTCAATTGTGCCCTTCTCTCCATGACTCCATTTGATATTTTCTTGGCAAACATACTGGCGTAGTCTACCAATTCCTTCTCCAACCCATTTGACAAATGAGGAAACTGAGGCAAACAGGGCTAAGTGACTTGTCCAGGGTCACACAGGTACTATGTGTCTGAGACCAGATGTGAACTCAGGAAGATGAGTCTGTCTGACTTCAGGCCTGGAACTCTGTTGACTCTGTCACCTAGCTTAATAAAAGCTCATTCCTTTCCTGCCTCCACCCTCACTCCCTTTCCTCAGTGGAGGATGGCTCAGAGGGAAAAAAAACTGAAGCAGGATCAGTTTCCACCAAGTTATTATGAATAATTTAAGAATGCAAATATTCACTTTTACAGATTTTTCTACATGCAAAAAGTGTTATATTTTTTCCCTAAGGGATATAAACAATTTTTAAAAATTCTGTAATATTTATATTACTATATTATTATTAAATTATTAATATATTTTACTTTTGCGAAGTACTCTTCCATCTGGCATAAATAAAATAATAATATATAATATATATAAAAACTTTATACAAAAAATTGTATAAAGAGCAATACATTAGAATTTAGGAAAATTTTTTTAAAAAATTAGGACATGACCGCCATTTCTAAAAGTTATAACCTAAAAAAATGTGCGTATTTTATGTCATAAGATTTGGAGCTTTCAGGATGATGTAGTAAAATTCTCTCATTTTATAAATGAGAAAACAGAAGCTAAGAGAAGTTAAGGGACTTATTCAAGGTCACACATGCAAATGGTAAGTAACAGATTCAGGCTCTGAATCCAAGCTCTCTGACTCCAAACCTAGTAAATTCTTATAATGGTTCTCTGGTATATTTTGTTTATTTAATTAGGTTTTTTAGATTGGATTTGGGATTTCAGTGTAATAGACCTCCAAGGGAGAACCTTCTAACAATGCTCATTAGCATTTTCTCAGCAATTTGTAGATTGGCCTGGGGTACTGAGAAGTTAAGGGATTTGCATCTGGGTGGCCCTGTGGATAGAGCACCAAGCCTGGAGACAGGAAGACTTGAGTTCAAATCTAATCTCAGATACTTACTGTGTGACCCTGGGCAAGTCACTTAACCCCGTTTGCCTCCATTTCCTCATCTGTCAAATGAGCTGGTGAACCACTCCAGGATCTTTGCCAAGAAAACCCCAAACGGGTCACAGAAAGTCAGACGTGACGGAAAAACGACTGAACAAAAGACCAGGACCATGGAGTTTGTACATGTCAAAGGCAGAACTGCTAGTGCCTGCCAAGGCAGCTCTTTGGTCACCCAATCCTGGCTGTTTCTCCTTCTCTCCTCGTCCCCTCTCACCCACAACAAAGTATTTGCCATCAACTACAAAGTCACGTACTGGAGCTGCTCTCCCTTCTCATCTCTACCTCCTGGCCTCCCTCAAATCCCAGCTAAAACCCCATCTACTATGGCAAGCCTTTCTCAACCCCCTTACTTCCAGGGCCTCCCCTTTGCTGATCTCCACATTTATCCCGTATCTTCTTCCAGTCATGCCTGACTCTTCATGACCCCATCCGGGGTTCCCTTGGCAAAGATGACAGAGTGCTTCACCATTTCCTTTCCCAGCTCATTTTCCAGATGAGGAATCTGAGGCAAAGAGGGTGAAGTGACTTGCCCAAGGTCAAACAGCTAGGAAGTCTCTGAGGCCATATTTGAACCCAGCTTTTCCTGACTCAAGGCCCAGGGATCTATCCACTGCACCACCTTGTTTCACATCTGTAGACAGCTGTCTGCATGTTGCCTCTTTAATTACATTAGGTTCTTGAAAATAGAGATGCTTTTTGTCATTCTTTGTATCTTCAGACTTTAGCAGAGCCTGGCACATAGTAGGTGCTGAATAAATGTTTAACGTCTTTTATTTTAAGGACCTACATGGCCTATCATTTACATTGAGTCATTTATATAAGGAATATATTTTAAATTAAAAAAAAAATCCTACCCGTGAAATTGTCAGAGAACTGACCGGCAGTTTTTTCTCATATGTTCTATCCATTAAGGAGGCCAGATCAGCTGTGAAAACAAACAAAGAGAAATTCAATTTAGTTCAGACACTGGTATCCAATAACAACATTACTCACATTTATACACTCTCTTTAGAGCTCACATTATTCCATGTAATCCTCCCAACAACCCTTTGAGGTAGGTGTTACTATCCTCATTTCGCTGAGAGTGTAGCAGTAAGCACCCCAGCACACACTGGAGGGCCTGCTGCTCTTAGATCTGTTCTTCGATCTGCGTTTCTAAAAGGAATGCAACTTTTGAGGGAGCAGTGATCACGTTAATCAGCACAAATATCATTCACTTAGTTCAGGGGGAAAAGTCAGCACCCGGAACTTCAGAGAAAATACAAAGAAATGATCAACAGACAGAGCTTCCAATGGTCTGACCAAAAGCAATGCATACGTCACAGAACAACAGACCGATCCAACTGTCTGACCATTACATACATGCATTGTTACCAGAGAGAAGCCCCGATATCTGGGTTTTCAAAGCCGGGGGCTCCTTAGCGGCTGCATGGAGTCTCATCTGGCACCTGAACCTTCTTCCAGAGAGTAAGCTGCAAAGCAACCTCACCTCAGAGTATACATAGTCTTTTCAGAACCAGTGGGTCTGACCCTTGTGACCCAGCAACTCATTACCAAATCAGCAAAAGGTGTAGACCTTCACAGGAAACAATCCTCCCCCAATCAAGCCTCTCTCAATGTCCCACCTGAGGTCTATCAATAGGCAGGGACAATTTTTAACTCTCATTACAGAGGGGCTCACAGAGCTAGTAAGTATCTGAGGCTCGTCTTCTTGACTCCAGGACTAACTAGCGTTCTAACCACTGAACCACCCAGCTGGTACCAAACTGTCAAGGGGAGTGAACACTAGAATACATGAATTATATTCTGGGGGGTGGGGGAGCCCGTAAGAATGTATTGCACACAAAGAAGGTAAATGTGGACACATATGCCTGACACACAGGAGACACTTAATAAATGTTTATTGATTAACCAACTGGGGAAAAGAGGAAGAGAGTGGAAGTGGATAGACCTATTACAAGGTGTGAAAGAACTAGTATTTATCAGTTTTCCCTGAAGCAGCTTCTATCTATCCACCACACAGTACAAAGCCCAGCCTCTCCTCTTTTCTTCTTTCCATAAGGATTAGCTTTCTCTAAAAAAAGGCAAAGCTGTAGGGGTGGGCAAGGAGGGAGAGGGTAGCCGCTCTGGCTTTTCCTATGCTGATTCCAGATTACCTAAGGCCAAAAAAGTCTTCTCCCTTAGTGGCTTTCAGGAGACCACACAAGTCCCCATGTCCTTCACCATATCTTGCCTAGATGACTAGACATGACTCCATGGAGATGGGGGATGAGACACATCCAGAGTAGCCAAGTACCTGTAGACTTGTTACATATTCTTGCTGTGATAGGGCAAAGTAAACCTCTTTGTGCTAATGGTTCAATGGCTTTCAAGCACCTTATTTCATACCAACATGGAATGTGAACTAAGGGAGTGCTAGTATGAAAGTTACCTTCAATAGGAAGCCATGGCAGTATTCCAAATATGGAGTTAGGAGGGACTGTACAAGGTTAGCTGTGGTGGGAAGAGGGAGGAGGGAATAGACCTGAAAGAGTTTTTTAATCCAGTAGGGAAAATAATAGCACTAGCTCCTACCTCACAGGGTTGCAGAGATGATGTACATAAAGCCTGGGAGGACTTAGAGACTAAATGTTACGGGAAGTAACAAAGAGATGAGATAGAGATAACACAGAGGCTTCAGGCATGGGAAATGGTATCCCTGGAGAAACAATGAAATCAGCAGGAACAGGGTTTTGGAGAAACGTTTGGTTTCAGACACGTTTAGTGTGAGCTACAGGAAGAGCATCCGGATGAGAATGGGCACCTTGGAGGCATATGGACCTGTGGGCCTGGATCTTGAGAGATTTGGTGGTCATCCGGCAAGAGATAATTGCCAAAGTTGAGTGAGGGAATGTGATGCCACAGGAAAGGATGTAAAGAATGATGACAGATTAAAAAAAAGCAGTGCTTTAAAGTTGGCTTTATGTACACTGTCTTTGCAACCCTATGAGGTTTGCATTTCTCCAATGGACAAATGAGGAAACTGAGGCCCAGGGAGATTAAGTAACTTGCCCATGATCACACAGTTGATGAGTATGAGAGAAATTACTTGAAACCAGGTCTTCTTGATTCCAAATAAAGAAGAGTTCCTGAGACTGAAACTTGTGAAGGTTTGGGAAGAGGAAAAGGAGCCAATGAGAGAGACAGAGAGAGAGAGAGTGCGTGGACAATGGCAGGAAGGGGAAGAAGGACATAGAGTACAAAGGAGTAGTAACACCTGTGACAGAAAGAGGCATGTAGTAGGAACACCCTTGTTGTGTTGTGTTCATCCTTCATTTTTGAAGAAGACCATGCCATCAGAGAAATGATGACATGACTTGCACTTGACTTTGTTTTGAGTGAGGGGGGCTGTGCAGGTCACCAGCCTCGCTCCTCCTCGAGAGTCATCTGAATTCAGTGACCAGATATCCCCCAGGATGACTGGAGATGACCCAGGATGCAATGGGAGACTTTGGCCTTTCTAGGCTAAAGTCTTTTCAGGTACTCACTTAGAGGGAGGGAGGTAATGCTCATTCAGTGAAGAGGCCTCTTTAAGGAGTAGTCAGGGAATGGCCCCTTTAATGAGCAAAAGAGAAAACAATCACTAAATCAAGCTGGGAGGGAAAGAGAAACAGCTACTACTGATAATCACTGTAAGCCAGAAGGGTCCAGAAAGCAGCCATGAAGTGGAGCTTGGGCAGGGACCTACTGTTGTCCTATCTATGGGCTTCAGAGGGCACTGGGGTTAAGGTTTGGGGAAAGACAAGAAAAGAAGGAGGAAAAGAAGGGAGGAAGGAAGGAAAGAAGGCAGGAAGGAAGTTAGGAAACAAGGAAGACAGAAAAAGAGAGAAATGAAAGACATCTAGTCAGAAAACCCCAAGTAAACTGGGCAGCCTCTGGCCATCCAAATTTACCTTCCTTTGGAGAAGAGAAGGAAGGGGAGAGGGAGACAGAAGGCAGAGGATGAGCTGAGTTCCCTAAAATGAAGGATAAAGGAACACCCTAGAGACAAGAATAAGAGGATGGGAAGTGATGCTGCGAAGGTGTGAGTGGAACGGGGGAGTCAAGGGAGCTAACAAGGGAGGCCCTTAATCAACAGCGAAGTAGGAGGTTAAGCTCTCTGATCTAAGTATGGAAGTAGGACTAGCGCTGGATCTTTTTTGTCCAGTCATTTTTTAGTCGTGTCTCACTTCCATGACTCCATTTGGGGTTTTCTTGGCAAAGATGCTAGAGGGTTTGCCATTTCCTTCTCCAGCTCATTTTACAGAAGAGGAAACTGAGGCAAACAGAGTTCAATGACTTACCCAGGGTCACAAAGCTGCTGTTTGAGGCTAGATGTTCAAGAAAAACAAAAAGGTTTTGAACATGCAAGAGTCAAAGGGGAAAAAAAGCATTTACTAAACACCTACTATGTACCAGGCACTGTGCTAAGGGCTTCAGAAACATTATCTCATTTGTTCTTCTCAACAACCTTGAGAGGTAGGGGCTACTGTTATCCTAATTTTACAATTAAGGAAACTGAGGCAGAAATCAAAATGATATGCCCAGTGTCACAGTGTTTGAAGACTAGATTTGAACTCAGATCTCCCTGACTCCAGGTCCACCACCTTGATGAATCTGACAAAATGGAAAGTGAGATAGGTCGGAGAGTAGACTAGGATTGTAGAGAAGCATGAGGGCCTAGGTGAGGTTATACATCAGAAAAGAACCTTGAATAAACACGTATTTTTCAAGAAAAATCAGTATGACAAGGAACTGGCAAGGTGTCAAGGAATGTAATGAAATAATAGTATATCCTACAAAATAATAGTATATCCTAGAAACTATAATAGAAGACTTTTACTTTAAAACAACCACAACAGTATTTTCTATTAGGAAAACAGGAACTAGGAAAAGTAATCACAGACTTCTGAAGGGGTTTATTCATGAGACTAAGTGTTATTTAAAATGTACCCTATATTAATGTTAAAATAATCTCTCTCCCCCAGCTTCCTCTCTGTCTCTCCCCCACCCCCACCCCCCCAATGAACTGCAAAAACACATGGATATTTTCATCTGGTTTTCAACCTGACTAGAAGAGCAGGGAGAAAGGAATTTCACGCCAGAGCCAGCGCCAGTGTGTTGGGCAGGCGGGAGGAAGCATGGTGAGGGGGAACGCTAGAGTCCAGTGAGCAGGTGATGGCGACAGAGTGAGATAAGGCTGGAAAGGGGCATTCACGGGAGCCTCCCTCCCCCATCCCTATTTTGGAGCTTCTACAGGAGTTCTACGGGATTAAATAGCCAAAAGTGAGAGAGGAGCTATAAATTTAAACATTAAATTACCCCTAATGCTAGAGGAGTGTAGAAAGAATTAACTTTGCTTATGACTCTTTTAATGCTCAAGTATTAAATTATTTCAAAGGCAAATAAAACCATAAAACCTAAACATGAATAAGAGTTAAGGCCAATTAGCTGGGCCAAATTTGGGCACTTATCTATTAATGAGGTTAGAAGGCAAACCAGAGGAAACAAGATCTTTAGGATGACTTTCAAAACAGTGGTCCTCATTTTAGGGTGATATGAAATATAAAGGGGGAATCATTCACATTTGCTCAAGGAATGTGGATTTAAAGGGATAGGACAGCACAGGAATCTGACCTCTTTAAATACAGCAGCAAACAGGTCATTGGAAATGTTTAGGAAACAAAAATTATAAGGAACATTCTGGACTTACTGGGCTTGTAGGATCATCCTGTAAAGTAACTCAAGGTACCATTTTAATTTGTACCAATGGCAACCTTCAGCCAAGTGAAACTAAGCTTTCTCCTTAGATTAGCTTAGATTAGCTGCAGTATCATATCAGATGTAATTAGCATAATGCAAGTCAGAGCAAGGTTTGCCTCTAAATATAATCTGGAACCAATCACGATCTCATGTTACAGTGCTGGGTATGCTGAACGAGGCAGGGAACTGGAGACAGTATAAGGCCAGCTGCCACACTGAAGGCCAGTTCAGTACCACTGGCTGTGGAGCCCTGACTCAAGCATTTCTGGTTAGGATTCCATATGTCAGTGAGCTGCCAGGGCACAGAAGTCTGGTTTGCAGTGACAGTGGTATATGCCACGGAAAAAGAGTGCTGATCTGCATTTGCATCCTCACTTAACCGCTCTGGGCCCAGCTCCTCCTCTGTGAAAAGAGGAGTTTGGATGAGATGAGGTCAAAGTCTATGCTCTTATGACCTTTGTTACTTTGTCACTGTCTAGTTCATCATTCACACAGGCACCCCAGCTTTATAACTGATGAATGCTGACGTTCCGTCCTGCCCACGTCTTTCATGACCTCATGGCTCACGAAATTCCAGCCCTCCTTTTCTCCGCTGCCTTTCCAAGTCTGTCCAAGTCCATGCTGGCTGCTCCCATGACACTCTCTATCCACTCATTCTCTGCACTTCCTTTTGCCTTGAGTCTTTTCCAACATCAAGGTCTTTTCCACCGATTCCTGTCTTCTCATTATTGGCCAAAGTATTTGGCTTCAGCTTCAGCATCTGACCTTCCAGGGAATAGCTTGAATTGATTTCTTTAAGTACTGACTAACCTGGCCTCCTTGCTGTTCAAAGGGCTCTCAAAGGTCTTCTCCAGCACAATCTGAAAGCGTCAGTTCTGTGGTGCTTGACTCTCCCTACAATCCAACTATCACATACACTTGATGAACAGAGGCTCCCAAAGCCAAAGAGAAAAACTGAATGGGCATTTTAACCCCGATAAAACCGGAAGTTATCAGTGACTAGCCGTCCACAAGGTTTCCGGTAATGGTGCTGAGAAACAGCAGTCAGGATATCAATGTTCTCATTTGGGGAACCCTGGTGGTGACGATTCGATAGATACTTACCAGGTGCCCTGAGCAGCACCAGGCAGTACAGGAAAGCTACAGGATGCAGCTTTGGGGACCAAGACACGGTCCATGAATGAGGAGACAAGACTTACACATAATTTAACAACCAAAGAAGACAGAAAGTGGCTGCATGTCCAATGGATGGTGCAGAAAATCAGTCCCACTGGAGACTGGAAGGAAGCATAAACATTACTCCTGTGTAAAAGAATAGTTTAAAGGGCTAAGACTCATACTAAACATCCTCCTTGAGGGAGCTCCCCAAGGCTGTGTCTTCAGCCCTCTCCTTTCTCCTCCCTCTTCCCTGGCAATCTCATTGACTCCAAGGGCTTCAATTATCACCTCTACTCAAATGAACAAGTCAACAACCCAACCCTTAGGTCCTATATATAGATATGTCTAAGGACCTGAGAGTATCTCCACCTCAACCCCTCTACGTCCCAAAAAAGGTCAATTATCTTTTCTTCAAAACCAGCTGCTTCTCCTGACTTCACTCTTTCTGTGGGTCTTCCACATCTGAGACCAGGCTGTTATCTTAGCCTGTGGCCTTCTCTCTTCCTCATCTCTTACAGCCAACCAATCACAAGCCCTGCTGATCCCACCTCTTCAACGTCTACCCTTAGTGAAGCGATACCGTGATGAACTGTAAAGTGACCGCAGGGCAGCACATCCTGGAATTTGTGGTCTGGAAGTCTTAAGAGGGTAAAACGAACCAGAATCATTTGCTGTTCTGAGCTGATATTACCGTACTGTTTGATTTTGTTTGCTTGAAGAAAAGCAATTGGGGGTAGCTGAGTAGTGCAGTGGCTAGAGCACTGGTCCTGAGGACCTGAATTCAAATCTCCCCTCAGACACTTACCTTGTGTGACTGGGCAAGTCATTTAACCCCAATTGTTAAAAGAGAAAAAAGGGGGAGGGAGAGAGGAGGAGGAATGGAGGGAAAGAGGGAAGAGAGACAGAGGGAGGGAGGGAGGGAAGGAAGGACAGAGAGAGGGAGGGAGAGAGAAAGAGAAACGCAATTACAGATGATCTCAAACATGTCCAGAAGTAAATGGTGGAAGCTGGAACAGTTTACACAGTCAGACTTGGAACACAGAGTGTGTGTGTGTATGTGTGTGTGTGTGTGTGTGTGTGTGTCTGTGTGCGTGTGTGTGTATGTGTGTGTGCGTGTGTGTGTGTGTGTGTGAGTGTGTGTGTGCCAGAAGCTATAAAACAAACTCATCTGATAATGGAAAATTTGGAAACAGGCTTAGGCAGCTACAGCTAATTGGAGTGAGAAGTCAGAAGAGCGACACACACAAAGCAAAGCCACAGTCACCTGCAGGAGAGGCAGCAGATGGCAAACAGGAAGGCTTAGAGAGGAACAGATGCCAGGGGTGCGAATGTCGGACTGGCAGAAGTTGGGAAGGGTTCAGGAAGCCTCCATCTTGTCTCAAGAGTAAGAGGTGGACAACGAACCCAGCAAGCCAAAGGTCTCCACAGCTGAAATGATTCAGCAATAGTGGAACCTCAGCCAGTGGGACGAGACCAGCGTTCTCATCTTCAACTCCAAATTCAAACCATTCTGTCATAACATTCAAGACATAATCAAAGGCTGCTATACAATGAACGCACATCATTACAGTACCTAGTTCCATAGGAAAAGACTATTCCTATGTCCCAGCTAGGGCAGCGAGGTGGCTCAGTGGACAGAGTGCCAACTGAGTGCAAATCTGGCCTCAGACACTTACTAGCTGTGTGACCCTGGGCAAGTCACTTAACTCTGTTTGCCTTGGTTTCCTTATCTGCAAAATGAGCAAATGGCAAATCACTCCAGTATTTTTGTCAAGAAAAGTCCAAAAGAAGTCATGAAGGATCAGACATAAATGAGAGAAACAGCAAGAAATGTCTCAGTTATGGCGCATATTGATACAGCTCTGCAGATACGACTACGGAAAATTCTGTTTAAAGAACTACTATTTTTACAAGGGGCTTTAGAAAATCCAACTGACTTACCAAATCTTTTAATAAAAATAATACATGCAAATGATATGTTAATATGTTAATATAATTATATTATGTGTATGTACATTATATTACAATGATATATTACCATATTCTATTACAATTATGTATTATATAACATGATATATCTAATTATATATAACTACAATATGTTAATACTGTTAACAGAAGGGTATCTTTTTCAAACTGTTTTACTGATGTTTTCTGAAGTTTTAGAAATTCAAGATTTCAAAGCTGGCTGATGTTTCTGATCTAGTGCGTGCTGTAAGATAACAGTCTTTGTCAGGTTAGGGTGGAGGTAAACCATAAAGCCTTGCCTATCTAACTTAAACTAATAAAGTTTTATGATTAAGTAACAGCTCTTATGCTCAACAGGAGGCACCTGGCAGTTACTGGTGGCCTTGTGCCAGTCTCCATGAGAAGCCCTGCTTTCTTCTCTCTTTCTTTGCTTCTTTTCCCATCTCTTTTTCCCACTCCTCTTTCACCAAGTCTCCTGTCTCTCAGTGACATGCCTAGAGCTTGCTTAGCCCCTTGGGAACTCTCATTGCTGATCCCAATGCAATGTTCCTAAAATGAGGGGTCACACTGACACATCTGCAGGCCAACCTGCACCTCTCCTTCCTTAAGGATTTTACAGCCACCTGCATCAAGTAAAAGACAAAATTACTTGGAGTCTTCCTTCAGACTCCCAGGTCAGCCTTAATTCGCTTTCACATCAACATCCTCTCCTCCAACCTTCCCTTCTCAGCCAATTAGCCCTTAGCAGCCATCCTGGCTCAAGGCCTTTTTTTTTTTTAAGGTGTTTTGTGAAGCCAGACAGGAAAAGCTTGAAAAATGCTTACCTAAAGGGAAAGACAAAATGAAAAGACAAATTTCAAAGCATCTAAATAATTCTCAGCCAGCAAGAAAATGCAATAACTTACATTATGCATGAAGCCACAGGCAGTTCCAAAAGGTTCATACTCTGCTATCATTCCTGTCTCCCTTTGTGAATTCCAAAAGGGTTTACAGAATCTATCCTATAATTCAGAGCTTCATAATAAACTACCTTATATTGGTTGGTTATAGTTTCATAGAGGCAAGTTTCATAACTTGCCTCTAGAGCCAAAGTTCCTTGAGGACAGGATTTCTTTGATCATTCTAAGCCCCTGGCATAGTGCTAGGCATGGAGCAGGTCCATTTTGCCTGCATTCTGGCATCATCTTCATCTCCTTCCCACCAGAACTTGAACTCCGGCCCTGGGATGCTGGGCTCTGAGCAGGGGGCTTTCACCCCAGCTTGTCCCCAACCAGGCATCCGTGCCACCATCCAGGCCCTATTTCCAAACCATGCTAGTCTCCTTGGAGATGATGTCTTCCCTCATCTGAATGTAAGCTCTCTATCTGAGGGCAGGAATGACCTTGACTGCTTGCATTTGTATCTCCAGTCCTTGGAACATAGTAAGTGCTTAATAACATTCCAACTATCTATCAATATTAATAAATTGGTATTCACTAACTAGTAACCAGAAATATTCTGGAGTGGCGCTGTTCTTGGTTGGACCACATATTCAGGATTCCTCAAGTTTATAAACTTCCACTAAAGACATACTGTGATGTTTTCTTACAATGCGCAAGTTGCCCCAGCTCCTCAAAAGCCATGAGAGCAGAGGGCAAGCAGGTCCTACCAATCTAGAAAGGCTTCATGAACTGCATCAGGGATGGATTGTATGCACATGACCAAGTGCAGTCTCACTAAAACCAGACAAGATGTCCAGAAGGTGATTTTTTTTTTCAGCCACAAAAGCTCCTAAATCCTACTACAAATACAGGAGTTCAATTCAACCACAAATATTTATTAATGACCTATGTGTACAGCACTCTCCTGGGTGCTAAATTTGGACATGGAAAAGTTAAATTGTTCTTTCCCTCAAAGAACTTACGTTCTACAGGGAGGGAGGGAGGAAAGAGGAAGAGAAGGAGAGAGGAACAAGCATTTATTTAGTGCCTATGATCACTGAATGGGCACTGCCTCAGCCAAACTGAGACCTAGGAAAGACCTTAGCTTAAAAAGGCCAAGGCCTCCCACCACATCCTGGGCCATCTCCAGTCATCCTGATCTGTATCTGACCACTGGGTCCAGATGGCTCCGGAGGAGAGAGTGAAGCTGGTAACTGCACAGCCCTGCCTCACTTAAATCCAGTCCACTTGCATGTCATGGCGTCACCTCCGATACCATGGTCTTCTTCAAGAACCAAAGATAAACAACGACGTGTGCCACACACTGCACTTTACAAATATTATCTCATTTTATGCCCTCAACAATCATGGGAGATAGGTGCTAGTATTAGTCTCATTTTACAGTTGAGGAAATTAAAGCAGACAGAGGGGAAGTGATGTGACCAGGTCACATAGCCAGTAAGTGTGGATGCGAACTTGGGTCTTCCTGACTCCAGGCCCAGCGCTGTCTCCCCTACAGCACTTGGCTGACTTGACCCCCGACATGTCCATACACAAATATACAGAATAACACATGATAATTTCAAGAAGGAGAGAGCACTGATATCTGATACCATCTGGAAAGGTCTCATCAAAGAACACACGTGAGAGGCGTTGTGAAGGAAGTTAGGACTTCCTGGAGGCGGTGGTGAGGCCCAGAGGTGGCTCGCTGTGTATGGTTAACAGCATCCAGGTCAGTCTGCCTGTAGTGGAGAGGGTGCCAAGGGGAGTAATAAATACTAAGGCTGGAAAGAGGGGTGTTGTAGTCTAGCCACCATACTAAGACAATCACAGGCCCTTTAAGAAGAAATGTGGTAAAAACAAGCTCTATGGATGGGGTGGGGATAGAGGGAGTTGTTTACAAACATCACTAAAAAAAGAAAAAATAGCACCACTAATCAAAAATTCTAGATAAAATATTTTGCTTCTTGGATCAGTTACTGAGGTTTAATTCACAAAGTTTGCTTTTTCTGTCTGAATTCCCTCCTGGCAAGGCTCAAGTAGGAAAACTTGAAGCAGGTGAAGGCCAGACGCCCTTTCTCTTTCCTTCCCCAGAACACCCCACAGAACTCAGCCTGTGTGTCTGAACTTCTCTTGGAGAGAAGTAGTGAAGTGGGCAGAGTGCTGGGCCACTCAGACCTGAGTGCATATCCTGCCTGCCTCAGGCATTTCCTAGCCGTGTGATCCTAGGTAAGTCACTTAACCTCTGCCTCAGTTCCTTTATCTGTAAAAGGGGGTGATATTAAGAAGCCCCTACCTCTCAGGACTGTTGTCAAGGTCAAATGAGGTAATGTTTGTAAAGCACTTGCACAGCGCCTGGCACACAATATACACTTAACAAATGCCTGGTTTCTTCCTTCTTTCTTCCTCATATCATTTACTCTCCCAGAAAAAAAAAATTTTTGTCTTGTATTTGTCACTTAATGGCTCCACTTTCTATTCAAAGAGAATAGCATACTAGTATTTTAATGCAAGTTCTCTCAGGGGCTTCCCAGAGAAAACTATTTTCCATTAAATCAAACAAAAATGTATTTAGAAGCAGCATGGCACAGAGGGTAGGGAAAGCCTCACTCAGAAGATCTGGATTCAAGTTCTGCCTCTGTCACAGACTCTCTGTACGGCAGCTCACACAAGTCCCCCGGGCCAGTTGGCCACATGGCTCCAAGATTATTAAATCTGCCAAAGAGTAGTGGATCTCCACTGGAAGAGGGAGCTTCTTTAAACTGAGATCACAGATCCAGACCAAAAAAAAAAGCACCATGTAGCTACAGCACAGACCACTCAAGGAGCAGAGGAGGTTAGGGGGAAGAGGAAAAGCTGCCCTTAACCTCAGGGACCTCAGTCCATAGGAGATGTGACACATTAATCGATAATTAAAATTCTGCAGGGCAGCATAAGTACATTAAAAAAGTGCAGACATAGCTCTTTATCGGTCCAAATGCTACATTAGTGACAACTACAAAGTGGAGGAGGAGAGCTTCGGGTGGGAGGGGAGGCGATAGCCTGAGTCGGCATTTATTTACTGGTTTATTGATTTGGGGGAGGCAGCTGAGGTTAAGTGACTTGACCACAGTCGCAAAGCTGGTATGCATCTAGGACTGGATTTGAACTAAGGCCCTTCCTGACTCCAGGGCCCATGCTCTATCCACCTTGCACCTAGCCGGCCCCACACTGGCCTCTTTAGGTAGGAACTCAATGGGAGAGGGAGAGCGTCATTCCTGGGTCCCTCAGCTCTGACGGTCAAGTTTTCCCCTTATCTGGCCAAGGCCCAGGCTTTCTCATCCCATACTGGGGGATCCTCCCTTGTAAGCTCCCCTGCACTCTTCTGTCTTCCCTCACTTAGGAGGAGCTGTCTTGCTTGTTTATCTTTGCATCCCCATCATTTAGCACAGTTCATTGCACATAGTGCATAATCAATATGCTATTTATCTATCCACTCATGCATCCATCCATCCCGCCATCCATCCATCCATCCATGCACCCATCTGTTTGTCTATCAGTCGCTCTATCCATCCAGTCTGCCTACCTCTTTATCTGCCATCTCTATCTACCTATCCATTCATCCACTGGCATTGGGAACAGCCTAATTAAAGGCAAGAAAGCTGGAAAGTACAGGGCATGTAGCAGGGTGAAGGTGGGGGAACAGTGTACGTGAAGGGGAGTAAGATACAGCTGGGAGTAAGATACAGCTGGGAACAAGCACATATTAAGCACCTATCATGTGTCAGGCATGTGCTAAAGTACGTTACAAATACAATTTCATTTGATAGGTGGTGGAAGGCCAGGTTAAGAGGTCTGGTTTTTTACCACAAACAACAGGGATCCACTGAAGAGTTTCAAATATTGGAGTGTCCCTCTAGGACTGTACATGCCAATAAGTATGTCAGTAGTATGAAGCCTCCACCAATCGACAGACAAGTGTTTATTAAATGCCTACCTACTATGTGCTAGGCACTGGTTTAACCCAAGGGAAAGCCCCAGATGGCACAATTGCAGGCCCTGTGCCAACAGATAGGAAGCTATTTGTAGGTGCATGTGGCAGCTGTACATACACTAAGGCCCTCCTAATCAGCATACAGAAATGCAGACCCAGAAGAGGAGGATGCTGAAGTCAGGGGTGACTAGCACGGAGGTTCTCAACCTCTCCCGACATTTCCCAAAAGTCAATTAAATCGCTACCAAGTCTGTACGGAGGAGCCCCAAGAACCGCTGCCTCCACTGGGAAAGAGAACTGAGCATTTCCTGGGCAGATCAGCTAATGGGCCCCTCCCTGGAGCTGTGTGCTCATTATGCAGGTCTGGACCACCCACAGACAGTCCCCCATGTCACTGTTAATTCCAGTGCGGATGGGGTGAGGGAGAGCCTCCCATCTCACCCGCCTGGCTCAGCCAATGAGCCAGGCGGCATCGAACACCTCACCGTCCTCCAGGTCACAACGGGCCAATCACAGCCTGCCACAAGCCAGGAGTGCTCCTGCCCCCGCATCCCAGAAAGTCTGCACTGACTTCTCCCTAGCAGGCTGGTGATTTGTGGTGGATGGGCTGAAGTCCTCTGCAAGGTCCACACTGCCATCTGCTGCCCACACACAGGAGCTGGCCACCCAGCCTTCTGAGGACACTCCCTAAGCTGCCTGAGAATAAGAGGATGGATACTAGGTCTAGTCATTAAAAATAAAAGTTTAAGCCACGACATTCTGAAGAGATGATCTGCAGAAGAAGGAATGGGGAAAAGACGCAGAAAAGGCCATTTGGGCTTGACTTAAGGAAAAAGAAATGACAAAGAGAGCTGTCCAAAGGGGACCAGGTGTCAAGGCCCAGTGACCCTTCTGGGGGTGATGCAGAAGGAATTCCTGGGTCAAAGGGTCTCTGAGGTCCTTCCAGCTCTCACCGTAGACAGTCTCAGCATTTTTTTGTTTATTCATTCCTATCTGCTCATTCCACAATAAAGCCCACGGGGAACTGGCTTTACTTCCTCCTTCTATGGTCCCAGCTGGCATTTAAGTACAGAAAACTATTTCTTCTGACTTCAGGTACTCTTGAGCATAATACAGGAAAAAGAAATGGAAGATGGAGGCGATGGAATGAAAGAATATGAACTGAAAAGCAAGGAAAAGAGGGAGAAGATTTATCTACCTGAGTGCATGTGTGCACCTATGTATATTTGTGTTGATATAAATATCTATATAAAATGAAGACATAACTATGTAATGAATAAATGAAGAGGATTTTCTTAAGTGCTTCCTGGCGCTCCGGGGCAGCCACTGTGCTAAGTGTTTTCACAAATATTATCTCAATGATCTTTTGGGAGGTAGATGCTTTTATTTACCTTCATTTTACAGGTGAAGAAACTGAGGCAAACAGTGATGAAGTGACTCCCCCAAGTCAAAGAGCTGATAAGTGTCTGAGGCCAAATCTGAACCCAGGTCTTCCTGATTCCAGGGCCAGTGCTCTAACCACTGAGTTATCTAGCTGCCACACACAGGGGAATGCTCTTTGATCTGAGGAATCCCAGGGATGGTGAATTCATCTAGAGAAGGCAATTCTTTCCAGAAGCAATGGTACTATTGACTTGATCGCTGAGCCCAGATTAAGAAGCGGAAATGGGGGCAAAGGAGTGAGCAATCGGTAAAGTGTCAAATGGGGACCCTCAGGGACAGGGAGGTAACAGATTGGCCTTGGATGGACAGTTTGATGGCCTACAAAGGAGAAACCTGGTCTGGGGTCTAGGATTAGCTTGTAGATACAGGGCATTACAGTTTGCCCTCATTCAGTCATCAATAGAATAGGCTGGCACCTGGGGTGGGAGCTCCAAGGATGAGTGGAAAAATGTATGTACATCTACACACACATATAGCTACACGCACATAGAAAGGAAGTTACATATGCATGTGTCTAGATACACACACACACACAGAAAATGCACTCTACATAGTACACATATTCTAATCGACATATGCCACACACACACACACACACACACACACACACACACGCACACACACACAGGTTTTGTGTAGTACAGTCTGGTTCTCTTTTTCTCTTTCCATTCCCTGGCTGGGTCTGGGACCTGAGGGGGGCACTTTTAGTTCAAAGTCATTACAATCCCATGGTTATTTTTTTTTTAAACACATATATAACCCACATGGAATGAGAACAGCCTAATGTCAGTAAGCCAGACCCTTCAGAGTTTGAAAGGATCCTGGATCCCATCAACATGGACTCTTCCCCAGCAGTACAGATCCCAACCAACCCCTCCTCTCAAGCTGCGCGACCCTCATCCCTGTTCTTCCATAGACCCTCCGCAGAGACCGAGGACCTTCTCGTGGGTCTTTTTACATTTCATGGACTCTCACGCTGTCTATCCATCACCTTTCGCTCTTCTGGCACGATCAGTCCACCTTCTCTTCCAATCGTAACACTTTGGGAGGGGGGAGCAGGGGGAAAGATTGGGTCTCCCGTTTTACCCAGGAGAGAAGTATAGTTTCTAGTCACAAGTCTGATTCCAATACTACTTGTCACAGAAGCTTTAACTTGAGCCACTTTTTGAGCCCCAGGCTGGTGTGCCCCTCCTTAAGACAGCTGAGTGACCCTTTGCTTCCACGGGGGTGGTTGCTACCACCTGGGTGCTTGCAGTGCAGACACAGACCAGCTTAGCCCACTGTAGCTTAGAACTCCTGAACCCCAGGGGTCCTCCCCAGAATCAGGGACAAGAGCACACTGCCACAACTGGTCTAACCACACACTTCTACGGTGATGTCTTTACTCTAACGTGTAGGTCCGCAATGGAACCATTTAATACAAACTCATGACACAAGCAAGATAAGCCTTGAAAACAATTTGTAAAAATGAAAAGGTGAGAAAAACACTGGCCTCCATTTTATCCCAAAGCAGAAATAATGTCTTATATACTCTTTTATATCTCCTAGAGAAAGAAATGTGGAGATGTTGGTCAATAAGCATGCCTTAACAGCTTATCATGTCCAAGGCACTGTGGTAGGCTCTAGACACACAGAGAAGGCCCTCACACATAATAATTATACCTTTTTCTTGAGGCAACTGGGGGCAAGTGACTTGCCCAAAATCACATAGTAAGTGACTGAAGCTGGATTTGAGCTCAGGCCCTCCTGACCCCAGGGCTGGTGCTCCATCTGTCTCACCCAGTTGTCCCAACAATGTGCCCTTGACAAATATTCTATTTGACCCCTTAAACGTGCAACAGCATAGAGCAGATAGAAATGTATACAGATGTGTGTGTCTCTTTTCCACATCTGTGCTCTTTCTAATGCTCCTGTTTTAGTAGGTTAACAACAGCATGATATGGTAGGAAACAATAAATAAGGATCCAGGTTCAAATCTCCACTCTGCCATTCCCTTGCTACCTGGGTGATGGCAAGTACACCCTATCACTTCTCTGAGCCTCAGTTTCCTCATTAGTAAAATAAGGCAAGCTGTGTATCAATGATCCAAGGGCCTCTGAGACTCTCCTAAGCTCTAGGTCAAAGATGATAACGGCATAATCTGTGTGATGCAAATACCCTGAGAGTTGGCTATTTCTGCATGCAGTGGTTTTCCATGAAAAAGGAGACAGAAAATACTCAATTCATTTGAGTACTATTGGCTGATTTTCTTGTTAGCGGCTGCCCAATCTCTATTACCACTCACCTGACCTATGTTAGAAACATCTCCACTCCAAATGTTCACACAGACTAATTGTGCCAGCCTGTGATAGGGCCTTCCGAGCTTGTCTTGGCTAGCTCAGGCACAGCCAGAGGCCGTACCTTGACCAGGACATAGTCATGTCATTTTCAAGATGTCTTCTTCAAGACCAAAGAACTACAATTAGCCATTTAAGGTCCTGCATTTGGACAGCATCAGCTCTGCCACTCATCTACTCTTCAGCCTTAGGTCCCACCTGTGACTTCACGGGTACAGGAACCTCCAGGTTCAGAACTTTCTCCACCAATTCTGATTACCACCTGATCTGCAACTGAAGGAGCTTTAGAGAGTTTTCTAGAGCATTGAGAAGTTAACTGACTTGCGCAGGGTCACACGGACACTATGTATCTGAGGCAGAACTTGAACTCAGGTCTTCTTGAGTTAGACTCGAAGCTCTTTGAGGGCAGGGTTGGGTTTTTTTTGAATCCTCAGTGCTTAGCACAGTGCCTAGCACATAGTAGGTCTTAATAAAGGTTGACTGAGTGATTACTGATTGATTCCTAACTCCATGGCCAGCTCTCTACCCACTGTGCCATGCTGCCTCTCACTGTCAGTCTTAAGCAAGTCAAACTCTTGGTCATCATTTTCAGTTCATATCACATAGGGAGTTTCTGAATAGCTGAGAAGACCACGAGCCTGTAAAGAGGGGCACCTACCTGGAGGATTTAACTTCCTTACTTTAAAACAAACAAAAAAATGGGAAAGAGGACGTGATAGCACATAAAGGGTACAAAAGTCTGTAAAAAGAATCAGAGGCCCCTAGCTCCTGACCTCTGACCTATAAAACAATACTTGCTCCTGTTAAGCTGGTTGATTGCGTACCTGTGTATTGAACAGAGGAACTGGATTATTGAAGTTTTATAGATACTTTAAGATGTTCAGAGGAAAACCGTTAATAACTATGTTGGCAGGCCATAAGGAGCACTGGCTGGGAGTCAGGCAGACCTGAGCTCAAATCTAGACTCTGACTCTTACCAGCTGTGGGACCCTGGCCAAGTCACTAAACCTCTGCCTTAGTATCTGCATCTATAAAATGGGAATCATCATAAAAACAAAGAAAAAAAAGACAAGAGACAAAACATTCAAGATCCTTGAGAAGATTCAGGGTGTCAAAGGGTATTGGCTCTAAAGTCAGAGGACCTGGGTTCACATGTCATCTTGGATGCTTATTTACCTGTATAAGCCTGGATAAATCAGGTTTCCTCAGTAAACTTAACTGTAAAATGAAGAGGTTGAGACAATGACCTCTGCCATCCCTTCAGCACTCACCTCCTCGGGTTGTCATGAGGATGAAATGAGATGTCAGTGCCTAACACACAGGAAGCATGACATAAATGTTACTACTGTTCAACAAGTATGTCTGCGGGCCAATCTTGGTCTTTAAACAGAGATGAAGGAATGGGCCACTCTCTACCCTTGGAGAAGTGGGAAGATGATGGATACAGGATGCTGCACTTACTCTCAGACATGGTTGTGCATCAAATGATCTTGCTTGTTCTTCTTGGTTAGAAGGGAGGCCTAAGTAAGTTTCATAGGCAAGATAATATCTAGAAATGCATGTGATCTAAAAACAGGAGCTATCAATGAAACTTTAAAAAGTGTAAGCAGAGCCTTACGTACAACACATAATATGGAGTAACTAGTTGCATTAAAAAGAATTTGTACTGTCATCCTTTCACCGATGTAAATGCCTTTAAAAAAATAACAGAAGCTGAGATGAGTAAAAAGCACAAAAACCTTAAACGCTCAGCAAAAGTGTCAGAAGGGAGCCAATTAAAGATTAATCAGAAATCAGGATAAAGTACCTCCAAAATGTTGATTTTTAAGACAATGAAATGATTTGAGGTACAAATATCTTACCTTCACTCAACTTTTTCAACAGCTCAGAAACTTCTGTGTTCTTCTAAGAATAACAGTGCTAACAGGAGGAAAGCCAATGCCTGCTAATCAATTCGTGAACTAGTATTCAGTCAACTCCTACACAGCAAGCACTGCACTAAGTGCCTTAGATGCAAAGTCAGAAATTCAACACAGCTCCTCAAGAACATTACATTCTAGTCCGAGAATGATTATTTCCTAGTACCACGTGGAATTTCTGAATGGCTAAGAAGGCAATGGATAAAGAGGTCTCTCTACCCTCCATGCTCAACTTTCCTTACATAAAAACAAAGAAAAAAAAGACAAGAGACAAAACATTCAAGATCCTTGAGAAGATTCAGGGTGTCAAAGGGTACTGGCTCTAAAGTCAGAGGACCTGGGTTCACATGTCATCTTGGATGCTTATTTACCTGTATAAGCCTGGATAAATCAGGTTTCCTCAGGAAACTTAACTGTAAAATGAGGAGGTTGGAGACAATGACCTCTGCCATCCCTTCAAAACCTAGATCTATTGATCCTAAATAATGGGAGATCCCCATCTAATTTAAATGCTGCACTCACAGGACATCCGCAAGAGCAAATAAAATGTCCCTTCAGCTACCTGTTTCAGATGGGTATCTTCAACAGACTAAGTGTGGTTTTTAAAATGTGATCAGTGGAAATCTAAAGTGCCATAAAACTCCTCATCAGGGGAGTCTGGAAGAAAATGTTGCGATGATATCAGCATGGTGGCCATATTAATGCGAGGAGCACTCCCAACCCCACTCCAGCACTCTAATCGAGGGTGTGGTAAAGCCAACTCTAAAGGAGATTGTTAAATTGTCAGTGTGAGCAATGGCATCTTTCTAGAAATAAGCATTTTTGTATGGTCTGAATGCTGTTTGGGGTGGTTTATATTTCTAAATACAATAAAACTTTATTTAAAAATACTGGACTGTATAAGGGTCAATGCTAGAGATTTAAGACAGTGTTAACAACGCAAATTAAACTTAAAGGCGTGTACACATAGATTTCCCCCCTTCCCCCAGAGAGCCTGGTGTTAAAGTTTACCATCAGGCCCTTGTGTTGCTAAGGTGAGAGTTTTAGGAAACGAAGTCATTCCTAGACTGAGGCAGTGGCAGCAGCGGCGGCTGCGGCTACTACTACTACTGCTACTGCTGCTGCTACTGTTACTGCTGCTGCTGCTGCTGCTACTACTGCTGCTGCTGCTGCTGCTGCTACTGCTGCTGCTGCTGCTGCCACCACTTCTTTGAATTTGTAAAACAGTTAAGGTTTGCAAAATGCTCATGTTCATTATTTCACTTAAACCTCACAAGATCCCTGATCCCAGTTAATGAACTGACATTTATTAAGCAAAATTTACTTATGTGCCGGGGACTGTGGATACAAAAAAGGGGCAAAACCACAAAATACCTGCTCTCAGGGAGCAAGATAATACGTAAGGAGATAGACAGCCAGTGCCCAAGCAAGGAGCTGGGAAGTTGGACTGTTACATTCACAGAATAACAAGAAGGCTAGCACTGGCATCACTAGACCACCAGGGTGAATGCAGAGGAGTAAAGCAGGAGGAACCTTGCAAAGAAAGGAAGGCGCTCGGTTGTGAGGAGCCTTAAATATAAAATAATGGACTTGATATCTGATTTAGGACATGACAGGAGTTTACTGAGCAGGAGAATGCCAAGGACAAGACCTACGCCTTAGAAAAATCACATTGGCAGCTGTAAGGAGGGTGGTTCGGAAGGAAGGTGAGACTTGAGAAAGAGAGGCTAACTGGGAGGCAATTACAACAGTTCAGGTGAGAGGTGATGAACTAAGGCAGGAATTAGGAATTCTTTCCCCTTCTCTCTCTATATCCCTTTAGTTGTCAACTTCGTCCACTCTCATGGCTTAGATCACCCCTAGGCCAAAAAGACATGACCACCTGGATATTGGACCTGCACAAAACCAAGTTTATCATTCTCCCTAAAACTTGTTTCTTCTCTTGACCTCAGCAGCATTACTACCCACCCAGACTTCCATTTTCTGAAACATCAGTTGTATCCCTGAATATCCTCATTTTATTTCTATCCCACTGGAACCACTCTGATGGAGGCCTTCACTATCTCCCATGTGGTCAGTTCTAACAGTCTCCTAAGAGGTCTTTCTGGCTCTATTTTCTTCCCTCCAAACTGTCCCTCACAATGCTCCTGACAAAATGTTCTCATGCACAGACCTGGGCAAGTCACTCCTTTGCTCAAAACCCTTCCTTAACTTCCTATTGTCTAAAGGTTCAAACTCTTCTTGGCATTCAAGGCTATCCACAATCTGGCACCACCCAACCCTTCCAGTCTACAGCTCACCTCAACATACTTGATGTTTGCTCATTCACCCTCCATCCGTGTGCCTTTGCGGATGCTGCTCCATAGCAACAAGCACTCATGACATGCTTATGATGTATGCTAAGCACTGAGCATTTCCCCAGGCCTGAAATGCAGCCATCTCCCTTTTTTACTCCCTGAATTTATACCTGGACTTCTAAAGCCCTACTCAAAAGCCTCTGCTTCCACAAAGCTTCCCTTGATCCCTGGTAAGTTCCCTCTGATACTTCACAAAGGATTTTTGTTCTTGCTAATGTACTTACCACATATTCTATTTAATATTTCTGTCCTGTCTGCTGAGTAGTCTGAGAATTCAAGGGGAATGAGGTCTGTATCTTAGCTAAATTTTATATCTCCACAGAAGTGCTTCAGTGTTTATTAGATTGCCAAACTCAAGATACAGAGATACAAATTTATACCATTTCTAACTTTGTGTGGATACCACGTTCTTATAACCCCTCCCCAAACTATGCTACCTCTTCCGACTTAAACGGACTTCATACCTTGACCTTTTTTCAATGTAGTTCTCCTCACACTGTCCTTTTTTTGCTCTCTTTAAAACCCTTCCCAGGTCTTTCTTCTATATCTATCTTTTATCTACATATAGCTTTTTTCTTTATCTAGCTGGAAGGTATTGACTGATATCAAACAATATCCAGCTTTGAAGAGGCCAGCAGAGGCTAGAGAGTTATTGCATGGCTAGAGGAAAAATGTGTGGGGAGGGGATGATGGGAGGGAAGACCATTTCTTTATAGTACCTGGGAGGCATCATGGCATAGTGGATGGAGAGTTGGATGCCAAGGTCACCTCTGGCACACAGCAACTGTGACACTAGGCAAAGCCTGTAACATCTCAGTGCTCTGAGTGATCTTCTACGAATATAAATTGCAAAGGTGCTAACAAGGGGAGATTTCCACATCTGGGAGTTCTCACTGTCAACGACATCACAGGTTCCATCTCCATATTATCATGAGGATACCCCGTACTCCTCGTGCTCAAACATACATCTGTGAAAGCCTGTCCCCGTACAGAAAATTCAGCTCAATATTTATTGGGAGAGTGGAATTTTTTTTTCAATACTGAAAGAAGCCTGAACTGACATTAAACATTAACTTAGAGAAAAGAGAGTAGAAAAATTACATAACAACAAAAAATTCCTGTATGGAGCTTCATGTAATTTTATGTAGCTTCCTAAGATTATCCCTGGGCTAAGAAAGGCAGTGTGGCATGGTGGGTAGAGCTGGTTTTAGAGCCTGGAAAACCTGAATTCCAGTCCTGCCTGACATACACTGGCTGTGTGACCCTGAGAAGATCACTTGACCTCTCTGTACTCAAGGAACAAGACTCCAAATTACAGAAAAGGGGACAACCTGCATCAGTAGACTGAGTGTCTTCACCTAAGAGTCCTCAAAACCAGTGACATCTCCAGGCCAGTCCCTATCCCTACCCTTAGGCTATTTGTTTTATCTTATCCGTGTTAGGGGGATTATACCTGTAAAGGCAGAGAAGGCTAACAGTCCTGAGTATTTAGACTTTATTAAGCCATTTTTCCCCCAGGTTCTCACTGAACAATGGCTGCTGCCTGGGGGTTTAGTATAACTAGCCTCTCACTGCACTGCAGGTGAAGCATTTTCTCCCCTAAATGGCTTTGATGAAACTAGAGCTACAGCGCTATTCTCAGAGGTGGACGTTCCAGCTCAATACAGAATAAAGGCCAACGGTGAGTTCTGGAGAAAACAAGAGGATGAGCCAAGAGTATGAAGAGACTGACAATGAAAAGAAGGATGAAAGCGTGAAATCTATTTAAGTCCGCAGAGACACCAAAAGCTTTGGGGAACGGGGTACCCAAAAACCATGAACAAAGATACAGAAATCTGGAGGTCAATTTGCTTGGCAGCAGAAGTAATCTGGCTCCAAAACATCATCCCTGTGTATTCCATATCCTGCTAATTCTCTTTTGAAATTAATCTCCTCAATAGCAACCTCTCCACCCTGGAGATAGATGCCTCCCCAGGCCCACTCTCAGGACAGATGAGTCCTAGGCATGGGCCACTGTAAGAGGGGGGCCGGTCGTGTTTCCTCCACACCAGACTCCACTCTCTACTCTCTCCTAACCACAACCCTACCATCCTCAGCTCTCTTTTACTCCTCAGTTGGAACAAAAGCTCCCTGAGGCACGGGCTGTTTTACTGGCTTGTATTTGTATCCCCAGTATTTGGGGCACTGCCTGGCACAAAATAAGCAATTAATAGAAATGCTCTCCCCTCTCTCCTCTTTCCTTTCTTTCTCTCTCTCTCTCTCTCTCTCTCTCTCTCTCTCTCTCTCTCTCTCTCTCTCTCTCTCTCTCTCTCTCATTTATCTAATGAATAATTGGACTAGTGACCTTGGGAGCAAGGGCTCCCAAGGATAATGTCAAGTTCTTAAAAAATGACAAAACAAAACCATGTAGAACTTACCTAGATTACAAAGCTCTTTTTTCCTTGCCTCCCATTTCTGGCTATCCACATAAGCTTCAGAGAGCAGGCACCTTTTACCTAAGGGGAGAAAAGGACAGCTTCCTTAGTAGGTTTGTTGATGCAGTAGATATCATTTCACAGGTTTACTTCTTGGTAAAACTCTATTTTCCATTTACTTAATTGTATTTCTAAAGAACGTTATTCATCACTAACATGGAAATGTTTTACATGATTGCACATATGTAACCTATATCAAATTGCTTACCATCTTAGAGAGGGGAGAAATTTTGGAACCCAAAATTAAAAAAAAAAAAATGTTAAGGGGGCAACTAGATGGTACAAGGGATAGAGCGCTGGCCCTGGAGTCAAGAGGACCTGAGTTCAAATCTGGCCTCAGATACTAGCTGTGTGACGCTAGGCAAGTCACTTGACTCAAAAACAAGTGTAAAAAATTGTCTTTATATGTAATCAGGAAAAAAATTTTTTTAAAAGAACACATTGCTGTTCAATTGTGTCCAACTTTATGTGATCCCACGGACAAAATTCCATGGGGTTTTCTTCACAAAGACACTGGGATGGTTTGCCACTTCCTTCTTCAGTGTGTCCTCATTTTACAAACTGGGGGTGACTTGCCCAGGACCGCCCAGCTGCTAAGTGTCTGCGGTCACACTTGGACTCACCTTCCTGATTCCAAGTCCACTTCACCATCCAGTTGCCCCAAGAAGATGATGGGCATGTTAAGGCAACACTCTAATTCATTAAAAAAAATGTATTTAATAATAAATTAATGCTGCTAATAGAAGATTCAGAGAGGCTCTGGGGGGTTTTACAGCCTTTTTGTGGAAGGAAAATTTGAAATTTCTCCCCCTCAAAGTTCCTATCTGGAAAATGCTTCCACTGGCTAACGACATAGGCAAGAGCTAAAACTCCTTCTGAGAAAATGAAACTGATTTTACTACCTATAACACACTAAAAATAAGTGCTCTCATCATTTAGCTGTTTCTAAAAGTAACCTGTAATGTAAGTCAGTAATTTTATCCCTATTTAACAGGTTCAGTTCAATTCAACAAACATTTATTAACCTCAATTTGTGTGAGGGATATAAAGACAACACATGCCAGCCCTTGCCTACAAGGAGCTCATACTCTGTGGATGGCTCCCACCTGCACAATGTAAATGCAAAGCGATTTGAAGAGGCAAAGTGGAATCAAAACTGAAGTGAAGAAACACTTCCGGGGGAAAGCTGCCTTGAAGATAGCTGAGGATTCTGAGGGAGGCTACTTAGGAAAGACAGTAACCTGATGTGGGGAGAATACCATATTTGGGCAAACTAGTGGGCCAGTTAGTTAGTTGGAACTGGGGGTGGGGATAAAGGGGAATTATAGGAAATATTCCTGGAAAGCCTAGTTGGAACCAAGTTGCAGAGGACTATAAATGCCAGGCTGAGAAGTATGAAGTTTATTTTAGGGAAAAAGAGAATACAAAAGCAAGAGCGTTTGGTCTAGGCCCTACAAAGGGGATTCCTGCAGGTGGGTAGAAGATGGATTAGAGCGGGGAGATAGGAAGCAGATAAAGAAACAGGAAGAAACAAATGGGAAGCTTGGACAGGAACTCTTGATATATTAAAGCACAATACTGAGCTGCATGTCTCTGCCTCCTTTCCCCCAAAAGTATAACACAATAAAACAACCTTCCCATTATATTGTGTTCGAAGAAGAAGACCATGCCATCAGAGAAATGATGACATGACTTGCACTTGACTTTGTTTTGAGTGAGGAAGGGCTGTGCAGGTCACCAGCCTCACTTCCCCTCCAGAGTCATCTGAATCCAGTGACCAGATATTCATCAGGATGACTGGAGATGGCCCAGGATGCACTGGGAGACCTTGGCCCCTTTAGGCCAAGGTCTATGCAGGTAATGCCCATTCACTGAATAGGCCTGTTTAAGAAGCAGCCAGGGCATGGCCCCTTTAATGAAGCAAAGAAAAGAAAGATATCAGGCTGGAAGGGAAAAAGCAAGTTACTATTGATAATCACTCTAAAGCCCAGAAGAGCCCTTAGGCAGGAGCCCATTGGCATCCCGGCTTCAGAGTGCAGTAGCTTTAAGGTTTTGGAAAAGACAGGACAGGAAACTGGCCAGTAAAATCCAAGTCAGCTGAGCATTTTTTGGTCATCCAACTCCACCTTCGGAAGGGGAGGGGGAGGCAGACAGGAGAGGAGGAGCTGAGTTACCCAGCTAGCTGGGTCCCCATTCAGCCAACTGCGTCTACTCACAGGATTGTGTTCCTCCTTCGTTGCTGAAGACAACATGCCTATGACAACACTTAAGTGAGGAATCTATGGAAACAGCAAACGCTCCAGTATTTTTGCCAGGAAGGCCCCAAATGGGGTCACAGAGAGTCAGACATGACTGAAATGACTTAACAACTCTATGTGCCAGCCAGCGAGAGGCAAAAGACAGTAAGCTCCTCATGGAGCTTACCATCTAATGAGACAGACAATATTCAAACAAATGTATATGAAGCAAGCTAGATATAGAGGCAACAGAATGCACTCATCTTATTTGGCCAGTAGGTAGTTCGGCACGTGTTCATGATTGCCTTCTCCAGCTTCAATCCTTCTCATGCTAAAGTAGAAGTAGAGCACAAATGCCTGAACCAGTTCTGGTTACCATTTTGAGCTAATAATAGATCACCAGATTTGGTTAGTTTTGGTCCGTTACTTCAAATCAGCATTTATTAAGTGACTGGTAAGTCACTCAGCAAGCGTTTATTAAGCACCTGCTGTGTGCCAAGTTAAATGCCGACTCCAGGCTGGGCATCCTATGCACTTCACCATTTAGCTGCTCTTTGTTAAGTATTAGGATATAATTATTCTCCTAAATACTTAATGGCTTCTTAAGCAGAGGGTTCATTCATATTCACTTAAAATATCAATGTCCATATAAATAAATGAAATCAATATAAATGCATGCTGCCCATTTTGCATGTTTTTCTCTCTCGGACTTGAATGTATGTTTTTAGATGTGGTAATGTTTTTTAAAAAATCTGTAATCCCTAATATTTATTTACAGTATTTATATGTACAATATAAAACCATATCTCACTGATTTCTCACCATCATTTATATGAAGTGATTCTGTGCATTCCAAGCTTTCACCTTGCCAACTACAGGCATGACTTTGATTCCTGGAAGAACTCCAGAGCACATTAGTAAAAGAATGGTTAGTAAACAAATAGAAAATGGAAAATGGAAAAGAAAATTATCATAAAAGGCCTGCATGTCTTCATCAAGAACCTCATTTTTTTTGTTACTTCCTCAACATTTACCTTTCCTTACTAAGGTCATTACTAAATGTAAACAGAAAACTTGAAAAATGTTTTAAAACTCTTACCACTTAGTAATTTTTAAAACATTAATGTGTTTCATGATAAATAAAAATCTTAATAAATGTAAAAAAAATAGAAAACATTTTCATCTTTTTGGAATAGTTCAAATGCAGGAGTTGTGGTGGACTACAGGTTCAAAATGAGTCAGCAGTAGGATGCAACAGCCCCAAAAAGCTAATTTGATTTTGGGATATATTAATATAAGTGTCTGGAACAAAGGAGGTGATACTCCTGTTGAACTCTATTAGGTTAAGACTGCCTCTAATGGGGAAGGGAGGGAAAAAATTTTAGAACTCAAAATCTTGTAAAAATGAATACTAAAAAATTGTCCTGTCATGTAATTGGGGGAAAAACACTATTAAAAACAAAGAAGTCTGCCTCTGGAGTATGGCACACATGGAAATGGCATTAGTAAGTGAGAGTGAGTCCAAAGGATGGCAGCGAGGGTGAGAAGAATGCTGACTGGAAGGACCAGAAGACTTGGAAAGAAACATGAGGACTGTTTTCAAGCACTTGAAGGGCCATTCTATGGAAGAGAGGTTGTATTTGTTTCACTTAGGTCCAGGGTACAAAACTAGGAACCAGGAACAAAGTGTTCAGAGGCAGGATTAGGCTGTAAAGAAAAACTGACTAATGACTATCCAAAAATGGAACAGACTAACTTATGGGCTGATGATTTCCCTTCACTGGAGGTCATCAAGCAGAAAATGAATGAAAACTTGGTTGAGGATATTACAGTGGAAATTCCTGTGCAGGCATGGACTGCATTAAATGACCTTTTGAGATTTCATCTGACTCTGAGAGTCTATGATTCTGCTAGCCAGTAAAGAACAGACTAGAAGATTTCTTAAGAACAATAAATAAGCATTTATTAAGCAACTACTCTCCTCCAGGCACTGGGCTGGGGATACGAATATAAGTGTCAAAATCCCTACCCTCAGGGAGCTGATGCTCTACCAGGAGGATGCCACACATTTACAGGGAAGTACATATAACATAGATGCAAAATACACAGACATTTGGTAGAAGACACTAATAACTGGGAAAATTAGGAAATAACTTGAGGAAAGCACTGGAAAGAGCTAGGGGTTCTAAGACATAGAGGTTATGGAGGAAAGAATTCTAGGCAAGAAGGGCAACCTGTGCAAAGTCATGGAGGCAGGATATGGAATTTTGTATCTATCATATACAGAAAACAGCAAGTTGGCTGGTTTGGTTGGCATATACAGAGTGGGGAGGAGTAATGCATATTAAGAGTGAGCTACTTGGAAATAAGGGCCGGAGCCATGAACAGCTTTTAATGCCAAACAGAGAAGTATGTATTTTATTCAAAGGGCAATCGATAGCCACTGAAGCTTATTACTGAGAAAAGAAGTGAAATAATGCTCAGATCTACACTTTAGAAACATCAATTCAGCAGTTGGGGGAGAATGGGTTGGAGAGGGAAGAAAATGGATCCAGGGAGATCCATTAGGAGATTACTGTAATTGTCCAGGCTACAGCTGAAGAGGGGCCAGGGAGGAGATAGAAAGGGACCAAGGCTAGAGATGCTGAGGAGGTCAAATTTTAGCTACTGATAAGACAGACAAAGAGAGGGAGATTTAGGAGTCAAAGGTGACTCCCAGGTTTTGTACTGGGATGACTGATGACAGTGATATCCTTAATTGATATAGTGAAGATGAATGCTTTTAGGGGAAAGAAAATAGGTGCTGTTTTGGACACAATGTGAGATGCCAATAGAACACTAATGTATTATTAACATAAGAACATATGAATTACTATGCTTGGAGCCATAATATGACCGCTGAAGGCATAATAGGCACTTAATGTTTATTGAATGAATGAATAACTTCATCAAATATTTAATGACAACTGTCAGCAAATATTTTGTAGGAGTAAAAAAGGCCCTAAGATACTGCAGCAAAAACAGCCAGATAGTTTATCTGGAGTATAGGGTAGGAGGTCAGGTTAAAGGATAAAGTAGCTGAATGAGCAGACTTGAGATGGAACTTCAAATACCATTTTTTTAGTTTTCTGGGTTTGAATTCTGTCAGCTGGAAACTCTCCGTAAACGAGAAATAATTAAAAGAGGGAAAGCACTGGAGTTAAGAAGGGGTTCCCCAGCACCCTTCGGATAAAGCTATAATTGTATGTGCTGGATCCTCAACGAACTTCAGTCTATTCTAGAATTCTGAACTAGACAAAATAGCTCTTCCCAGAGTGGAAAGGAAAGGGAGAGGTCAGAAGACGTTGGCTAACGCGGAGAGAAAATGAAATGGGTGGTTTTCATCCTGAATCAGACCGTTCTGATGAGGATGACATGAGGGCTAAATTGGTTACAAATTTAAGCTGCCTCATTCCTTACAAAACAAAACATGTGGACAGGTAAGCGGTTTATTGTAGCCTTCCTCTGTCCATTACACCTCTCCAAATGTTGACACAACGTAATTGTGATTCGTCTTGGACAGGTAGAAACATTGTATCAAGGAAAGGTCAAGGAGAAGACTTGGCCAAGGTCAGGCGCCGCAGGATGGGTGATTAATACTCCGCCCCCTTTTCATAAAGGCGGCAACTCCGGGTTTAAAAAACAGAAATCAAAGAGAGGATAAAAGGGCCAGCCAGGTAAAGGGCTCCCTGGGCAGGGGGCCGAGCTGAGAGTGTAACCTAAGAGTCTAAGACATTAGAGCAGTTCAGTGCAGGGGCTCCCGGCGCAGCCCAGACCTCGGACTGCGGAGTCCTCCCAGGGAAGCGGCCCTGGTGAATTTCACGGTGTGGGGGAGGGGGCTCGGAGACATTCCCCCATCACACACGCACGCACATACCCAGATACACGCACACACGCACGCACCGCCCGAGCGCCTCTTCTGGCACCCAAACCTCGCCTTCTCCTCATGCCAGCTCCGCAGCTGGCCCTCGGGGAGGCCTAAAGGCAGCAGCCGCCCCCCGCCGCGGAAACAGCCACCACCAACCTGGCAGGGACAACCGAGACCGAGCCACGTTCCGGGCCAGGAGCCACCCGTGCCGCACTATGGGCGCCGCCATCATGGAACGTACCAAGTGTCACGCCGGCGCAGGGGGGAGTGGCCGAGCGGAGGGGCCGTACCACGGGTTTCCTCTGTCTCTTCCTCTACGTAGAGGGCCGAGGGGGCTCGGAGGCGGCGTCTCCTCCCTACTTCCTGCACGTGGTACGGTCCGGAGCGCGGCGTGGGGGTGGCGTCACAATGGCTGCCTTGTCTCGAAGTTCGAATAGAATCCTGCTGGCCAGCGGGCACCGTTCCGCCGCCCGCGGCGTGCTGCTCGGGCTCGCTCCCGGCTGGGCCCTCGGAGGTACCGCGGCCCCGCGCGCGGCTTTTGTCCTCGGGGACGCGGGAGGGCTGGGCCTGGGGTGGAGGGGAGATCGGGCCGACACTTGTTACAGAGTAACCTCCTGTCCCCCGCCCCCTCCCCCTCCCCGCGAGGTGCGGACGCGGACAGAACCTCTCTGAACGACCGGAGTGCGCCCGGGAGGGCCCGGACAGTGCAGCCCCAGATCGGTCTCGAAGTGACTCCTCGGCCCCGGGGGTTGTGCCCTGGGGTGCCCCGACGGGTCTAGGCGAGGCTCCGAGGGCCCCCTTTTAAATCTGGAGAAATCTGTGAGCCCCACGACGGACGGCAGAATATAGTTTTCGTATATGTTTGTTTGCATATCATCTCCCCCTGTGAAGCTGTAAGCTCCTTGAGGGCAGGGGAGGTTTTTTTGCCGGTTTTTGTATCCTGGCGTAGCACGTAAGCCCCTTGCACGTAGTAGGTACTTAATGTTAACTGATTGATAAAGATGCAAATCCTAGAGTTAGGTAAACAACCTTAGGGACCCCGTGGACCTTTTCTAGGGGGAACTTTATTTGCAGTATACATACATACTGTCTAGGCTATGGGAACATTTTTTTTCACGTGGAGGGAAAGGAGGATGTATACATAGGTACACTGAGCGCTTGACAAATATCCCATTGGATCCTCACAAACAACCGTGAGAGTGCTGTTAATTATCCCCATTTTACAACTGAGGAAACTGAGGTTGCGGCTCGTCCAGGGTCACAAAACTTGGGTGGATTCACTTAGTTAAAGGGGGCGGGTAATTTTCAAGAGTTTGGTGTGGTTCTTATTGATTTAAAGCTGGAAGGGACGGACCTTAGAGGTCCAGTCCAAACTCCTTCATCCGCAGATGAGGAAACAGGCTGAGAGAAGGTAAATGACTTACGGAGATGCCCAGCATCACCCACAGATGTGTGGCAGAATTGGGACGTGACCCCAGGTCCTCTGTGGTAACTAGCTCAGCTGCATTCTGAATTCAGCCCTTCTGACTCTAGATCCATTTCTGTTTCTGGTATTCCTGGCTTCCTAATTGTTGGTGTTTGTATAAGGAACTGCAGAGGAAGAGAGTACAAGTATTTTTCCCATTTTGCAGGTATGGAAACTGAGGCTCAAAGATGTTAGCAGTTTGCCAAGGGAATATCTAATAAATGAGGTTGTTTAGTTGTGTCCAATTCCTCATGCCTCGTTTGGGGTTTTCTTGGCAGAGATACTGGAGTGTTTTGCCGTTTCCTTCTCCAACACATTTTACAAATGAAGATACTGAGGCAAACAGAATTAAGTGACTTGCCCAGGGTCACACAGGTAGTAAGTGTCAGAGGCCAGGTTTGAACTCTCCTCCTCATGACTGTGGCCTTCTATCCACTGCACCAATAATTGACTTGACATGGACTCAAAACCAGATCTTCTAACTCCAAGTCTAGAGCTTGTTTGCACTACAATCTTCTCTCTTGACTAAAATCTTTCCAGTCCTTCTTACATATGACATTTTGCCACTAGAGAGATCCAAAAATTCTATGGAAAAGCTCTCATGGCTTCTGCTCTGTTTTGCAGTTTCATTACACCTCCCTCCCCTCCTCCATCCAAGGAACCCCAAATAGAGAACTGATAAATATCATCCAACTTTACCAGACTACCTTTACCGGTCCCCAATTCTTCTTCCTCATTACCTTGTAGAATGAACCTGGGCTCCTTTCAGAGGTTCTGCCGTTGTAGCTCATGCTGTGACTTACCCACCCTGGAAGACTTGGAGTAAAGGCCTGGTTCCTAACTGTTATAGCTGGGTTTGGAGAGGCTGACCAGGTATATACGAAATGAAGGCTCAGTGATTTGGGGACTTGTGCTCTAGCAATGGGGGTGATTAAGAAAGTCCTACTATAGAAAATGATATGAAGGAATCTAGGCTTCTGGGAAATGCGGGTAAGGAGGACATACATTGCAAGGATGGGGTACCTTGTGCTGTGTCTAGAGGCTGCGTATGAAGGACAGCCAGAATACCAGTTTATCTGTGCCATAGGGCATGGGAAGCTAAGTTGGAGACAAGTTGGTTCATAAAGGTCAAAACGAGGTAACAGTTTATTGAGTTAGAAAGAGGTTTAGGGAGGTGGAGATATGCTTGCAACTGGTTTAGGAAAGTTATTTTGAATAAGACTGTTGTGTAGAGGATGTGCCCCTGGGCTTTTGGAGGTCCCCTCCATCCTGGGTTTTCAGCCTCAGTGTCCTCATTTGTGGATAGGAGGAATTGGACCAGGTGACCTCTGTGGTCTCAGTTCCAAATCCAGGAGCATCACACAAGCTCTTGACAACGACCCCCAAAATTCTCCTTTCAAGGCAGCGAGATGGTTAACTAGGAGCAGGAAAGGGAAAAACCTTGATCTAGGGAGACCAGTTAGGAGGCTCTTGGAATTGGCTGGGGCATGAGATGAAGAGAGCCAGTGGTACAAAGGAATAAGGTAAATAAAGGCAGTTTGCTTTTCAGCTTTCTGTTCATTTCTGTCTTTGGGTGAGATGACTGAATGTTGTACAGTGTATTTTTTCACAATCTCTTTTTGTGAAAATAAGAAAACATTGATGTACTCATACCTAAGTCATAGGTGATCCTACCTCAGGGCTTACAGTTAACTTGTCTGATTCTCATAATATCATGGGCTTATTGTTACATATTGTCCCTAAAATTTTAAAATTCCCTAACCAGAGACAGCAAAATGTCAAATTACACTAAAATGGTAATTTTTTTTAACAGAGGTAAGATGGTAAGGCCTAATGTGTTTTCTCAGTGACTGTTAGATACCTGTGTGTTCTCTTTACACATACAATATATTACTGGACAGTTCAGTTTAGAAATGATCAAATTTTGAGAATTATATGTGGCTCTCTGGTGTTTGGTGAGTAGCCCACCAAACTATAACACAAAATTTAGGTGGAGAATGATAAGAATCATCACCTCTAGTGTTCTCTAGAGCTGAAAGAGACCCCATAGGCCAGCTAATCCAATTCCTTCAATTTATAATTTTTTTTTTTGAGAAAATAGTACTTGAAAAGTCAGGCAACTCGCAGATGTCATATGTTTGGTAAATGGCACAACCAGCTTTGAGCTCTGGTCCTGTGACAACCAGTTAACCCTTTCCACTGCATCCTAAGGAGGAAAGCAAGAAGAGAAGGGGGAAGCAGGAAGAGAGAGGTGGAAGAGAAATGGAAAGAAAAAGGGGAAGAGGTTCAGAAGCACCTACTATGTGTCAAGCACTTTACTAAGGATACAGAAAAAGTCAGAAGCAATTCCTGTCCCCCAGCTCACAGCCTAAAAGGGGAGACAACATGGAAATAGCTATATATGAATAAGATATATCCAGGATAGACTGAAAATAATCAACAGAGGGAAGACACTGCCATTAAGGGGGCCTGGGAAAGTCGGTAGAGGTGAAGTTGGAGCTGGGGCTCACAGGAACTCAAGAGGCAGGGATAAGGAGTGAAAACAGCCTAGCTGTGGGATAAAAACACTTGCAGGAGAGAGATTTTTGGAGAGATTGGAGTGCCTTGGCCAAGAGGCCAGTGTCACTGGATCACATTATCCCTGGAAGGAAGTGGAAGTGTGAGAAGGTTGGAAAAGCAGGAGGGGGCCGGGATATAAAGAACTTTGAATACCAGACATAGTGCTTTGTATTTGATACAGAAAATGAGAGGGAATCGAATTTATTGAGTGGGGTATGTGGTGTGACCTGGGGCAGCTAGGTGATACAGTAGACAGAGTGAGCTTCCTTTCAAATTCCTTCAAATCTGGTCTCAGATACTTACTAGCTGTGTGACTCTAGACGAGTCTCAACCCCGATGGCCTCAATTTTCTTATCTATAAAATGAACTGGAGAAGGAAATGATAAACCAGTCCAGTTTTTTTTTCCAGGAAAACCCCAAATGAGGTCACAAAGAGTTGGAGGTGAGTGAATAATCTGGTCAGGCTTTTGCTTTAGGGAGATCACTTTGATAACTGAGTGGAGGATAAAGTGGAATGAGGAGACATTTGAGGCAGGCTAGTAATTCAGTATTTCAGAAAAACCTGGGAAGACTTATGTGAACTGATACAAAGTGAGGTGAGCAGGACATTGTGTACAGTAACAGCAGTACTGTGACCAACTGTGGATGACATGATATGATCCACTGTGAAGGACTTAGTTGTTCTCAGCATATGAGAAAATTCTGAAGGATTTATGATGAAAAACGCTGTCTACCTCCAGAGAAGGAACTGATAGATACAAGTACAGATAGAAGCATACATTTTTCACTTTATTTTTCCTGTTTTTTCTTTTTCTTTTTTTGGTCTATTTTCTTTTGCAACATAGACAATGTGGAATTGTGTTTTGCATGACTGAAAAAGAAAACACAGACCAAAAAAAGAAAAAAAGAGGAAAAAAAGTTCAGAAGTTGGCCTCAATTGATGTCTTCTCTCTGATCGCTTACAACACTATTGTCAGATGCCTGATTTTTTTTTTGCCACGGATGTCTGTTCCAAATAACCATCTCTCAGAATTATTGGTGATTGTCACTAAACAAATGCACCCAGAGGGTTTTGTGTCTTTTTTCTTTCAACCATGTTTGCGTGGGTTTGGTCTCGTCTGGAGGTGGCTAGCCCAGCTGGAGTAGGAAAGTAACTCCCAGGGACTTACCATGGGGAGTGGAAATGGGAAAATGCTGGCTAGGAACCAGAAAACCAAGGTTCAGGCCAGTTTGGTTACTGAATAAACTTTGTAACTCTGAGTAACTTACCTCAGCTCCATCAGCAGTAAAATGAGAATACTTTGCATTTACCCTGACTGTAAAGGTAGGGGAGATGATGGATGAAGGGCTTTGGAAACGTAACATGCTGTGCAATTGCTGATGAACAATGTAGCCCACAAATTCCTTTGCTGTTTTATTTTCCTCTCGAACGTTTAGGAAAACGCTATCTGCTTAGAGATGATGTTGTGAAACTGCAAGAATTCCAGCAGATGAAGGTGGCGGTTTCCTCTCGATTTCATGGCAAAAAAGGTAATGGTGTTGGTTCGGTTACGCTCATTCTCACCATAGAATGATGATGATGATGATAGCTAGCATTTGTATAGTGCTTACTATGCGCCAGGCACTGTGCTTTCAGAGCCCCTTATAATTGGGTCCTACTTTACCTGCACCTCAGCATTATTCCCCAACGTATACCCACTTCTTTGATCCAGCTGGTCTTACTGTCCTGTCCCTGTGTCATGGTCATTCTTGCCTCCATTTCTTTATTGTGTCCCTGTCAACAGATTTTGACTGGACTGATCCCTAATCTGGGAATGGTGAGAAGTGAACAGAGCAGACTAGAGGCAGGTGTGTCAGGACACAGATAAGTGGTATAATTTATGTCAGAGTGAGGAAAATGACTTGTAAACAAGGAAACCCCACCCCAAGATGGAGGGCTTAACATGTTGGGGTACAGGCTATGCTCAGATACATAAGTGGGCTGGACTATGACGTAGTCATTCTTAGGTGTTGAATAGCATTTCCCATGGCAGACTCGTGGGTGGACAATGCAGGCGTTCTTGGGTCCTTTGGGAACAATCTCTAAGTTGATTGTCTCACATTGGTGTGTAGTACCTGATTCCGTTCACTTAGCTGTTACAAGGAAGAGCGATTGTGAGCAAGTCAAGCAAGGTGCTGGATGGCTCTCAGGTCCCTGGGCAGTAGGGGGCAGTGAACACCTGGTACTTAGTCAAAGCAATATACTTTGTTAAAGGGTGAGATCATCCAGAGAACAAAAGGTTGTTTCTGTGCCAAGCTCAGGGCATAGTCTGCTTGCTGGGCCTTACTCTTGGGAAACAGGGTGTTTCCAAAATATTTTGATATCCCTCTAGCAGAATGTAAGGGTAGCTAGATGGTACAGTGTATAAAGTGTTGGACCTAGAGTCAGGAAGACTCATCTTTGTAAGTTCAGATCTGGCCTCAGACACTTACTGTCTGACCCTGAACAAGTCACTTGTCCCTGTTTGCCTCAGTTTCCTCATCTGTAAAATGAACTGGAGAAGGAAATGGCAAACCACTCCCGTATCTCTGCCAAGAAGAGATGCCCTAAATGGGGCCGTGAAGGGTCAGACATGACGGAGAAATGACTGGCCCACAAAGTGGAATGAAAGTTTTTCTGGTTTTTGGTTTTGTCTTTTTTTAAGACAGGAACAAGGTGGTTGTTTTGTCTTGGTATCCCCAGCATCTGCTCTAGTGAGCGCACACAGTCGGTGTTGAATAAGTGTTTATAGGCTTGTACTGTAGGATATTTGTTTTTATTTTCCCTTTACTTGAAATACCTTCTCTTGCGATGCCTGCCTCTTTAGATGCTACTTATTCTTCAGAAAGCAGCTCAAAGTCTATATGCTTCGTGATGCTTTCCCTAGGATAACTCACACTGATGTATCCATTTTCTGGACTTGGATTCTGCTTACAGTCACTGCTGTGCATGTGCTTGTTTCATTTTTGTGCATCGTGTTCTCCTAATTGGGTCCCCGCTCCTTGAGAGTAGAGAATACCTCTTATCCCACATCCCCCGCCATAGCACCTAGCACCATGCTGGGAACATGGCAGATAGTAAACATTTTTTGATTCATTTTTAAACACAGATTAAATCATTTATAACCTTGAATACTTGGAGATACCTCATTTAAAATCTCAGTAGATTTGAAATCTCGAGACAATAGGAATAATGTCTTCCCATCAGCATGTTAGTGTGAAAACAGATTTGGAGAGCTAAACCAACCTCCTCATTTTATGGATGAAAAAACATGAGTCCCAGAGGGAATGCTCCATCATTGCTACTACATCGTTGCTATGGACACTCCCTCTAGCCCCTCATTCTGCCTGCACTAAATTATACTCTGAGAATCTTGTCCAAGTCTTTTTGCCAGCCTCCATAGAGAGTCTACCCAGTGCCTTGAAGGCCACCCTCCAATTTTTTTCTATTCTGTACATATGAGGGCAGCCCTCTGGGCCCCCCAAAACATGGAAATCCTGAGGTAGAATGTAGACTGTATCATCACAAATCCACTTGGCCAGACTTCTTTTTTTTTTAAACAGAAAAAAATTTTATTCCTCTGATTTAAAGTCTTGTTTTCATAGTATTTCAGCTTATTTTTCATGGAATACCAAAGTTGCATTCTTCCAAAGTACGTCATCATCACAGCTTGTACACTTTAAAAAAAGGAAAATCAACTTAAAATACTAAGAAAGCCATACTGCTTTCTGGAACAAATATCTGCTTTCTGTCTGATTCCCAACCTCTCTGAGAAGCTGTCAGCTAGAACCCAGTCTTTCTAACTTCAAAAAATAGTATTTACTATGGGACTGCCCTCACAGCTACTTCCATGGGAATATAGCCTTTGCAAGAAAGGCTCAAGACTCTGGGTCTGCCAGTTTCTGTGATCCTGCCACTGAAAAGAAATTGCCTGCTTTGGTTGCTTACATTTAAGAATTGCTTTCCACTCATGGCAATTTCTGCCAAGGCCCAGAAGTCATGTAGAAAAAAAAGTAAGAAGGAGGTATTGGGATGGAGTTGAGTCATGTGAAAGAAGTGCAAAGAATTCGCTGATGGTGCAAGGTCAGACACTGTTGCTGAAAAGAAACAGATAAAAGTCATTTTTCCCTCACCTTGTTCTTGTTCTCTTATGTTTTCCTTCTCGGTGTGTACAGTAATTCATCTGCCAGTAGATTTTATATGTGCCTCTATTTTGTTTCCTCTTTCCCAGCTCAGCCTCTGGCTGTAGACTTTGTAAGACCAGGCTTGTTGAGGCAGTCCTCACTGGCTGTCCCTCCTTCTCACCTCCTTTCTCATTTCCTCCTCACAGTTTCCCCTGAAAAATCAGCTCAAATCCCACTTTCTGCAGATTTCCCAGCTTTCCCTCTGAGATTACCTTGTGTCCACCCTGTACATACTTTATGTGTGTCTAGTTATTTTCATATTTATCTCTCCTGTGAGAAGATGAATTCCTCCAGGGTAGGCCCTGGTTTTTTGCCTTTGTTTGTATCCCTAACACTTGGCACAGTGCTAGGCATATGATGGAAGCTTAATAATTATTGATTGATCCATGATCCTCCATAGGACCCTGAATTCCTTTTGATTCCCCCCTACTGTTAGCTGAGATCAGTTTCTCTTCCCTCTTTCGAAGTGTAGCCTAGGTGATGACTGCCACATTTGGATTTCTTTCAGAAATCTATTTTAAAGACATGGAAGAAAAGATGAAGAAAAAGAGTCTTATCTTAAAGGAGGAACTGAAAACCCTGCTTCATTTGTGTGAGACCCAAGATGACATGGTGCTGGCAAGAAATGTCATTTACAGGTGAGGTGTCCCTTGGATGGAGAAATGTCCCAATGCCCTTTTCAGAATGATGCTTCTCACCGTGTCATGGACGGAGAGTAGGGAGGTGTGCAGGAGTAGGAAGGGCAGTGAGGAGAGCAGTCACCACTTCACACAGTCCATGTTACCTTTTCTACCAGTGGGAAATTGGGAAGATTCATTGATACTATTGAGATTTTACAAAATTGAATTTTTGCTCCCCTCCCTTTTGCTGCTTGCCCTTCCATCATTCAGCCTCCTGGATGCCCTAATTTTCCCCTTGGGTTTCCAAGGGCAGCGTAGGGTGCCCATGGACACCCTATGATGCGTAGTTCTCCTGCTTTGGCCTTACTTTCCTGAAAATGAGCCAACCCACAATGTGTTAATTTTAGTTCTACCTATTAATGGTGATTCTTTGTCTTCCTTGATCTCTCACTTGTTGCATGGTTAAAACAATCACTATGTCTCACCACCATCAACTCATCTTCCTGTGAGATCACACGATCTCTCTTCCCCCCCCCCCACCCCCTGCCCCTGGGGTCCCTCCCTCTGAGTGGAGAGGATGGAGGATAGACAGTAGAGTGTTCCTCCTGGATCCTTCACTTTAGGAGGGGCCTATGGCAGTTATCCCACCATTTCCTATCCTGCTGCAGGACTGGCTGGGTACTTGCCCATCACCACCATCCTTGCTTTTTACCTCTTCTTTATGTATTGTCCTCCCCATTAGTTTAAGAATCAATTCAAAACCCCATTTCTGCAGATTTTCCCAGTTTCCCAGCTTTCCCTCCTAGGTTACCTTGCCTCCACCCTGTATTTATCTTGTGTGTACCTGGCTGTTTTCATGTTTGTTCCCCCATAAGAAGATGAGCTTGAGGACAGGGACTGTTTTTACCTTTCTTTGTATCCCTAGGACTCAGCACAATGCCTGGCGCAGAGTAGGCACTTAAATGTTTATTGACTGACTGACTGACTTTTCCACCTTCCCTTTGCCTAATGGTGATTGTTTGGGCCCTGATAACTCAGACTTGGTGTAAACAGTAATTGTTTCTGTTTTGACCAGAAACTCTGAGGGTCTTCCCCTCCCAGACTGATTTTTTTTATATTCTTGAAATTTTTTGGATTAGGTAAAAGGGGCCATTTCTTGGCTCATTTCTTACTTGCCCTTAATCACTGAATGGGTATTGGCTCAGTCAAAGTGAGACCTTAACTTAAAAAGGCCACAGTCCCCTATTGCATCCAGGGCCATCCCCAGTCATCCTGATCTGTGTCTTACCACTGGACCCAGATGGCTCTGGAGGAGGACGTGAGGCTGGTGACTCTGCACAGCTCTTCCTCACTTCAATCCAATTCCTATGCAAGTTTTGGCATCACCTTCCTGATGTCGTGCTCCTCTTTGAGAACAAAGGACGAGTGACAGCAGTCATCTCAGTAGCTTGTCCTAGTCACCAGGGGTAGGTGTCAGCAGGTGGGGGCATCTTTCGTTACCCATTAGTCCTAGAATAAACCATGTTCATGTCCCCTGAATCTCACTGATTCCCTAGAAGTCCATGGTTGGTATCTGTCCTTTTTCCTTCTCTCTACTGTATGTATTTCATTTTTTTTCGTTATTAGGTACCACGCTGAAAACAGAAATGTCTGCTTTGGGGAGTTTAAGTTTGGACCCCTTTTTATAAGACTTTGCTATGAGCTGAACCTAGAACAGTCTGCAGTGGAACTCATCAAAGATCAGGTCTGTCAGTTATGATTTGTCTTCTTTGCTTTGATCATTGCCATGAGGGCAACCTTGGCCATTTCCCATAAGGGTGACATTGATCTTTTCTGTCAGGGTGACGTTGGCCACTTTCCATAAGAGTGGCATTGTCCATTTCCTATAAGGGTGACATATTTCCTTTTTGGGGAAATGTCACCTCCTTTTCTCACGTAGTTTTCCTTTGCACCTCTGCCAATCCAGCACTAAATTGTGTGGGCCATTGGTATAACCCAGCACAGGTTGCATTTCTCCTCTTCTTTTGGTACTGGTCCCATCAAAATGTGGCAGCACATTAGTTGTATCAGTAGTTTAGGTGACTGCCAGTAATATATTCTCCTGGCATGACTGTCACACAGAGACAGACAGATGTCTTTTCTCTCCAGTCAGAGCTCACAGCCATATTCAGAGGAGCAAAGCATCCCCAGGGTGGTGCCCTCCATTTCTAGGCTATTCCTTCCCAATTTTGTGTCTTTTCTTTACAGCAAAAGTGTCACACACAGGCATGACTGCCCACAGTTCTTCCAAGTGTAATTGGGAGATATTTAACAAAATAAATAAGAAAGCACTAGAATATAGTGGGATATATATGTGTGTGTGTGTGTGTATACATACATACATACATACATATATACATATATATATATATATATAAATAATATGGTGCGTCCTGTGGGAATTCTTATGTATGATTTCATGGTTCCCTGTTTCTTTTTGAGTTTGATACCATTGATTTGCAAGATTATAGATTTTGATCTGGAAAGGGCCAGTCACTAAATCCAACCCCTCATTTTATAGATGACGAAATTGAGACAGAAATTAAGTGATTTTTACAGTTACCCAAGTGACTACAGTGGAGCCAAGATTTGAACCCATATACTTGAATTCTAAATCCAGCACTCTTTTTTGCCAAATCACTTGTAGATTTCAGAACACTTAAATGTAATGTTATTTAATCTAATACTCCTAAGACCTCCCCATTAGGCAGATGTGGAAACTGAGGTCCACAGAGCTTAATTGACCTGCTGAAGTCACAGTAAGCTGGACTTACAGGCTAGACCTTCACCCAGTCTGGGGCATTTCCAAGAACAGACTGGCTGGTAAATCAAAGGTTTATTTAGCTAAGTTTTCTTCCACAGGAATGTTTGCACATTGTTGAAGAGTTAAGGTATGTTCCCCTTTCAGAGCACCTACATATAAACATTTGCCTTACACAAGAGATGAATGAGAAAGCAATTATTTTGTAGAAAAAGAGATTCTATGTTTTTAACACTGGGAGCGCATCTTTGTGCATTTAAGTGTTTGTTGACAGCAGTAGTACCCACAATAATAACTCATAGCTGCATATTTCTTTAAAGTTTATACAGTACTTCCCTCATAATGACCCTCTGAGGTAGACACTGCAGGTGTTTTACCACTGCTGACATAGCTTCTTTAAAAATAATGTCTGTGAGTCCACTGAATATTTGAAAGGCAGCCTGGAGTGATGGATTGAGAGCTGATTTGGAATTCTGGAAGACTTGGCTTTGGGTACTGCCTCTAACGCACACTGGACACCTGACCATGGGCAGAGCAGTTGACCCATCGGTGTTCCAGGCTGCACTCTGAGGCTGTAAATTGCAGAATGTTCCAACTCTGCATGAGAAGAGGGAACATCCTTGTTTAGAACCAATAATATCAAATAATAACTGACATCTTTAGAGTGCTGACTATGGGCCAGACACTGCTAAGTGCTTTACAGTTATTATCTTACAGAAATGATCATTGTAAAGCGTTTGTTTAGCACAGTGCCTGGTCCATAGTCAGAACTATGTTAGCTATTATCATAAAGAAAATAATTGTAAAGCACTTAGCACAGTGAGTTATCATCTGTACAAAATAGTTATTGCAGAATGTTTAGCACAGTGCCTGGCACATGGTAAGTACTATATAAATGTTAGGTATTGTCATGGAGAAAATAATTTTAAAGTATTTAGCCTAGCGCATTATCTCTAGGAGATAATCATTGTAAACGACTTAGCACAGTGAGGTGATTATCATAAAGCATTTAATGCAGTACTTAGGACATTTCAGTTATTGCAGCAGCGTCCAAATCTTTGAGATCCTGTTTGAGGTTTTCTTGGCACAGGTACTGAAGTGGTTTGCCATTTCCTTTTCTAGTTCATTTTACAGATGGGGAAACTGAGGCAAACAGGATGAAATGACTTGCTCAGGGTCACATAGCTAGTAAATCCAACTGAGGCTGGATTTAAACTCAAGGAGATGAGTCTTCCTACCTCCAGGCCCAATACTTTATCCATTGTACCACCTCGCTGCCCCAGCTTAGGGCATAATAAGTACTATATAAATGTTACCTATTATTAGTGTTATCTCATCTGAACCTCTCAACCACCCTGGAAAGTAGGTGCTATTATTATCCCTGCTTTACAAATGAGGACACTGAAGCAAATAACCGTTAAGTGATTTGCCTAGGGTCACGTAGCTAGTATCTCAGGGCAGATTTGAACTCAGGTCTTTCTGACTGCAGGCAAAACAGTTCTATCCACTGACCCACCTAGCAATGAAATCACAAGTTTAGTCTCCTTCCTCTCCTCTTCCCTCTTAAAAAAAAAAAATCCTCATTTTACAGAGAAGCTAAATGGCTTATCCAACTAATAATTCTGCGAGGCAAGATTCAGACTCTGTTCTCTGATTCCAAGTTCAGTGCTCTACTTCTTATTGGAGAGGTGGGATCTCAAACCAGAGTAGCAGTTGTCAGTACTTTGACAATAGAGGGTAAACACTTATGTTACCTTATGTGCTGGTGCAACAAAAGCCAACTTAGCCCATTGAAAACTTCTAGAGGTAGGGATTATATTCAGGACTGTAGTTGGGAAATGTCAAGCTTTGGGCTCTCTACCTAAAAAGCACATAAATCAAATTTTACTGTAAACGTTCTAATGGGAGCTGGCTATTTAAAGAATTCCTATAATCAATCTTTCTGTGAAATGACTTCATCAACTTTTATGTATCTGTTTTTTGTAAGTTTTGGTGTTCATCGGGTCAGGCCTGCCTAAAATAAGGGAGCAGCTGTCAAAATTTGTGCCTCCCTATTTGAGTCATTTCATAGCTAGATTCCTTGGAAATTTTACTTGTCAGAATTATACACGTCACCCACTTTGGTGTTTAATCTGCAGCGCTGATGTTTTCTCCATCACGTTTTTATAGTCTAGATAATCAGTAAAACAATCACTCAAACTGTGATTTGTAGCATTTGTCAATTATTTAAGGTACAAATGCTCGTGCTGAAAATTTAATGGTTGGCTTTTGTGAGCCGGTTACTACAAGCATAGCTCTGCCTGTCAGAGACAAGAGGGCTGCTCCTGATAAAGTTCCCTTGAATCTGAGTGATTCCAGATTCCCCCCAACCACAGAGGGACCTCGCCCCATTGGGAGAGTGTTGACTGTTCCTGACAGTCCTCAGATTTTTGGAGGCCAGACTCCAAGAGATGCACCTGCCAGAATCGAAGGAGCCTGCCATCGAATAAGTTTTCTTACTGACCAGGTATCAGGTTTAACAGTAAACCCCTGGCATGTCAGGAGCATGTCTCCTCATTCTGAAGGGAGAGTGTGCAGACTGTGGAGGAAAATAAATCCTGATCAGACAGGACCATGCAGTGTAGGAGTAAAAGCCACTTAATAGTTGCTGATGTTCACTGCTTTCTGGGGTTGTTTTCTCCCACAGCATTTGCTTGGTTTCTTTTCAGACTGCACATCATTCAATATCCTGATGAATATGTTATTTATCAAAGGCAATTATGAAGGTAAGTATGTAGTTGTGTTTCTAAAAACAGATTCTGACCTTTTTGTAAGCGCAGCAAAATGAAAAATTAGCCACACTAAAAAAAAAAAAATGGATGCATGTGATTCCACTGAATGTTTGAGTTATGGAAATCTAATTTTTTTTAAAATCTAAAAGAATGATTGCTTGTCTGGTTTGCCTTAACGAGGCATATCAGATTTCACTTGTGCTGGAAACACACAGAGTTATAAAAGATTAGTGTCTTGTGTCTGGCATGATTTATTTTGAAATGCATTAATTACCCAATAACTTTGACAGACAGCTCTGATTGTGCAGAAAATGCAGTTTTCTATAAGTGACACAAAACAAGTCAGGGTTCTAGAGGCTCCCAGTGGGTCACTCTTTCCTAATCCTCTGTCAGTGCTTTTCTTTTGGCAGGTGCGTTGGAGGTTTTAATAGAAATGAAAAACCAAGGGGTAAAGTTCAATAAAGATACCTACATCCTTGCTTTTGCAATTTGCTACAAACTGGTAAGATGATATCTTTTAATTTTCAAAGCACAGTGGGTTGAGGAGTCTTGGGGAAAGTATTTTTACTGTAGTTGGGTTTTCTTTGTAACAAATAAAGCCTAATATATCTTAAGTCTAAGATTTCCATCTGCTGCAAAAAATTATTATTTATGAGTAGACTGATTTCAAGAAAACTAAGCTGTAATGAGAAACAGCATGGCATGGTGGATAGGGAATTGAACTTAGGAAGTCCTGATTTCAGGGCCCACTGGCACACATTGACTGTGTGACCTTGGACAAGTCACAAGTGTGCAGCGGGCAGCTTTCTAAGACTAACATTTAGGCAAGATTCTGATCTCATTGGTAAACAGTTTCCTTCTCCAAAAATTCCTTCCACAAAAGAAACCATAACCTTTTTTCTGGAGTAGAAAAAAGTATATTGAATAGTTTTTCTTTAAGGAAAAGTGTTTCACTTTGGGGGTTATTTTTCTCCTTGTTTTAGAAACTATTGGTAACAAGGGTTGGTAACAATAAATAAAATAGAAATAACACTTTAATTCCAAGGATCAGGAGACCCAGGTTCTAGTCTTTAAAACGTTACTATTTTGGTGACATTTCACAACTCAGGGTCCAAGGTTTCCCATCAGTCAGTGAGCAGGGAGGAATGAAGTGATCTTTAAGGTCAGTTCCTGTGCTAAAAGCCTATGATCCTAAGTGTCTGCTTTATTAATATTGTTCTCTCCTTGCTTAACACTCTGCTGCATTTCTATAGCCTTTAAGGCTCAGCTCCACTGCCTCCTCCATGAAGCCTTCCTTCCCTGCTCACCCCATCCAGAGGCCAGCTTGCTAATTTCTGTGCTTCTGGAGCTCTTTGTACAACTCTTGGTACTTGGTGAATACCGCTTTATGTTGTAGATAGAGCCATACATACTTAATAGATCCTATATTCCTTGAGGATAGAGACCTGCTATGACTCTTAATATTTCCTCATAGCAACCAAGCAATGTGCTTTGCCCTTAATAAATGCTCAGTAAACATTCGTTAATGGATGGATAGATGGATGGTTGAATGGATGGACAAACAGTCAGATTAAACCAACATCCAAAGTGGGATCTATGTTGGCTTTGGTAGCGACTGAACAAAAACTGAGCAGCTTGATCATAGACCATGAAGGTAACTGAAAATACAAGCTCCGAGCCCACCCCCTGGTAAACACAGCTGCTCGGAAAGATTGCCATCTGGAAGGAAGGTCTCCCATTTCTTCAGTGTTTCCTCTGTCTGACTTTGTGTTGCTCCCCAAGCCCTGGCTCTTTTGTCTCTTTGGAAAGCCACAAAGCCTCAAACAAAATGTCTTCGTATTAGGATTCCCTAATAATGAATAGTTTCTCCTCGTAACTAAAAAGTAGGCATTGGAAAAGGCTTGGGTTTCTTGAGTAATTGAGAATCAGGTTTGGGTGCAAGAATGCTTGTACTGGTTTTCAGGTGTCATTTTCAACATCGAGGGTTTTTGTAAGTAGATAAATGAGCACAAAACAATGAGCAGGTGTAAGGCATAGTTAGGAAAAAAATTTTAAAGCTACCATTGCAGTTTCATCCAGTTGAAGCTCATTGGAGTAATGGTACCTGGACAGCGAGAGATAGTGGCAGCTAGGAGATCTGAGTTTAAATGTGGCTTCAGACATTTAACAATTCTGTGACCCTGGGCAAGTCACTTAACCCAGTTTGCCTCAGTTTCCTCATCTATAAAATAAAACTGGAGAAGGAAAAGGGAAACCACTCCAGTGTGTTTGCCAAGAAAATGCCAAAAGGGGTCACATTTGGACATGACTGAAAGCGACTGCACAACAGTTGGCTACATGATCTCAGGTTCTTCAGCTCATCTGTCCCAGTGGTTTATTTTCTGTTTATGCTTCCAGGCAGTGTGTATGTTTGGGTGAGGGAGGGGGAGAGAGTGTCTCCAAAAAAAGCTTTTAACACTGTAGGTACTGAACATAGCGAGGCCAATTCTTTGACCTACTGATTACATTCAAGACAGAACAGTAAAAACTTACATTCATGTAGTGATTTCTAGTTTTCAAAATGTTTTTCTAGTGAGGATCTTGTAGGGTAAATTTGTGTGTGATCCATGTGTTACAGCACACAATCATCCCCATTTTACAAGTGAGGAAAATGAGCTACAAAGAATTTGAAGTAGCATGTATGTGGCAGAGTCAGGACGAGAACCCAGACTCTTTGTCCACTGTCCATTCCATTAGCCAGTCAATTTTATATAGCAAAGCCCCGGATTGGAAAGAATTTGAGCAGCCTAGGAAGAACTTTCTTCTAGGTTGTGTAGAACCAGAATTGGAGGATTGGGTTAGTCAGATTTCATTAATTTTTATCAGTATTCCTAATTGCTTATTTACATAGTGCTCATATATGTGTATGTTTGTATATATGTGTATGTGCATATATACAGAGAGAGTGGGTTAACCTCATTTTACAGATGGGGAGACTTAGGAAATTCTAGGATACTTGCCCAGGCCATATAAGTGATAAAAATTAGAGCTAGGACCTGAACCCAGCTCTAATTGAATTAGAATTAGAACCCAGTTCTAATTGATTAGTACTGAACTCGGTTCTAATTCCAAACCCATTGTTCTTTTGACTGTATCAGGTTTCTTCTATACCAGTACCTGTTTGCTGTTGTTCTGAGAACAGTCTCCTTAAATTATCAGATTTTGTCCTTTCTAAGAAGACTTTACCTTGAAGATGCTGGTTGTAATTCAAGTCCTAACAGACAAAAGCAAAAACTCACAGTAGACAGTGATCTCATAAGTCTGCTCTGTTTCCAGTGACTAGGAAAGAATGAGTTGAGGGCAGGAATTCAATTTTACCCCTGAAATCTCTTTGTTTTGCTGATTTGTGGCCCATTTTCTTCATTTAAAAAAATCAATTTTCATGAGAGCCTTTCAAGATGTGACCTCAGGTCGGTGTGCAAGTTTGAAAAGATTTGATGTGCGTCAATGCATTCTTTCAGAATGGAAATCTGCCCAGCTAGATGTTCCTCCTGAATGCCGAGCTTTACCTCTGGGAGAATTCTGTGTAGTAACAAGCCCAAGCGTCTGGCTTGTTTCTGTGTATGGGTCCATACGTGGAAGCTGTTAATTTGTAGAGATTAGCCCAGTCACATGCTGGCAGATAATGTCCTGTCCAATTGCAAAGAAAAGCTTGGTTCCAAACTTGAAAAAAAAGAAAAGGTTAATTTAAAGCTACTGTTTTAACAAGAAGTTAAAAGAGAAAATACCAATAGAAAAGGCTTTCGCTAAATTTTTAAAAATGAGATTACTTACTTGTTTGCCCATTAAATTATGCGTTGGTGGTATTGGCTGTGTGGATGTTTGTCTAAGCCCTTTCCCTGTACGTGGAAAATCCTACTAGTAATATTCAGGTTCAGCAGTCTCTTTGCACTCAGACTGTAGTCTTCATGTGGACCTTCACAGCTTTCAAGGAGAAAGGTCTAGTACTTATGGGGAAAGCTCAGCCGGAGGAACCCACCTTGAACCCTGTAGACTCCTCTCAGTGAACTAGACAGGACATGAGGATAGCTCACTAACTGTTGTCTCTTTGCAGAACAGTGCCAGTTCTTACAAAACCTGCATGACTTTACTGGATGAAGCACTGATGAAAGGAGACATTTTGTCAAGGCGAGCCTACGGTTTTGTTGTAGCATTGGCTCTGAAACAGGTACGGATTTGGGTGGGGAGTCCATGTCATTCGAAAGTTATTTAAGAGATAGATACAGAGGAGAGGTACAGGAGTTAGTCTGGCTGCTTTCAATAAGGTTGACATTTTTTCCCATCCGGTTGTCTTCCATTCAATTCAGCAAGATCTTGGGAAGTACCTGTTATCATTACAAGGCACTGTGTTAGGAATTGAGGTTACAGGGATAAAACCAGAAGAGTCCGTGCCCTTCCTCACAGAGCTCATTTCTGAAAGAGTAACACTTTCCAGCGTCCTGGCAGCTGAAATCTGTGGTTGTGGCCATAGGTGTCAAAGTCAAAGAGAAGCAGAGACCACCAAACCACAGGCGTCCTTTTCTTCATAAGGATCCATGCATGCTGCATATTGTCTTAGAAAACCACATGTTAACATTTTCTGTATTCTATTGTATTTTTATTTATTTTGTTAATATTTCCCAAGTACATTTTAATCTGGTTCAGGCCTTACTCATGGGACTTGTGGGTTAGTTGCATGTTTGACATCTCTACTTATGGATACAGAGAAGGCTGTCCTTTCAGAAACTCAAGTTTCCATTGATAAGAGTTGGGGCCCAGGCCTCTAGAAAACTCAAAGAGAAGTTGCCTAAGTGACTTTAATGAAATCCACAAGGCTTTCTTCATGTCCAGCAGGAGCTGCTAAGTCACCTGGATGCCCTCCTGGGCCAAATTCCACCTCCAGTGAACGAGCAGTCCAAAAGCTGCTCAGTGTGAGATCATGGGCCTGGTGTGTTTTCCATGGCTGTAGGATACATTTGCAATGTATAAAAAGGGAACCTCTTCCAGCCTCCCCCTGCCCCAGCAGTGGTGATAGCCCAGCTGAGTGTACAAAAAGCTGGTCAGCCCAAGTGTGGCCAGAGCATTGGGCTTATTATCACTTAAAATTTCAGAGAAGCCAGTATATTTCCATGAAATTCAGGGAAACCTCCCTGAATAACGAGGAGATAAGGTTGTTCACTTTCACTAGTAGTCTTCCTCATCCCTTAATTGTCTAATTCCCCTTTCTGATAGGAAGATTATAGTATAAGTAATAGTTATACCAAGCTAAGAAGGTTGCACCAAGGACTAGGGTGATGCTGCCACAGGCATTTATCCTGGGACCCTGGGAATAGCCATTGACAAAGGGGAATACTCACCTCGGTAGTAGGGTTTGATGCCCTCTCTTCTAGGGAGACAAGACTGACACCTCACTTTCATCCCCTCTATAGGGCTGAGCCTATGTTTTGAGAGAGGATACCAGGGCATAGACATAGCACCACCCAACCATCCCTGCGGATAGCCCTTCATGACCTGGCCCCTTCCCAGCTTTCCAGTGAGTCCAGTGACACTGGACCTCCTTGCCCTTCCTTCCACAAGACACTGCATCTTCACTGGCTGTCCCTCACATCTGGAATGTTCTCCATCCTTGTCTCTACCTCCTGGCTTCCCTGACTTCCTTCAAGGCTCAGCTCCAAACCTACCTTCTATAGGAGGTCTTTCCCATCCTCTCCTACTGCAAATCCCCGATTCCCCCTCTCCACCTCCAACTTCCAGTTACAGTTGTATGTATCTTGTATGTTGTCTCCCCTCTTTAGGATATGAGCCCTTTAAGAGCAGGGACCCTAGTTCTTACCTGTAGCACAAGAAAAAATTAGCTTGTCGAAGATACATACTATGACCTTCAACTCCTAATAGCCTAACAGAGGTGGGGAAGCCATGGCCTCAGTGCCCCATGTGACCCTCTAGGTCCTCAGATGCAGCCCCATGACTGCATCCAAACGACGACAAGCAAATCCACTTAATAAAAGGATTTGTTCTGTAAAACTTGGACCCAAAGGCCACACCCAAGGACTTAGAAGGCCACCTGTGGCCTCAAGGCTCCAGATTCACCACCCATGAAGGTGTTTAGGCCAACCTTTTAAAACAGAATTACTATCACAAATGCATATGATTTCCATGTGTAATGCCATTTCTATTTGAAAGAATGTAATGTGTTAACTAATTCCTAAATACTTAAGAGCCTTTTATTTTTATATTTGATTTTATAATCTGACAGGACCATAGATTCATAGAATTTTAGACCTGAAAGGTATGTTAGCTGTTATCATTATCTAGTTTAAAAGCTTCATTTTAGAGATGAGGAAACAGTGGTTGAGAGAGTTGAGTGATTTGTCCAGACTTAGCGAAGGTAGAGATTCTTAGATTTCTGTGAAGTTCTTTCCAGCTCTGAATGTATGATCTCACAATTGTATTTGGCTCTAATACTAGATGTACCAGAGGTCTTACAGAAATAATTTTCTCTTTTTTTTAAACTTCACATCTTTTTTATTTTTTTAATATACTTTATTTTCCCCAATTATATGTTAAAGCAATTCTTAAACATTTTTCTTAAAGTTTCGAGTTCCTTATGCTATCCATCCTTTCCTATCTCCCTCCTCCATGAGATGGTAAGCAATCTGATAGTTTTACACATGTGCAATTATTTTTCATATCTTTTTTTAAGTTTATTTTTTTTTTCAGTTTTCAACAATCACCTCCATAAGTCTTAAATTCTCTCCCCCTCTCTCTCCTCTCCCTCTCAAAGCGGCATGCAATCTTATATGGGTTCTACACATACATTCTTACTAAACACATTTTCACATTAGTCATGTTACTTAGAAGAATTAAAACGAATGGGAAAAACCATGAGAAAAAGAACAAAACACAAGAGAAATATTTTTCATATCTTTTTAAAAAATATTTTATTGACTTCTATTGCTTTTACTTTGCCTGACTTCTCCCTTTTATATCTGGGCATCTCACTCCCAGAAATTTATCTGTTATAACAAGAAAAATTTAAAAAAAAAAAAGGAAGAAGGCAGTTAGCACAAGAGATCAATACATGCAAGAGAATATGGCAGTACATGCAACTTTCCACTTCCACGGACCCCAGTGTACGCCAGGATCAAGGAGGGAGATGTCTTATGTTTCTTGTTTGGGCTCTAGCTTATCCTTTGTAACTTCTCACTCTTTCTCTTTTTTAATGGTTTCTTCTGGTTTTGTGTCCGAAGTGGTTCTGAAAATCCCTTTATCCCTGTCATATATATCCTGTCCTGATGACAAAGAAAGTCGTTTATCCTTAATACCTCTCTGACAGTGTGTACAATGGAAGGAAAGGGAATAAGCATTTATGTAGTGCCTACTGTGTACCAGGGACCTGGCTTTGCAAATATTATCCCATTGGATCTGCTTTGTGATCCTGTGAGTGGTGCTGTTATTAGCCCCATTTTATAGTTGAGAAAACTGTGGTATTATTGATTTTTGGCATATTTAATAGAATTTACCTGTGTATCAAGTTCCTTCTACATCTCCTTACAAATTCTTTTTCGTTTTTGTTACTGATGATTTGATTTTCCATTTTTAAAACTAGATTAGATAATGGTTTATTTTTTTAGAATACCACATAGTAGTTTTAGTGATTAAATCAGCTGCTTTTTCTCTTTTAATTTTGTTAGCATCTGATTTTCAGAATTTCTGCTTTCATGTTTAATTTGATGGTCTTCTAATTCATTTTTAGATGCTTGCCCAGTTCATTGATTTAGTCTTTTGTTAATGAAAGATTTAGAGAGATATATATTTTTTCCTCTGGCTGCATCTGATAAACTTTCATACGTCTTCTCATTTTTGTAATTTCCTTTGATGAAATTATCTTTTGTCTCTGATTTGTTCTTTTATTTACCAATACTTTAGGATTAAAGTTTTTAGTCTTTAGTCTTTTTAGCCTTTGCTCCTTTCTTCTACAGTCCTATAAAATATATTTTTAATTCAACTGTGGTCAGTAAAAAATATGCTTATTATTTCTATTTTTTTCTGAATTTCTTGGTGAGGATTTTATGCCTTAATGCATGTTAAATATCTTCCCCTCCCAGATTGATTTTGTTTTTTATCAGGTAAAAGAGACTGTTCTTTCTCTCATTTCTTGTCCAGTCTTGATCACTGAATGGGCATTGGCTCAGTCAAAGTGAGAACTGGGAAAGACCTTAGCTTCAAAAGGCCAAGGTCTCCCATTGCATCCAGGGCCATCTCTGGCCATCTTGATCTGTATCTTGCCACTGGACCCAAATAGCTCCGGAGGAGGAGGTGAGGCTGGGGACTTTGCACAGCCCTCTCTCACTTAATTCCAGTTCACTTGCAGGTCATGGCATCACCTTCCTCATGTCATGGTCCTCTTGGAGAGCACAGGATAAAGAACACTTAATTTGGTGGCTTGCAAATAGTATTTGCTAAAGGTTGGCTGCTGGCAGCCACTCATTAGGAGCAGTGCAGGCTAATGCAGGTGGTCACTAGTGTCACCCATTTAGTTGAGGGGAAGTGAGAGTAAGTATTCTGCACAGCAGCGGCCATAAAGGTCATGATTGAATAAAGCACAGATCCAGAGAAAGGCCTGAACTGGCAGAGTTCTTAGAGCTCCATTTTTCTCTGTCTTTATGTATAAGTTGTTGCAACCCCTTGGGATTTCCTTCCCAAGTGTTTCCATCTAGGAAGCAGGCCCTATGGGCTTGTCCTGCAGGGAATAGCAGCCCTGAGGTGGGGACCTCATTCCACCTCTTTCTCATTTGGCCTTCTGAGATCATCAAGGAAAGAATCCCGAGCCCAGCTGCCTTGGACATGCTGGAGAGTCTCTGGTTGACATTTCTCGAGCCCATTCTCACCACAAGAAACAACCAAGAAACAGAAAAGAAAATACACATTGTTTGAAGAATTGCACAGAGTATTATTGTTTAATGATTGGGAAAGGGATTATCTTTTGGGTTCTTGGAGGAAAGGAGGTGAGGCGTTCCATGGTCCTGGAGAATCTTACTGAATCTTTGTTAAGACCCTGATAGAACAATCTTCACACTTAACCTTGTTGTTTTTTATTTTTGCTTTTCAGAACCAGGTGGCAAAGGCAAGATCTGTTTACTCTCATATCATGAACCCAAACAGCAAAGCATGCAATAATTTAAATGTAAGTGTTCATTTGGGATATAAATATAGGTCCAGAGGGGCAGTAAAAGGTGCCCACTGTGCAGGGATGGTGTCCGATTTTGGTATCTGACATCCTTCACTCATATAACCTTCAGCTGCTTGGGGTGCAGAAAAGTATGACATGACACTTTTTAAGTATATTTTTTAAACTTTAGGACACAGTTACTGTACACAGGCTAGCATTTGTTCAGATTGTGGAATAAATAGGAAGCTATTTTTCCCATATAGATAAGGAAGTAAACTATGGCCAGCAGAACTGAATTCCATTATCACCTGAAAGGAAATTTCTTTTTTCCTTTAAATCCTATTAATAGATTGTTCTTATCCTACCCACACAGTCTAAGTTATGAAAGTCTTAAAGTTTAAAAACTGCACAAAGACTTCATGAAGATGCCATGTTGCCCCCAGCAGCCACCTTCACTCTCACTCCCTCTGTTGACCATCTTACCAAACCTGCCTGAGTCACTGAATGAGCATTGGCTTGGTCAGAGTGAGAACCGGGAAGGGCCTTAACTTAGAAAGGCCAAGGTCTCCCACGGCATCTGGGGCCGTCTCCAGTCTTGATCTATGTCTGGCCGCTGGACTCAGATGGCTCCAGAGGAGAAAGCGAGGCTAGTGACTGCACAGCCCTGCCTCACTTCAGTCCAGTTCATTTCTGTGTCCTGGCATCACCTTCCATCTTATGGAACTCTTGGAGAATGAAAGACAGAACGATACAGAGAGGCTGGTTGCTCACAGTCACACAGTTGGTATCTAAATATTGAATAGTTCCGCCTGTGCCCCTTAGTCTGACTTAAGTCTTTTTGAATCTATTTCCTGTTGTCTATCCACTGTGCCACCTAGCTGCCTAGGTGGGGAAGTTCAGGGGAGAAATAGTTGGCTACATGAAGAATTTAGAACCTTTGGAGTAGTATGAAAGTAGGTTGGGAAGTTAGCCAGAATGAGATCGTAGAGAACCTTGAGTGCCAGACCTCATCAGCTGTGGAGACAGCTGTCAGGAAGTCCTTCCTCATATCTAAATTTCTCCTATGTTTTGGTTTACGTCTCTTTCAAGTCAGAGTCAAAGAGATAGAGAAGGTTGCTATCCTCAGGAGAGTAAAGGTCAATTGTTTATTATTAATCAACTCAAATCATTTTAATCAATATTACACATGTGTATATATTAAAGAATCATTTCTGTGCTAAATAATCATTTCTAAAAACCCTTCGAAAAAGTCTGTCTGAATCAATCTTGTTTATAGCTAATGTCCCCTTAGAATTTCTAAGGGTGCTTTGTTAATTACTGTTCAAGGAAAACCTGACAAATGGGCAGCTGATCAGTCAGTATTCAGAAAATTTAGATGAAATCATTTACCTAACTTCTGAATTAATTACTCATGTTACGATCTTTTCCTTCTATCAGTTGGAATTTGAACTGACCTGATCTTCCGTTTCCTCACTATCTCTGTCTTATCTGCATCCTTCCTTTAGCCAGTATGCCCAGGGACTAGGTTGCCAGTTTTCCAGTTCCTCCCCAGTCGGTACTGCATTGATTGATTGGGATATCTCCTGCAGATACAACCACACTGGCTCTGCTCTGCCCATCTGAGCTGAGACCATCGATATTGAGAGAGCTCCAGGCCCCTTGGAGTATTCTGCTCAATATCAGAGGATTAATTTCCACTTGCAGATATGTCTGGAACCAGCTGAAACCAGATCAGGGTAAATTTCCAGTGATTTGATTTGAATTTATTCATTTCTGTGTATAACTGGCAAAGTTCCTAAGGGAGACTCATTTCAAAATGGGTGCTCCCTGTTCTCCTTTGCTTTGGGGATTAACATGTAATGGTGACACATGGTTACCATGGTTACCATTGCTGTCCTTATTTGTATGTGGGGCACAGGTGGAACTCTTGTAAGCTCCATCCTTCCCCTTTGTCAAAGATTACCCTTAAATCCCATTACATGCTGAATGGTACAGTGGAAAGAACATGGAATTTAAAAGCTAAGGCTCTGCATCAGAATTCTGGCTTTGCCATGATAAGTGGCAAAGGTAAAGTGTGTGTGTGAGTTGGACGGATAATAAATCAGTGGCCTCCATTTCCCCAGCTTTAAAATGAGAGGATTGGATCAGATGACCTGATTTTTCTAGCTCAGCTTTCTATGGATCCTGTGATGCCAAGCAGGAAACCTTCCCAGACTAAAACATGAGAAGTAGGGTAAGACTCAATCAAGCCCCAATAGGTATATATATTTAAAGCTGGAAGAGAGATCATCTCTTCCACCTCCTATTTTACAGATGAGGAAACTGAGGCACAGAGAGGTGGTCACACAAGTCCTTCACACCAGAGCCAAGATTCAAGTCAGTCTTCAAATCCATTACTTTTCCCCCTGGACTATATGTAGGGTACTCTCACAACAGTAGTCTTTTTTGCCCATGGGATCCACTTCAGCTCTTATCCAATTGAGAGAGAGAGAGAGACTCATCCAATTCCTAAATGTTCTTTTGGAACTACTGTGCACCTTTTAAAAAATCCACTTATATCAAATTCCTGCAAGACTGCAGCGTCCTTGTGACTTGGCATCATTTCCTGGGGCCGGGGATGACGATGGTGGCGGAGGGAGCAGAGGCTCCATAAATAGTGCCTCATATCAAATTTTCCCCTGCTCCCTTGAAATTCGATTTTCATGGCCTTCATTTTGATATCTCTTGAAAGATTAGAGCAGTCTTTCTCAACCTCTTTGGCAGTCTGGCAAAGCCCATGAACCCCTTCACAGAATATTTTTAAATGTGTAAAATGAAATATTAAGGAAATTACGTTGGAATACAGTTATCCAATTTTAAAAAATTCATGGACCCCAGGTTGAGAAGCTAAAAAATAATAACATACAGAATATAGGAAAATAATGAATAAGATAAAAATAATAGGGAAATTAAAGGTGTAATTTTTTTTTTGTTCCCCTCTAAACTCATGGACCCTCTGAAAATTTACCTCTGGAACTCCTTGGTTTTGTGGACTCCAGGTTAAAGATTCCTCAACTAGAGCAATACTTCACCCTTTCCTCCTTTCTCTCTCCTGGAAACTTCAGCTAGGGAAAAGGCCGTTGATAAGAAGCCCGTCTTGCTTCTTGCCCACATCCATCACCACCTCATCTTAAAAGTGTGAGCCAAGGTGTTGATCTGGCCTTGAAAGCCCTCTTTGGAACAGATTACTTGCAGGAAGGGAGTTATTTGAGGAGAGAAAGTGAAATATGCCAGAACTCTCCTCCTGCTTGTGTACCGCCTTGGCCTTCAGGGTACTGCATTTCCACTGGGCAGCCTTAGGGTAAACTTACAGGGGATATAACCTCCCAGCTCTTAGGAGCCTGCCCCAGGGCACTCTGGGTTTCACAGTTATTAACAGAGTTGGCAGTCCACCACTGGCACTGGCAAGGGTAGCCTGTTCTAGAATCATAAATTTAGATTTGGAAGGGACTTTAGAGGTCATGAAGTCCAACCATCTCATTTTGCAAGTGAGAGGAAACTGAGGTCCAGCGTGGTGAAGCTGAGGTAATCTTCACATCTGCTCTCAGTGAAGTAAGGGATCTTTTATTTACCTGCTAATGAGCAGTTCAGAGACCCTACAAAAATGCCCTGTGGTCTGGTCTTCCTATTCCAGAGTACAGCCAATATAGGTGAACCACCTATGTCCCTCATTGGGCAGCTCTCCTCTGTTAAATTGTCTTTCTGCTATTTAATTTCCTTTTGATTCATAAAATGTGGCCCTCATTCAGTTACCCTAGCAACTAACCTACATATAGATGTATATGAAAATTGAGCCACGCTAAAGAGCAGCCAGATTAGGCCTAGAGTCGGGAACACGTCTTCCTGAGTTCAAATGTGGCCTCAGACGCTGACAAACTTTGTCACTTAAACTTGTTTGCCTCAGTTTCCTCATCTGTAAAAGGAACTGGAGAAAGAAATGGAAAAACTGCTCTAGTGTTTTTGTCAAGAAAACCCCAGATGAGGTCACAAAGAGCTGGGCACAAGGAACTGCTAACAATATGGAGCTATATTCAGGGGAGGGAGGATATGATGCAATGGAAAGAGTGTTGAGTTGGGAGCCAGTGGACCCAGGTTCGAATCCCATCTCTGCCACATACTGCCTTGGGCCTGGGCAAGTCTCTTGCCTCTCTAGGAGTCAGCAGACAACATTTCAAGTCCCACAATTCCTTTGTATCTAGCTAGTTAGCTTAATTGATGAGAGCTCAGAGCTGAGCCCAAGTGAGTAGATTCATCCCTGTCTTGGGTCAGTTGATTTCACATTCTTTCTATGGAAAATCTACCCCACAGATTCCTGCTTCAGTGAGAAAGTGTGTGTGTGTATGTACATGTGAGCATGCATACATACACATGTATACACACATGCACACATACATGCATATATATACACATGTGTGTTCAATAGAAATCATCACTACTGAAAATATGATTCAGTATTTGCTCTGTGTATAGAGGCGAGCAGGAAGAGAAAAGAAAGAACTCTAGTATTCTTTCGAATATGAATTCAAGACACGGCATGTTTTTGGTGGCTTAACAGAGAGAGTATAAATCAGTAAATACAACAAGCCTCTGCGTGATACATCAGGTATTGATTCCACGTGTGTTATAGTTTCTTAGTCTGTAGAATAGTCACAGCTTTCCCTTGCCTCCCCAACAGGACCATTGAGAAGTAAGATTCATAAAATATAGGGACAGTGTGGTGCAGTGGTGTCTAACTCAAATTTAAATGGATCCCTGAAGCTGCATCATGACTTTTTAGGGGTATTTTTAGTGGTTGTTGAACATTTCCCAATTACATATTAGCCTGGTACTTGTCGGGGCTGGGTTGTAGTGTTGGCTGTGTTGTGTCCTGCCTGAGAGCACCCTGGGAATTCACTTAACTGCTGTGAGCCTCAGTTCCCTTATCTTTTATTAACAAAGGGGTTGGATTAGATGGTATCCAGTCAGTCAAGAAGTATTTAAGTGGCTGCATATGACAGGCATTTGGGGGCCAGGTGTGGGGGTACAAGTACAGAGAATAAAATAATCCCGACTTGCAGAGTTGACATTCAGATGGGCAGCTCGGTAGCAGAGTGGAGAGAGTGCCAGACCTAGAGTCAGAAGGACCTGAGTTCCAATGTGACCTCTGACACTAGCTGTGTGACCCTGGGCAAATCACTTAAACTTGTTTGCCTCCGTTTCCTTATCTGCAAAGTGAGCTGGAGAAGGAAATGTCCAACTACTCCACTATCTTTTAACAAATTTTTATTTATCTCTTTTGGGATCTTTCCATCAACACAATTTCTCCCAGCCTCTCTCCTCCTTTCTCCTTTAGAGAGATATTTTTTTAAAGAAAAGAATTAGCAAAAGCAACACATTGAACACTTTTGATGCAATGTACCATACGTGCTGACCTCTCACCCATGAGTCTTCTCTATTAATGGGGATGACCGTGTGAGTCCAAAATGATACTAGGATCGGTTGGCCTTCAAATGCAGAAAGAGCACTTAAGTTATTTTGGGCTTTTTTAGTAGCTTGCTGCACTTTGGGTTGGATATTAGGGGAATGGGATTTCCTGTCATCTGGGTACATTTTGTGGGCATCTTTTAGAGCAGGAGTTCTTAATCTTTTTTGTGCCCTGGTCTGTGGATCCTTTCTCGGAATAATGTTTCTCAGTGCATAAAGTAAAATATGAAAGGTACAGACGAAATCAATGATATTGAAATATAGTTATCAGAATTGTTAACAAACAAGTTCAGAGACTCCAGCTTTTGGAGGAGGCCCAAGAGCATCCAGGCGAGACTTTCTGCCTGTGCCTGTCTCTGAGAATGTGATGGCGGCTTGTCAAGGTTCACATCCTCAGACTCCAAACCAGTGGTATTTGGTTCTCTCTATGATCCAGATCCTTATCCATGCCCACTCAGACATGTTGAAAGGAGCCCTGCAGATACTGGAGGCATCTACCGAAAAAACTCACTTCAGCCTTGTGAAGAAGCAAGAGTTCTCAGAGGAAGTAGTAAGTACCTGGGAATCGGAAAATGTGTTCAAAGCAAAGCCCATGCTGGACTTGGTGGCTCAGTGCCTGGGGCTGGGAAAGAGAATCAGGCACATCTCTTGAGCTCAGGAGTTCTGAGCCACAGTTGACTGTGCTAAATAGGGGTCCAGATTGAGTTAGCCAGTCTTACGTCAGGGTTGAATTTAGCAGAACCTTGGCTTTCATCCAATTTGTCAAACATTTATTAGGCTCCTACTGTGCTAAGCACTTTTTAGGAAAAGTTATCATGGTTTAGAGGATAGAAAAACCATGGAGTTAGAAGCTGTGGCTACAATTTCCAAGTCTTGTACGTAATACTTGTGTGACCTTGGATAGGTATACTACTGTGATTTACCAGGTTATTGTCAGAACTATCAATGTAGTGAATGAGCAGCTAGGTGGCACAGTGGGTAGAGTACAGGTTCTGGAGTCAGGAAGACCTCAGTTCAAATATGGCCTCAGATACTTAACTGTGTGACCCTGGGCAAGTCACTTAACCCTGTTTGCCTCAGTTTCCTCATCTGTAAAATGAGCTGGAGAAGGAAATGGCAAACCACTCCAGTGTCTTTGCCAAGAAAACCCCAGATGGGGTCACAGAGTCGGACACCACATGTAACAATCAATAATGTAGTGATATATATAAAGTGCTTTTAAAAGGTACTTTGTAAATGTAAACTATCATCATGACTTTCAGATCCTGGCTCTCCCATCCTAACAGGTTATAAGCCACCACATGCACCAGCACTGACGGTGCTTGATTTGTTGGTCATTTCAGTGGTGTCTGACTCTTTGTGACCCCATTTTAGGGTTTTCTTGGCAAAAATATGGGAGTGGTTTGCCGTTTCCTTCTCCAGCTCATTTTACAGATGAGAAGACTGATGCAAACAGGGTGAAGTGACCTACCCAGGGTCACACAGACAGTATGTACCAAAAGTGGGATTTGAACTCAGGGCTTTTGATTCTGAGGCCCACCCTTTATCCACAGTGCCATTTGTACAGATAAAGGGAAAGGGGAAAAGGAAAGGAAACAAGTATTTGATGGTTTTTTCTTTATTGAATTATGAAACACAGTTCTATAAGACACCTACACACATCATGCTTTCATTGGTAGAGGAAAATAAGGACAGTAGTTGTGTAGGTAGGTACTTGAGGGAAACTTTTAATTCTTAAAACTCACACATTTCTACATAGAAAGCATTGTTTGGTGGAATTAGTCATCTAACTGGACTGCCACCTCCAGCCTCCACCTCATTTCTCACTTCTAGCCTCCATCCCATTTCTTAATTCCTTTCTTGTTAAAGCTGTTTCCAGGTGGCAAAAATGAATTGATTGGAGGTGCCATTCCTTCTCTCTAGTCTCCTTCTGGGAGAAGTGTTACCAGGAGAACAGTGGGGTGGCCAATGGGAGGGAAGAGAAGCCAAGAATATGGATAATTTGCAGCCTAGATAATTAACCTCTAAATGATGCAGTGTTCTTTCTACCTTGCCCTCCAATTCTGGGAAGTTCTGCCCCAAACAGCCTCCTTTCTCCCCATTAACTCTGTCAGTATTACAAAAGACAAGCCAGGCTGCCACACATCCCCATTGCTGCTTCTCCACGTGACGTCTCAAGCTTGAGTGGAAGGTGCTTTGGCCCCGAATTGATTGCCTGATGGCAACCTTTCTCCTGCAGAACGTGTTTGATTGTTAAAATAAATTTTATGGGTACTTTTTGCTTTTGCCACAATTCCACACCACGATTCACAAAAAGACATCATGGTACTCATTTTCACTTCATTTTTTCCTTCTCCTTGCTGTGCCCTTTAGAAGGATACCAGAAGAAATCAAAAGCCTTTCCTCATCTGAGAGGAAATTCCCTAGGGAGAGCAAGAACTGATTTGCAGCCAGTTTGGTGTTTTGTCTTCTCGTTTGAGGGTTGTCTCGCCTGTTCCTGTTCCCTTGTGGAGTGAAGTAGGCGCCCACACTGGCAGGTGGATATTCTTTTCACATGTTGACCTTTACGCTTCTGAGAGATCCAGCAATGACATTGGTGCAGATTGAAATTTGTCCAAAATGAGATTTCTGCAACATAGGTTGCATCGTACCAAGATGATATTAAAGAAAATGTAGAAGGACAGTGGAATTGTAGATTGGAATTCCTTTTTTTTTAACTTCTCTATCCTATATGAACTGATGCAAACTGAAGTGACCAGAACCAGGAGAGAGCATTGTAATTACAGCAATATTTTTTAAACATATTTTTATTTATTTCATTAAAAAAAATTTTAACATTCATTTTATAAAAATGACTTCCAAGTTCTCTCCCTCCTTCTTTCTCCTCCCCCCTTAAGAAGGCAAGCAGTATGTCATTTAGTCATGCAATATATTTACATATTAGTCAAAGAAAACACACCTCCAGACACAAGAAAAATAAAGTAAAAAAGCATGCTTCCTTCCGTCTGCACTAGATGTCATTGGTTCTCTCTCATCATTGGCAAATAGCATTTTTCTTCATGGGTCCTTTGTTATTGTCTCAGATCGTCGTCTAGGTCACCATTATGCTATTACTGTTACTGTGCACAGTGGTCTCCTGGTTCTACTCATTTCATTTTGTGTCAGTTCATACAAATCTTGCCAGGTTTTTTTGAAACTCTCCTGCTCATCATTTCTTACAGCACCCTCGTAATCCGTTAGAGTTGTATACCAGCTTGTCCAGCCATTCCCCAATGGATGAGTATCCCCTTCAATTTCTAATTCTTTTGCCACCACAAGAACTGCTATAAATATTTTTGTACTAATAGGTCTTTTTCCTTTCTCTTTGATCTCTTTGGCAAATAGACCTAGTAGTAGTGTTGAACAGAAGTATTGTTATCCATAATCACCTGTGAAAGACTTAATTACTCAGATTAATATAATTATCCAAGACACTTCCAAAGGACCTGTGATGAAAAATGCTGTCCACTCCCAAAGAGATAACTGGTGGACTCCTGAATGCAGACTGAAGCAAACTTTTTTCACTTTTTTTTTTTGCCCATTTTTGTGCAACATGGCTAATATGGAAATATATTTTGCATGACTTCATATATATAATTGGTATTACATTGTTTACCTTCTGAAGGTGTAGAAGGGAGACTGGAGGGTAGGAAAGAATTTGGAATGCAAATAAAAAAAGAATATTAAAAATAGTTTTAAGGAAAAAACTGTATAAAGAGAAAGCTTACATTTATATAACACTTAAATTTTACAAAGCACTGTACCTCCATTATCTCATCTGCTTCTTACAGCCTCTACATTCCCATTTTACAGATGAAACCAAGGCTTGAAGGGGTTCAAGTGACTTGACCAAAGATACACAGTTAATGATTGTGACAAGTTAGGTTTGAATGCAGATCTTCCTGGTCTTAAATCCAATGGTCTTGGTGCACCAGACAACACTAGCGCCATTTTTTTTGGTTTTCATCAAAGGAAATCCCTTTGGGAAAACTTGGCCTGCTATGACAACTAGGCATCATTTAGTTGCCCCCCTTTCTCATTTTAAAGATAAGGAAACTGAGGCTTAGAGAAGGAAAATGTGTTATCTCTTGCCCCTTGCCTACAGTAATGACCCAGAAAATGCAGCCCAACTTGGACCCTTCAGAGGCCAAAAAGAACTTGGAAATTCTTTTCTTCCACTCGTGGCAGATCTGAGAGAGAACACTGCATACCTAAGACTGCCTGGCTTCCTCATTTAATTCATACTTCTCTCCATCCACATTTCAGAATTAGCCCAATGTCCTAGAATTAGAATATCCCCCTCGTGGCCAGTGGCCGTCGTTGTTGCTTAGCATGTTGTAATGGAGCTGGGCTTTCCCTGAGCCTGCCCTTATATCTTAACCTAGCATAGAGACTTAGCCAGGGATACACAGCAAGTTAATGGCAAAGCCAGAAAATAAATCTGGGTCTCCTGATTCCCCAGCTAGGGCTCCATCATTACCTTATATTACCTACCCAGAATTCATATGGAAAATTACTGATTTTTAAAAATACTTTCAATTTTAACTTAGCCTGAAGGTCCTTTTCTTTCTCCAAAGTTTTTTTAGATGGATTCTAATTTAAAAACATGCACAACCCATTTAGACTTTTCCCCTGGATACTGTGAGGCTGATCAGAGAGCTGCCTGGTTTGAGATGATCGGCATAAGTCATTTAGCTAGGAAGTGACAAATCCTAGACTTGAAACCAAGCCTCCGGATTCCCAGGTACCCTCGTCTTCATGGGCCCTGGTGTGTTAGCATGTAGAGAATGGAACTCTGAAGCCAACTCTGTTTCAAGGAGAGTAATGTGTATGCCCTAGACCACATGTAAATGATCAGTTGTCTTGAGTTTGATTTTTTTAAGTAACATACTAGGCAGTTTTATGGTGGACAGAGTGCTGCTAGATTGGTGACAAGAAGCCCTGAGTTCAAACTCTGCCTCTGTGGGCTTTTCCAAGTCAAAATATAAGCCTATTATGCCATGTGTGCTCAGTAATGATAAGTGAAAATGGGCCCTGTTTGGTGATTGGCAGGAATGTGGCAAAATAAATCAAGGGGCCTCTGACCACCTATGGGAACAAGGAGTATCAGACCGTTGGTGAAAGAGCCACAACCTCTTTCTGCCTTTGCCTCCTCAGCTCTAAAATGGGAATAGTAATGGTACCTACCTCCCAGAGTTGTCATGAGGATAGAATGAATTAATGTGTAGTGCTTGGTCCAGTGCCCGACACGTGGTAGGTGCTTACTAAATGTGTGTTCCCTTCCTCTTTTATCCCCTTCTGCAGATCTGAAGTTCAGATCACTAAAGCACAGGCTTCTCCTTCGTTGGTTTTTTTTTAATGAACTAAATTAGGGAACAGATTTGCCACCTCCTCTTCCCTGCTTAGATCGCAGAATAGCTATGATAATTCGAATTAATGTTTCCACAGCCGTCTGAGAGAACTGAGGCAGGACATTCAGTGAGAGCAGAGTTAGCCCAGACTGGACAGCTCTGCACTGCTTTTTGGGGAAACCTTATGCTGCAGAACCCGGTGACGGAGCAAGCTGTTCCTCCTAAAAACGTTAAGAACCTTTCAAGCATTAAGATTCCATGGGGAGTCATGGTACAAAAGGGAGAAATAGGCTTGCAGTGTATCCAGAAAGTGAGTGTAGACCAGCAGGCGTATTAAGAAACATGATCATGAATAACATCAGGGAGGGGAATTGAATTACCCTTTCTTCTCTGTACTTACTCCCTGTCTCTACCTCCTCTAATCCAGCCTGTATACCACTGCCACCATAACCTTCCTAACAAAACCATTCCCAGTATCATCCTCCTCCTCAGAAATCTCTGCTAGGAAAAAAAGTCCAAACTCCTCAGCATGGCATTCAAGGCATTATGTGATATGGCCCCACTCTTCCTGTTCAGGTTTATTTATGTGAAATTTCAGACAGCTCACTTCTTCTTGAATATACCCTGTACTTCTAGTGCCCAGGTCCCCCCTCCTCTTGAGTGCCCATTACTGAGTGCCTCCATCCCTGCCTGTTGAAGAACCACCCGTGCTCCAAGGCTTGGCTAAGATGGCAAAGATGGCACCTATTTTTAGACAACTCCTCCTGTGTTGCAGACTCTTGGGGGCCAGACAGTGGGATGAAGTCATCATTCAGTCCAATCCATGTCTGAACAGGAATCCCTTCGGCAACCTCCCCAACAAAGGGCCTCAGTTTGAAGATATCCAGTAAGGACAAAACCACTGCCTCCCAAAAGCAAACTGTTCCACTTTGGGACCCCTCCCGCTAATTGTTAGGAAGTTTTCCTTTGCATCATGCATAAACCTGCCTATTTGCTACATCTGCCAACTGCTCCTAGGACACCCTGTGGGACCAAGTAGAATGAGAGTCATCTCTTTTCCACCAGGCACCTATCATGCCCCTCACAAGCTTCCCACCTCTCTTTTCATTTCTCTCCTTTAAGCTCCATTTTCTCTCCTTTCTTTTCTCTTTGATTTTTGCATTTTGAATTCAAACAAGGTAAGTATGTGGGTTTTTTCACTCTTTAACTTAGTATATAATATATCCTATTATATACATAATATATAGTATACACATAATAGCCATATATACATAATACGATATATAATCTATACATAATATGATATATACATATGATATATACAAATAAGATATATGATGTACATATATGACTATGCACAGTACATTACGTATATAATAGAATGTGATTTTATATATCTATACATAGATACATAAAAACACCTAGTATTTAGCTTTTGTTCAGCTCCAGTGTTAGCAAATTTGTGTGGTTTGCTCTGGGTTAAATTTGGTTCCCAATTCTCTTTGCTTTACCGATCAACAGACATGTATTGATCATTTATGGTTGAAGCACTGAGCTTCTCGGGAAGTACAGTAAAGTATAATACTGGGTCTTTCTCATCGTTTATTAAGTCCAAACAACACTTTCCTTTTATGGTGCTGTTTATCAGAAAAGCATTACAGTGTCCTTTTTAGAAAGTAAATCTTTTAAATGCAAGAATAAATCTATCTTATCTCTGTTGAAAGACATTTTTAGGCTGTGTTGAAATATCCTTTTGGTTCAGGAGCTTAGAGGTCTCATGTGTTGTCATGGAGAGAGTACTGGACTTGGAATCAGGACAGACCTGGGTTCAGATTCCACTTATTGTCATTTACCAGCTGCGTGAGCTTAAGCAGGTCACAGCCTCTTTGAGCCTCCATTTCTTAATCTTTAAGACAGTTCATAACACTGTAGATTGAGAGCTGGAAAGGATGTTAGGGACAACCTAATCCAGCCCCATTCCTTTACAGATGAGGAAACTGAGCCCCTAGAAGGGCCAAATGATAACTATCTAAGATCGGACAAAATCAGGATTTGATCTCAAGTCTTCTGACGATAAAACCTTCCCACTGCAACAGTCGTACTTAACTCCTAGTCAAGAATGATGTCTGGCTCCAAGACATTGAACGCTATAGTCTGCCTATATATGAAAATAATTTTTTCCCAGAAGACAGTGGAGAGGTTTGTGATAAGTGTAGACAGTCTACAACATGTTCCAAACAAGGAGTTAGGGGGAAAAGTGGAGTAAAAGGAGACATTCAAAAAATGTATGCACAGAAAAACTGACATAAACACAAGATACCAGAGAGGACTACCTGCTAGCCAGCTGTGTACTCCATGAAAGGCCATCACCATGGTGGGTGGACCTTCTATGGCAAATTCATGGAAGGCATGGATAAGAGTTGCATGGGGTTGGCGGGCATCTATTGGCTGCAGCCTAAGTCCTTGGACCCTCATCTGTGGGTGCCCACTGAGAATTTGAGAGAGCTTCCCTCAGAGGGTTGTGAGGATCCACTGGGATAATGTGGGTAGAGGGCATTGCAAACTTTAGAGGACAGTGTAAGTGTTGGTTTGTTCCCTTGATTGGTGGTAGGTGTGTGACAAGGTAATGAGGCTTTTTCCTGCATTCTCTATTTGATCTGTTTTTAGCAGAGTGCCTTCACATGGCCAGTCAGTGCCAGTAAATGCCTGAGGCTTGAACAAGGCTTTCACTATCCCTACCCTATGAGCCTCATAAGACATCATGCAACACCATGTCTGAAGCCGTTGTCGTGGTGGTGGTGGTGGTGGCAGTTGTTAAGGGTGGGCACAAGAAAGACACTCCCCTGTCATTCGAAGTGATTAAATTAGTATTTGGGAAGCGGTTTTCAGAAAGCCAAATTCATGCAACTTAATTAAGAAATGCTTGGGTTAGTGGGGCCGAAAAGGACTCTGCTGTTATAACGATGTCTAATCAAGTAAGTTTACTTCCCCTGTTTTAATGTGCTTCCCCACCCACCCCCTGCTGTTCCCTGAACACGTCTTTGGGTCAGATACTGTTTCAAGCTCTTGATCACTAAATATCTACAGTGTAACTCTCAGGTTGCGATGGATCTGTGTAACTTGCAGAACCATTTTCTTGGTTTTATAGCCCTGTGTGTCAAGTTGTACTGGTTGGCTCCATGGCTAGAGCACCTGGCATGAAATCATGAAGACTTGAGTTTAAATCCAGCCTCAGACACTTACTAGTTATGTGACCTTGGGCAAGTCATGAACCTCTGTTTGTCTTGGAGGCAGATGGGTGGCTCAGTGTGGAATTCAAATCTGGCCTCAGACAGTGATCCTGGACAAGTCACTTAACTTAGTTTGACTTAATCCACTGGAGAATAAAATGGCAAATCACTCTAGTATCTTTGCCCAGAAAATCCCATGGACAGTGTTGGTGTGCGCAGGATCATGGAGAGTCTGACATGTCTGAACAAAACAACCATGGCCTCTTATTGTCCCTTTTATTGCCACATCACTCCTTAGAGGTGTGTATTGTGTGTCTTGGAGGGACTCCCTTAATCATTCTTTTATTTAACACCTGCTGTATGCCAGACATCGCCCTGTGTGCCAGGAATAACAGGACACAGCTGAAGTCGTCCCTCTCCTCAGGGAGCTTATATTCCATGAGGGCAGATAACATGTAAGCAAATAAGTCTATACAAAATCACTAAAAGGTCTTTGGGGGGTGGGGGGGCATGAGCAGCCAGGAGGAGGAAGAAGCAAGGGAACTGTCTTGAAGGCTTTCTACATTCTGTTTTTCTCTTCTTCTCACAGCTGACCACAGTGAAGGAGAAATTAAATGGACAACCGGCTCTCCAGGCCAGATACAAAGAAATCTGGGACAAGCTCCAGGCATCCGGCCAGGTCATCCCCCAGACTGTTGATGCCATGCTCTGTGTCATCCCTCAGAGCAGGAAACCCCACATTCTCTCATTTAACAAGAGACAAACAAGCCGCCGGACTTTACAGCCACTCAATTCATCTCTGATAGCCGAATAGCCCTGGATTTGACCAGTGGTGACTCTGAACTGGGTGTGTCGTTCTGAGCATCTGAGAAATTGGTCTGAAGGAAATTTGGCTGAACTTTTCTCCCCTTCCACAGGTTTCTGACATTCATTGACAACTGACATTCCGAACTCAGAGTTCAGTACTCTGGACTGTTGTGGACAACACTGACCCAAACAAGCAGAAATTTTTCTCTCTTTTGAACATTAGGAATTGTCTGTGTAGAGTGACAGGTGTGCCCCTGAGAAAGTTGTAGTGGTTCTCAGTCCTCTTTCCTGGCTTTCATTCACACAGGCAGAGAGAAATGGCAGAGAAAGATTTCAGGTCTGCATATAGACCTATCCAGCTTTGAGTAAGTCTTCCTTCCTCAGGTACTTGTTACATACTTGGAAACTCGGTTCTGTCGTGAATTTCAAGATATTTTCTGTATCTTCTTGAAAACAGTGGTCTTTCCTCCTTCTTATTTCCTTGAATGCTTTAATTTTGTTTTTAATACCTAAAGCACCAAGGCATGAGTCCTAAGAAAGTCCCTAATAAAATATAGCAACTATCATTTGATAGAGGCAGGACTACATGAAAAATATAACACAGCATGGAACTTGGAATAAGGAGCCCAGGATTTTGTCCTGGCTTCTACCACTGCCTTATTTCTGTGACCCTAAGTGAGCCACTCAGTGGCTCAGTCCTGAAGTTTCTCTATCTGTAAAATGCCAGTTCTTGTGCCGGAATATCCTTGCATCTAGATTTGAGAACTTCAGACAACGTGTAGGAAGGTAGGAGACTAACAAAGGCGATGCATAGAATAATTAAAATACTTTGGTTTCTTCAGATGTATGTCTCTCAGCCCCTCCCCAAACTTCATGAGGCAAACAGATTCAAGCGTTATCTTTCTGAAGTATTACGTATGCCAGCTTTAAATTATTACTTGCCAGTTTAGGGTAAATCATGTTTTCCCAACAAGACCTGTTTAAAATTCTCTATCTCATCTCTGTCAGTATGTGTCATACATTGTCTGTCCTATAATTCATCTCTCATTAATGGTTTTCTTTCCTGTCTCCATTTGGAGTGCCTTATTTTCAATGAAAAGAACTGTTGTCTTTCTTGAGAGAGCCCAGGACCCAGTTCTCAAGTACCCTTGGGTACCCCTTCAGCTGATGACTTGAAATACAGCGTCTGGAGGTGAAAACATGTATGCAAATACACAGTGGTCCCATCTCAGCTGTGCCTTTTGTTTCAAAAGGCCTGTTGTGATGTTCGAGGCACGTGTGTCTTCCTGGAGTGCAGCCGACGCTAATGAGCTACAAGCCCTGGTTTCTTTCTTTTCTGATACCATCTGCCCTTTTCCCCATGTCCCTTCCCTCCCACCTCACCCCTCACTTTGAGCTGACAGGTACGTCTGAAAGTACTTCTTCAAGAAATGTGTTATTGTTCACAGGCAGCAGGTTTTCATAGATGTTAAAACTCTGAAGGACCTTGGAGATCATCCCTCATTTACTGATAAGCAAACTGAGGTCCAGAAAAGAAAAGCCACTTGCCGGAGAGCACACACTGGCAGGCTGGACCTGGAATCTGGGCCTCCTCCCTCAGCCTAATGGGCTTTCCACTAGACCTGATTAGCCCTCCTGAAGAAGGACAATGTTGGGCCAGCCAAGTCAGAACAAGTGTAAAGCACCCAGACATAGTAAAGATTCTTATACAGTATATACCTTGGAAGGAAAGTCACTTGGAGGATGGTGCTTTCACTTTAGAATACACAAAAAGCCCAGCCTTCTTTCCTCCTCATAATCATTGCTTTCAGAAGATGTTATCTTTATTCATGACCTATGCTAAGCTCTAGACAGATCAATTTTTTAAAAAATTATTGATATCTTTGGCATTTACATCTCCATTTCCAGATATATTCCTCTTCCCTTCAACCAGCGAGCCTGCTCTTGTGACAGAGAATAAAAAGAAAAGGAATTTTAAAGCATTTGATCAAAATAAGCCAGTCCATCACCTGAATCTAAGGGTATGTGCAATGTTGCACAAACTTAGTTCCCCACTTCTGCAAAGAAATGAAGGAAGTACATTCTCATCTTCAGGGCCAAGCTGGGTTATTCTAATTGTGCGTTGTTAAAGGTTTTTAGTTATTACTGTTTCTGTTTCCATTGTTGTAGTCATGTAAGCACACACATAAATGCCATATAAACGTGGTCAATGTGTGTATTATTTCTAGATGTTTAGATTATAAGCTGCCCGAGGGGAGGAAGCATGTCATTCATCTTGTGTCTCCCTAGTTGAATATGAATAACACATCCTCTGCAAAGACTGGGTGCTGCAGTTACTGGTCCGGACCTGTGCTTTCATTGGTTTGGAAATTATGTCGGTGGATACAGAGCAGCAATTCAATTTAAGCACTACACTAAGTCCTAGGGATACTGAGGCAAAAGCAAAATAATCCTTAGAGAAGTCATCTATAATGTAAAGAATGACTGTGATTTGTTTAGAGTCACACAGCCAGTAGGTATCACAGTCAGACTCGAAGTCTGGTCTTCATTTCCCACAATGCCCTGCTGCTTCTTACTGGATAATTAATAAACATGTTTTGAACAAAAGAAATACGTGAACAAACCCCTGCCTTTTGGGAGTGTGTGGTATTTTTGATCACCCAGGTATGTCTGATTTATTAAACTCAAGAATCATTTGTTAAGCACCTAGCATTAAGAAACATGGGGTCTTCCTCTGGTGGGGGAGCTTGCCAAGCCCTTTTCAGGGCTGCTCACCCACCTTTGGTGCCCACCTGGCACTCAGCTCTCACCTGTGGCTCCAAGAAGCTGTAGCATGTGCAGCGGCCATACCCCGGTAAGACCATCTCAGCAGATGCAAATCCATCAATGAGTGACCCCGAGCATGTGAAGATCCCGTCCCCATCACCCCCTCGGTGGAATAAGTGGACGAGAACAATTTGTTCAGTGACCATGATGGCATCTGAAGCCCACTATGGAGCTCTTAAGGCTTGACTAGAAAGCAACAGCACCAGGGTCATCCACTGCATCCCGGGACATCGCCAGTCATCCTGACTTTCGTCATCACTGGACTCTGGAAGAAGGAGCGAGTCTGATGACTGTGTAGCTGTACCTTGCTTCAGTCCAACTTACACATAAATCAAGATAACACTCCATGACGTTATCGGACCTCTTCAGAAATAAAAAACAGCCATCATAAGAGACATCTCCACATACATGTCTGTTATAACAACTTGGTATCCTAAATATCCTTGAGAACTAATATGCTGCTGCCCACTTCCCAACCACAGAATCTTCTTTCACTCCTACACCTACCTGTGCAGAGAGACTCCTCCCTTGGGCGGCCATGCTTGTGTGAACTTCATGGAACTTTCTGAGCAGGACTAGCCCCTTTGACCATGGCAGGGCGTTCTACTCTTGTCAGTCTGCTCCGATGCTAAGGCAGCCACAGCTTGTCTACCTGGTTGTGGACTGAGAGTCAGGATGATGCTGTGATGGTTCCACTGTGACCCTATCATCTAGGAACCTTTGAAATCATCAAAGAAAAATGAGGTGTAGTATGAGTTCTTCGCACTATTGTATCTAATTTGGAAGCTTTTCATTTTGTATGGCCTGGGCTTGTTTGTTTAGTGCTTCAACGGTCAAGGGTCTCTTTGGTCACTGCCCCCCAATGGCGACTGCATCCCCTCTGTGGAGCCTTTGTGGTTTGTGAGTTATTTTAGTTAAAAAGAAATTCCCCAAGCCCATACACACATTTTAATCTGTGAAATGGAGGCTATATTTGCAATCCATATGGATTATATAATAACTATAACAAAGCATTATTCTTGTTTAATCTTTCAGTCATGTCTAACTCTTTGTGACCCCATTTAGGGTTTTCTTGGCAGAGACACTGGAGTTGTTTGCTATTTCCTTCTTTTCATTTGACAGATGGGCAACTAAGGCAAACAGGATTAAGTGACTTGTCCAGGGTCTTCACAGTGAGTGTCTGAGGACAGATTTGAACTCATGAAGAGGAATCTTTTTGATTCCAGGCCACATTCTTTATCCGCTGTGCCACCTAGCTGCCCACCAACTTTGTCTGTGTACCTATTATGTTCCCTCCCTCACTTCCCTGGCCTCCAGTTCTGTGAGGTTATCCACTTGTCCTTTTGTCTTTGTACCTGTGACCACAGTACCTGGTACAACGTAGGTGTGTAATAAGTGTTTGTTGAACTGAAGTGAAAAGGAAGGGGGAGATAGAAACTGCTTGTGTATAGCCACCAAAATAAATACCATAGAGAGAAGCTACAGTGTAGGAAGAGTCACTGTCAGGATCCAGAAAGATCTCAACAGGCTAGAACATTGGACTGCATCTACTCAAAAGGATCTGTGATCTGGGAATTCCAGTGACAAGATCACAGCCTATCTGTGCCTGCCCATCCTGTATGGAATCAAATAGCATTGGTAAAGAGCACAATACAGTGCCTCCCATGTGACTCTTGTCCACATTGTCCAAAAAACAGGAACCAAATCTAATAAAATGAAATTTGATAAGGGATAAATATAATCTTATACTCAGTTTTTTGTGTGTTTTTTTTTAAATCAACTTCTCAAGTACAAGATAAGGGCAGCATGGCTTTGGAACAGCCGATTTGAAAAAAAAGATCTGGGAGTTTTAGTGGACTACAAGCTCTATGGGAGTGGATGATAGGATAAGGCAACCAAAAGAAACCAGTGCATCAGAAGAGACACTATCGGAAGTGGATAGAGTGCAGGGTCTGAAATCAGGAAAATCTAAGTTCAAATCCAGCCTTCTGACATTGTGTGACCCTGGGCAAGTCACTTAACCCTGTTAGCCTCATTTTCCTCATCTGTAAAATGAGCAGAAGGGAATGATAAATCACTACAATATCTCTGCTAAGAAAACCTCAAATGGGGTCAAGAAGAGTTAGACACAACTGAATTATTATCCAAGAATAGGAAAGTGAAAGGCAGTTTATTTAGTCCTGGTCAGAATACATCTGAAGTCTGGTGTTCAGGTGTAAATTCCCTGTTTTAGGAAAGGCTCTGATGAGCTATATGATATCCACCAGGATAAGGGAGGTCCTTGAGAACATCCCTCTGATGGGACTAGAGATGCTTAGCCTGTAGAAAGGTAGCTTCGGGAGGAGAGGCAGCATGGCATAGCTGATAAGGCACTGGCCTTGGTTGGAGGCTGGAAGACCTCAGGACAAGATACTCCCAGAGGGTGTAAGATGGACATGATATTAGCCCCTTCCTCACACATTTGTTGTGACCATCACAGAATCCTGTCAAAGTGCAGAACCTGAAGTCCTAGAGAGCCACCTGTGACCTCAGGGCCACGGGTTCCTTTGTCCCAAAGGTTTTGCCTGCTCTTTAGGTGTGAAGAGACTCAGATCTGAATCAGTCTTCTCTAAGGTTGGGTAGCAGCATGGCAGAATCAAGACTGGGCAGGGAAAGGAATGGGCAGCTCCCTGAGTTGTGGTCATCTCTCAATCCCTTCTTTGCCCTCTGAGACTTAAGAAGGAGGGGAAGAGCCTCAGAAGCCCCCAGAAAGCTGAGAATTTGTTGCCTTATTGGTTGACGGTGTGCACTGACAAGGTTGTCACTCTGCAGACTAGCTCCAGCCAAGACATCTCTTAGGAGAGGCCCAACTCTAGGGCATGCTGTCGGAATTACTTATCATTCCCACAAGAGCTTTATTAATAGCCAGCTCTAAAGGGCAAAGGATTGTCTTTCCATGATACCATGAAGCAACTAAGTCTTCAGTGTGACTCAAGAACTATGCAGTGAAGGACAGTCAAGATTCCATGGGTCTTTTCTCCTTCCTTCCCTTCCTTCTCTCCATTCACACAGAATCCCAGAGCTGGAGGGAACAACAGTGACTATTTGGCACAAGCCACACTTGCACAAGAATCTCCTACAAGATTCCTGAAAAGTAGTTGCCTGGCCTCTCCCTGAAGACCTCCACTAAGAGGAATTTTGTTTGGTTGTTATAGTTTAGTCTTCATGACCCCAAAGCTACAGGAGTGACTTGCCACTTCCTTCTCCAGTTCATTTGATAGATGAGCAAACAGGCTAAAGTGATTTGTCCAGGGTCACCCAGCTAGTAAGTGTCTGAGGCTGGATTTGAACTCAGGAAGATGAGCCTTCCTGATTCCAAACCCAAGGCTCTACCCACTACACTACCTAGGTGCTCAATAAGACTAAAGATTGCTATTGGCAGTCAACAAATATTGAAGTGCTTACCACATGCCAGGCGCTACCCTCAAAAAGGTGCCATTCCAATGGGGAAGATAACATGCAAACAACTGCATGCATAACATTCTGCTTTGAGGTTACTCTGTATTAGGAAGCTTAGTTCTTTGCAACAAATTGAATCCTTCCTCATGATTTTCTTATTTTGTCAGGGGTAGAATCGTTTATTTTGTTTGTTGGGGTAAGAAAACTGTTTACCAATGCATACTGGCAACCCCTCGGCAACTGACTGCTTTAGAAAGCTGCCTGGCAGTGCTTAGGTGTTAAGATGACCTGCATACTTTATGTTTGAGGTGGCAGTTGAATCCAGGTCCAAGGGTAGACATAGCAGATGTTTACATAATTTTAAGGTTTGAGAAGTCCTTGATCTATACCACTGGTGGGGAACCTGTGACCTTGAGGCCATATGTCATCTTCTAGGTCCTTGGGTTACAGCCTTTTGACTGAGTCCAAGTTTTTCAGAACAAATCCTTTTATTAAGGGAATTTGTTCTGTGAAGTTTGGATTCAGTCAAAGGGCTGCACTTGAGGACCTAGAGCTAGGCCACATGTAACCTTGAAGCTCCAGGTTCCCCACCTCCATCTACATAATCTACTTGTGTGATGTTAACAAGTCACTTGAGTTCCTTGGGCTTTAGTTTCCTCATATATAAAAGGAGAGGATTGGACTTGGTGGTCTCTGGGAATCCCTCCAACTAGGACCTATGATTCTACAAACTCATGTGACGCTCACAGCTAATGTGTGAGGAAGCCGCTAATATGTCCATCTTACATTTATGTATTACATCGTTTACATTTATATATTTATATAAAATTTATATATAAATGCTCCCCTACTCTGGGACCACTGGCTGTCAGTGACATTAACAAGAGAAGAAAGATCCCCTGTTAAAAGTGATCGCTCCTTGTCGCTCCTTCTTTAAATGTGATAAATTCAACTTATCCAGGACCTTCAAATTCTCAGGAGCCAAGTGATGGATGGGCTCTTAGCTCATGTAAATTGAAGATAGACGCCCACAGATGACACTTCAGGCAGTCTGAGTTTAAGATGACTAAGGTGACCTTCTGTCTCTTAGCTGGAAGTCATTTGATTAATGACATTTAATTTGAAGAGCCCTTCCAGCCAAAGTCTGGTGCCTCAGAGTGGTGCCGGCGAAATCCCACATGGTACCAAACAGCAACAGGTATTTAACACAGAGAGAGCCAGGGCAGAACAGTCATGAAAAACAGGAGAAACCCAACCTGGGGCTTTCAGTCCCCTTGCTTGGCCTCCCTCTACCAAGTCACAGGTGGCCGAGAAGATCCCCCTTCAAATTTGGTACTTAATATTTCTCATGTCTCATTCACAGATGGAACCTGCATTTTTTCCTTCAAAATTCAACTCAAGGAGGAGAATATAAGCTCCTTGACTGTCTGATATAGGTATTTGTAGTCACAGAACCCAACAAAATGCCTGGCACATAGTAGGAACCTAATGAATGCTTACATTGCTGCGTGGGAGGTTTATTGATCGAGTCATGAATTCTAGACCGTAATGATCATCCAATTTTTAATTAGTGGCCAAGTGAAAGAAAAGAGCTCCTTGCATTCTGACAGTACAGAATGAGATAGAAGAAAATATGGAAAGATATGCCCTGCCAGGTGACTATAAGCCAGTGGTCTGCCTTGCACAAGCTGGGGGCTTCTTCATGGCCACTGGCAACAATGCTGAGCTGAGCTCTTGAGAGCAGGAGAGAGACAGGAGTGGCCACCAGAGGGTGCTCAGCATCATGCTTTCCCAGAAGGTGTTTTGGAGTTGCAATGATAATTTCTCTAATTCCGAACCTAAAGGAAATCATCCCCTGGCTCAATAGATGGCAGCCATAGAGAGACTGTAGGGGGCTACATAAAGTAGTACTGTTATCAAGGACAGAGCCCTCTGTTCTTAGAGGTAGAATATTATTAGAATGGAGAAAACAGGAAGGTGATTCCCTCGCTGAAATTATACTGGAGAAATGATTTGTGTGTGTGAATAATCCCATACAGCCTCAGCGAGACATCTTGGAAGGCATTTCCTCATCAGAGAGAGAGGATGGGAAGAGAGAGACCTCACTTAGGTCATGTCTACACTTGTAATTTTCCAAAAAAATTAAGGAGAAATAAAAGGGAGTGCAGCTGTTTGCCAGAGTGAGGTACCAGGAGAGCTAAAGGGGGTGGAATTTGGCATCTAAGTGGTCTGTGGCCAATTTAATCGTATTTGTGATTATCAGCCTGAGCCAGCTCTCTGACTCATGCTTTTGTCAAGCCCCAAATGGATTTGTGATGCTAGGTCTCCTTGGAAACCACTAATAAGTGAATGGAACACACACACACACACACACACACACACATGCACACACACACACGCACGCATAGGCACATATGCACACCAACATATACACATACACACGTGGACACATACACACACATATACACATTAAGTCCTGTGTTCCAAGGACCATATTGATACAAATAGAAAAAAGTATGTGCCTTCAAGGAGCTCATGCTCCAACTGGGGTAGGCAATACATATGGAAGCGATCAGATATAGGACAGATGGAAAGGCCCAGGGGTCCTAAGGGCACAGCTACAGGGTACATGGCAGGACAGAGGAGTCCTTAGCATACACTGGGGTGTCTACACCATAAGGTGGAGAGCCAGGATGGAAGTAGCTCATTAGGGGAAAGCATGATTATGTTTTGGTGGGTTTATTTTTTCCACATTTAGAAACAAGTCAAAGAGGGAGGGCATGTTTCCATTAATATATCAATAAATACTTAATGAGAGCTCTAGGGTGCATACCCTAGTCCTGACTTTAAGGGATAAGAGATGGGGCCAGGGAGAAGGGGACATTGTATACAGAAGAGAGATCTATATTCCTTCTGTTATTTTGGAGTATATATCTAATTGACACAAGACAAAATGAACTGTAGTTACAGCAAACAAATGTGTAGACAAAGAAAGCTAAGAATGTCCAGTAATGTGGGATCAGAAGCGCAAGGGTGAATTTGGAACTGAAAAAGACTCTGAAAAACAGTTTTGTGGTTGAAATATGTCTCCTGAGGCCATAAATATAGGATATTGTTCTATCTGAATTTGGGATTTCATTGGCACAGGAGAGGTCCTGGTGAAAAAGCTCTATGTGTTTATTCCAATCTACCACCTAGGGCATTTCCTGAGGCGCTGAAAAGTAAAGTGACTTGTCCAGGGTGTCACAGTCAGCATATATCAACAGGATTCAACCCCAGATCTTCCTGATTCTGGGGTAACTTATCTGTCTCTTAGACCTCATTGCCTCTCATAAACATTCCTGGTGATAATAAAGGAAGGAAGGTTCAGGATTAACTTTGAGCAAAATAGAGGCAACAATGCTGATATTTATTCTGGAAAAAAATATTCAAGAATAAATATTTTGTGAAATACGCAACTTTAGATTTTATATTTTAAAGCATTCATTATCGTTGAAGTTTATTTTCATAAAATCACTCAATATGGCATAGAACTCCCCAAATTTGGGAAATACAGGTATTAGGGGACTGTAGCTTCCTTTTATTTTATTTTAATTTTCAGTTCCAAATTCAATCCCTGTCTCCACCCATTCCTCCAAGAACTGAGAAAGCAAGAAAAACAATGCCCATTATACATGTGAAGTTATAGCTTTTGTAGTTATATTATATAGCTATATAATATAGTTTTATATAATATTAATATATAGTTACATTACTTTGAGTAGCTTAAACGACTATAAATACGCTTTAATAATTTAGAGCAGGAATTGGAAGAGACCATCCTTTTTTCTTCTAGCTAGGTGGTGCAGTAGACAAAGCACAAAGCCAGAGTCAGACAGACTCTTCTTCCTGAGTTCAAATCTGGCCGCAGACTAGCTGGTTGACCCCGGGCAAATCACTTAACCCTGTTTGCCTCAGTTTCCTCATCTGCAAAATGAACTGAAGAAGGAAATGGCCAACTTCTCCAGTATCTTTGCCAAGAAAATCCCAAATGGAGTCATGAAGAATTGGACACAGCTGAACAGCAACTTACTGCTGTAGATCTCAAGCTACAGTCCAGTGCATTTTCTTTATCTACAGTTGGGCATTAGCAGTCATAAACACTGCCATTCACTTAACAAGTAGGCAAAAGAAATGACACTACATAACAGATAGTAATATATTAAAGTCAATACATAAATAATAAATATATCACAATACACATATGAACCTGGATCATACTTTCTCATTGGTATATTCAATATCTGTGGTGAGGAGTAGGCACGTTACAGGAGCCTGACAGGAAAGTAAATGAGGGAGGAAAACTCCTATGTGCTGAGAATGACGCACAGCTCTGGACCCTGGTCTTCGATGTTTTAGGCTTGTTCAGGATCATCCGCTCTACTTAAAACTACTTTTCTGCTCATTCCTTGGCTGTTGATTCTCTTTTCTACTTAAATATAACATTTACCGCTTCTTTCAGTTTATCCTCAAAAAGCCATTTAGAAAGTTGTGCCTGTTCATGTGAATAATAATTAGTAGTTATCATGTGAACAGTAAAAATCCAGGGTCATCTCTGGGCTGTGTACACCAGCCTAACCAGTTATTCGCTCACCTGGATGCTATGCTGTTCGATGAGGACAGGGCTCATAGCAACACAGCTGAGGCGGACTCTTTAAGTAAAGCAAACAAACAGCCAAACTCGCTTGAGCCAGAGATTGCTGCAGAAAGTAACATGCTTTTATGAGAAATTTCATCTGCCTCCACTTCTGGGTGGCATATAAAGACAATAGCTGTCACTTAGCTCTTGACCAACTAAGTCAGTTGTCTCACACATCCAACACTGTCACTTAACTGAAGCCTTCTTTCACCTGACTTGCTTCTAACTGCCACAACTCCAATAAAGAAACTTTTCAGCAACCCTGTTGTGTTCAATCTCTTAGGTTCTCACATCAGCTTCTTTGCTCAGGTTGCTTCAGTGGTTTAAAGGAGAGTTTTTGACTCTCAGTATTTACCTTTCACTTAAAATATTAACAGTTCCCCAAATCTCCTCTATAAAATCAGTAGCACTTTTAAAAATCATTCCTCAGTGTCCAAATGTTATATGATTTCTCAGGTTTTTTTTACCCTCTTTAGTCATAAAACAGTTATATGCAGATGAGCTATTTGTTACTCATAATGCTTTATAGCTATAAGTCTCAAACATAAACCTTCATCTCTTTGGTTCTATTGAAATAGAATTTTTTTGTGCTCATATTTCTCCATAAATATGAATGCTCTTTTTCTGCCTCTTTATAACATTTAACTATTCACATACAAGTGAGATGTCATTCTACATTGTTCACAAGGGAATTTAATTCTTTATATTCATATCACAGTTCATTTGCTGTCCAAACCTGGTCAAGTAGACTCTTAGATCTATGTTTCTTCATACACATATGTTAAGAAGGAGGGAGTAAGCATTTACTGATCACCTGCTATAAACAGAGCACTCCTAAGCATTTTGCAAATATTATTTCATTTGCTGTCATTTGATGTTAGCAATATTTATTAAAACAAAGTTCTTCTTCTCCTTGTACATTTGAAAAGGTTTATCTACAATAGTATTTCTTACATTCCTTGACAAATAATGTAAATAGTTTCCTTTACATGAAAATACATCTTCTGCCCTTTTCATCATCAAACTGTCTATGGTGTTTAAAAAGGTTGGAGAGACATAATTTCTGGGTAATTTAATCATTTTATTAATAATGTCAGCATTTCAGTAAAAGAATCGTTATTTGGTCATTTCTCTCTCTTAAACCAAAGACAATCATGGTGGAAAGCTCATGGACTTTATATCCTTTGGAAGAGGCATATTCCCCAGAGTGGCAATCAACTCTGGTTGACAATGAGAGAATGAATATTACAATGAGTGCTCAACCTGAACTTTGATTACATCATTACTTCTAAATTAGCCCCCACCTTGGGCTGTCTATTCAAAGAATTTGTAACCCCACCCAAACCTGAGTGGAACGCAATGACTGTCCACCTGGGTGGAGTCTGAATAGAGGAGAAAGTTAACTCAACTTTCAAAGTTTGAGGTCTTGAAAGGAGGATAAAAGGTAAAGGGGGAAATTTGAATCTTCCTAAATCGTTGATTCGTAATAATCATTTCTCTCATGCTCCATGGGACTGGGACCTTAAAGAGACAACATGCCTTACAAAAAGTTGAGAATTTATTGAGTAAATATAAACATGAATATTGACAGCTAATATAGTAATCAATACTTGTGACTTCTACAACCTATCACTTTTAGAGATGGTATATTTGACTTACTGATCTAGTGTGATGTATATTCTTAAATGAAATTCAGATTTTTAAAAATCCTCCTCAATCCATAAAATTGCATGTGTATTTCTCTTAATTGTAGGCTTTTTATGTATAAACAACTTGTGGATTAATGATTTCTTAACTCTACAGGAAAAGGTTCTGACATAAAGAAAGCATCTTATACAGGTAGGAAGTGTGCTCCCCAAAACATTACACCACCTTTTCCCCTTCACACAGACCTCACATTTCAGCATGAATAAGCAAAATGAGATGTGACCCTCGAATGCTGCAAGAAGGATCTGAGGGAGAGAGCCAAGCACAGAACTGGCCCTGCAGATTTTCACAGACATTTCTTCATAATTCAATAAAACTCAGACATTTCATGATATTTTTCCCCCTTCTTGAATTCAACTTCTGCTTTTGTTGCTCTCTGTTCTTCTATTCTGGCTCTTCCCTCTGATTTTGCTCATGCTTCTCCCTTTCTAAAAATTATTTTTAGGTCCCTTTTTGGGCCCTCGGGTGATGAAGATTGGCTTCCTGTATTTTCAATGTTTCACTCACTGATTCAGAGAAGAGGGTTTTATTGGCTCTCAAGGAGAAACTATAGGTTTGTTCTCACACTTGATTTTATGTCATTAAGCCCTTGGTTTCTTCACTTCAAAGAAGGCTTGATCGTACTCTGTGGGGCCATTACCATTTCATCCATTCTTGTGGGAGTGCCAGTGGAGTGTTTGGCTTTCCTGCAATCCCATCTTCCAACACTGAAAGGTCCAGTAAGAAGCCCTAAGGCATTTGAACAGCCCTACATAGTGGGTCATAGGAACAGCCCTACATAGTGGGCCAAAGGAACAGTCAAGAGGGACATTGGAACCCTGTTGGCCTATGGAAGGTGCCAATCTGGGCAGGAGGCACCTAAGTGCTGGGAGAGAGAGGACATCAGCCTGTGGACTCCTCGTGACCCAGCCCAATATGGGCTTGGTGGTGGTGGGAGTAGTAATCCTCTTGGAAGCCATGAAAAGGTGATGCTTTCCTGAACTCTAGGAGAACTCTTTTGTGAAGCCAAAGGTTATAGGATCCTAAATCTAGAGCTGGAACAGGTCTTATCAATGATCTAATCCAAAGAAGCCCCTGTCTCTACATTTGCTCCCCAGTTACCACTCAACACAGGGTTCCTTCCTACTACTACTGCCTTTGATGCAAGCTGAAGCACCCAAGGGGGACTGACATACAGAAGGAGAAATAAACAATTAAAATTCCCTTTAAGAAGCAACCCCAAGGTGTTCTACATTGAGTAATCACTTATTTTGTTTAAAGAGAAAAGAACAACTAAAAAAGGAAGGTTAAAAACCCACACTGCCAATTTCCCCTGATGTCTCAGTTGTTGTCATTTGATGCTGACACTTGATCTTCAAAAGGGAACTTCAGATTTATGCCCTACATTTTATGTTACACTTACTTACAGCTCTAGTGACTTCTATTATCAACAAAATAACAGTGTCATTGACAATTGCTATGAGAATTATTGGTTCCATGAGTCAATATGTTACAATAGAAAGAGGGCTAGACTTGGATTCAGATCTCACTGCTGATACTAGCATATATGAATGAGGGCAAATGACAACTTTTCAGAGACACGATTTCTTCTTATGTGAAATGGATATGGCAATATCTCTACTACTTTTCAAAGTTGTTGTGATGCAAGATTTTGGCAACTTTAAGGCACTATATAAATATGAATGATTACCATTGGTTTTCCATTTTTACATCAGATGCCTCAAGCTAGTGATTTTGGGGTGTCTCTAGCAACTAAGACAGGTACTTGAGGAATATATAGGTCTATCAATCCCATTTTTCCAGTCTTGATGCCAGGAAATGGCCAGAAGATTCTGTCTGATAGCATTATTTCTAAGTGGTTAAAAGGTCACGTGTGGTGTGCAAATATGTAGCAAGGGAAAAGAATTCACAGCTAAACAAGGCAAAGAGGGAAAAAAGGACCATAGCATCGCTTAAGACCATTATAGCACATATAGGAGAACTCCAGACATCTGTTTGGTCCTTGGTGCCAAATAATTCAAAAGACCTTAGCAATGCTATCTTCTTGGATTGTTTGTCAATAACCATTTCTATCCAGGGTAATGTTTGGGAGAGTCTTATAGGCTACTATTGCCACCTATATTTTAAAATGATAATGAGGATGCCTTAGAGTTTTCAGACCGCTTCTTATCATCAGGAATGAGGGAGAATCGGTTCCATGTTTGAATGACTTCCAAAAGGGTCAAACCTGCATTCAACCAAATGTCAATTGATTGTTACAGCAAATGCAAACTTACATCTTGCATGTATCACTGAGGTGGAGCTGGTGGCCAAAATCCTGAGAAATTTAACTTGTATTTAATTAAATGTATGGTGTCTCTTTACTGGTAACCTACAGCTTCAACCTAGAACAGGAAATGAAAACAAATGTTGATAGCCACTAAGTTTCTTGTGTTCCGTAACTAAGGAGTTACTAATATTATTGAGGCTCTCCCCTATTTCTCTATGCTACAGTATTAGTATTGCATCAAAAATGAAATAACTATCACCTCAATTGATTGGAAAATGCCTGGTCTAGTGAAAAAAGCTCCCAGAAAACAGTCAAGATCCTCCTTAGCAGTAAAGAGCCAGCCTCAAGTATGGCTATTCCCCACTGCACAGGTCCAGTTGATAGAGCCCTGAGACTAGATTTAAATAGACCTGAATTCAAATGTAGCCTCAGACGCTTGCTACCCATATAACCTCTTTTTGCTTCAGTTTCCTCATCTATAAGATGAGCTTACTAAAGTACCCACTTTCCAACTTGTTATTGGATCAAATGAAGTAATAACTGTAAAGTCCTAAGTACACTATCTGACACATAGGGAACACTATGTAAACATCATTATTATTATTCAGGAAACTGGGGCTCTAAACTCCCAGCTAAGAAATAATTGCCCTGGATGCCATCATGATATACATTAATTACATTTTAGTCTTAAACCAACTCTTCTCTACAATAGCGATTAAGTGGGAGAAGCTTGAAAAGCATCACTATAAAGTTTGGGATAGCTGGAAGACTCGTCTTTCTGAATTCAAATCTGGCCTCAGATACTTATTAGCTGTGTGACCCTGGGCAAGTCACTTCTTTCCGTTTGCCTCAGTTGAGCTGGAAATGCGCTGGAAAAGGAAACAGCAAACCACTCCAGTATCTTTGCCAAGAAAACCCCAAATAGGGTCACGAAGAGTTGGACAGGACAGGAAAATCACTGAACAAGAACTGTAGACCTTGGACTCCTCCTGCTCAGTTATCTCTCTAACATATGTCTGGAAATGGCCTGTGACATTTTCTCATGAGGATGGAAAATGGGTCTAGTCACTAAAACTGAGCCTTCTTTATCACCAAGAAAAGCAATTCACCCTGATATCATGAACATGTCTTACCAACCAGAGCCTCAAGGCACATTATGTTGTGCAGTGTCTCCATTTAAAATGACTGGATTATAAAATGTCTGCAAATTACTCTGAGCAGTGCCTTAGAGATAGAAAGTATTATAAGTTATCGTGTCATTATATAATTTAATTACATAATGATGTTATAATGTTCTTTTAGGACACAGACACAGGCCTGCTGGGGAGATTAGAATTTAAATAAAATTAAGAGATTCTGGTCTTCTTCTATCTTCTTTGGGTTAAGGGACTTACTTGGTGCCATGCAGGTAGCATGTCACAGTTACATACTACCTGCATGGCACCAGATAATTTCCTTAACCCCTCTGGACCACAGTTACCTAGGTTGTTAAATTGAGGTTATTGAAATAGATGATTTTGAAAATCCTTCTTTAAATCGATGATCCAATGACCTTCTGGTCTCAGATCGTACATGGAGCATATTCTATATTTTGTCTCCAGGAACCCACTTACCCTGTGATCACCCAATGGGAGGCTAAATCTATTATTCTACCACTCAGCTTTAGAAGTCAAGTTCCCCACTTTTCTCTGATTCACTCTTTATCCTATTACTGTGGCCCAACAGCTTCTCCGAGGTGGGAAGAGGTAATGCATCAAGGGAGAAATGAGATAGAAAAATGAAGTAAGAGGTGACCACCCGAAGTTCCTGAAAACTCTTCTGAAAGTATTAACCAAGTGAATATAAGAGCCTGATTCTGAAACTTCACAGAGAGAGTCAGAGACTCACTTGTTTCACTCAATTCCTCTTTCACTTTCTGTAGAACAAGGTAATCTTCACTTCCCAATCGGGCTTTGTCGTGTTTCAGACCAGAGGGAGCCTAGCCCTCTTTGGGGTGTTGGTGAGAAGTGGGAATGTTTGCAGAACTCAGAGGGGCAGAGTTTATGGTGTGCCCTGATTCAGTCAGAACCCCAGTGGGGATTTTATAGCTAGTTCTGTATCTATCAGTTATCTGATAAGACAGTTTACCTCAAAGAGACCTTGTTTACCTTGTTGCCTTGTTTATCCCATCAGCCATCCCCTGAAATGCCCCTACATCTGCATCTCAGCCTTCTGGAACACCTGGCCCCCTTGGAAGTTGGATGCTCCCAGCTGTTCTTTTTCTTCCCCTCTTAGAAATGACTTTTTATTTACTCTATGTAGGTTTTATATTTATTTATCTGTATATGCATTGTTGCTATTTTCCTGCAAACTCCTTGGGGGCAGGCAGGTGCCTAATGTAGTGTCTTGTACATAGTAGGAACTTAATAACTATACCTCTAATGCCTAATGCAGTGACTTGCACGTAGTAGGAGCTTGATGATTATACTTCTAAAGCCTTATGCAATTCCTTGCCACATAGTAGGAACTTATTGAATTATTGAATTGGGGGGTACAGAGCTTAAAGATTAACTAATCTCTGAGCATAACTGAAAAAAAATGTTCACTAAATTAGTGACTGAATATCTGAAAGAATAATTAAGGTAATTTCCCCAAGCTCTGGATGGGGGAAGTTAAGGGGGGCCATCAAGTAACTAGACGGCTATGTGCCTCTGTTGGAAGTCAACAGCTCACTTTTCCATCTCCACTGTCTGAACAAGCATGATTTTTCATTAGCAGGTGCCAGTATTAGCAGGAGCCTCAACCGTGTGTCTATAGGAGTTTTCATTATGGCTTCCATGTGTATGATTGTGAAGTATGCTTATTAGGATTTCTGGGAAAACACCCAAATAAAACCTGTTGAGAATGATATAAATTTCTGGGGGATTTCATTCATGCCAAAGGTTCCAGCATTCATCCAGGCATCATGATGAGTGATGAGACTGATGGGAATAAGGTTGGTGAGGGTTAATCTGGTCTCAAGTTCAGCTTATCCCCACAGGCAGCATGTTCAGAATGCCTTCTTCCAAGCACTCTCCTGTCTGTCTTCAATGAGACTGTGATCCATGATTTGCACATGCACTTGCACACACATGCATACATACATAGATGCAAAAATATCATCTGTGCATGTATGTAGTATATACATAGATATATCTGTGACACATTCTGCATCTAAGATTATTCTTTCAGGCCAGATATTATAGGAATAGCTCAACATTAATATTAGACATGAAGGTAACTAGGTGGCTCAGTGGAGTACAGGGCCTGGTGTTAGGAAGACTCATCTTCCTGAGTTCAAATCCAGCCTCAGACACTTCCTAGCTGTGTGACTCTGGAAAAAATCACTTGACCCTGTTTGCCTCAGTTTCCTCATATGCAAAATGAGACAGAGAAAGAAATGGCAAACCACTGCAGTATCTTTGCCAAGAAAATCCCAGATAGGGTTACAAAGAGTCAAACACAACTGAAAAACAACTTAAAAATGACAACAAAGTATTAAATATCCTTTCCATTAATTTTACATCGTATGCTTTAGTCCCCCGAGAAGCCAAGCACAATATTTCCTGATGTTATAACTAATTCATAAAATAGCTTTTATGTTATCTCCCATTTGTTCATGAAGTAATTACATCATCATAATTGTTAGCTGAGAGTTTTTCAGTGCTTTGTGCCATTTTTTTTCTAGACTTGTGACTTCATCAGGATAGGAAGATTCTTCTCTCAGTGCTGGCTAGTTTTTTCTCCACAAGAGATAGCCTCAGGGCATTGCCTGAGTACATCAGAGAGGAAGCGATTCGAGTTCATCAGCCAGGATATGTCAGAAGCAGGGTTTGATCTCAGATCCTGACTGCAATAACCACGACCTTTCTATTTTACATAGAGCTGGGTCCCCCACAATAACCCTTCAAGGCAGGTCTTTGTGGCACATGGGTGCAGTTATCATCAGCCGGACTGGAAGCAGAGTGGGCCAGTTCAACAAATGTTTATCAGTCTGTCTACTAGTACCAGGCACTGAGGGTACAAATACCAACCTGAAGCATTCCCTGCCCTCAAGGTGCTTCTATTCTCCTACTGTATTAGTATTATATATAATGTATTATTATTATATTAGTAGTTGTGTACACATATCGCTGCATGAATATCACGTATACCACAGTATATGTATATTAGTTATAATATTGTGGAGAATTACTGCTTCTCTTGACTTGAATCTCTTTGAGACACACTTGACTTCTCTGAAGACATAAATTAATAGAAAGGATGTTTAATACTAACAGGCTATTCTCATAATACTATACCTAACAGAAGGGCAGTTAGGTAGTGCAGTGGACAGAGCACTAGTTCAGGAGTCAGGAGGACCTGAGCTCAAATCTCACCTCAGACACTTGACACTCACTAGTTATATGACCTTGGGCAAGTCACTTAACCCCAATTGCCTCATCCTGGGTCATCTCCCGTCATCCTGATGAATATCTGGTCACTGGATTCAGATGGCTCTGGAGGAGAAGTAAGGCTGGTGACCTGCACAACCCTCTCTCACTCAAAACAAAGTCAAGGGCAAGTCATGTCATTATTTCTCTGATGGCATGGTGTTCTTTGGCAACGAAGGACAAACACACACACTGCCCCCCCCCCCCACATATACACACACCCAATAGAATAGCTTGAAATGTAGAATGTGTCATAGTTCCTTTTTTTGGAGGGAAATAGGGTTAAGTCTTGCCAGAGTCACACAGCTAGTAAGTGTCTGAAGTCATATTTGAACTCAGGGCTGGTGCTTTGATCCACTGTGCCAATTAGCCTCTCATAATGAAACGTTATAGATATTCTCTTTTCTACCCTCATTTTATAGATTAGGAGCTGGAAGGGAGGTTAGAGCCCTGAAATTCACCCCCTTCATCTTGCAGATGAGAAAATGGGCACAGAGAGCTTAAATTATTTGCCCATGGTCACACAGAAAATCTGCAGCAGAATTTGAACTCAGATCTTCCTAATTCCAACCTCAGTGCCCCTTCTACATACATCATGCTGATTCTATCATTTGTCTTTCTATCATGGTATTATTTAGGAGGATAAAGAATTGATATTCTTCAAAATATAACACCTTTTTTTGTGGTATAATAGAAATGAAAACCAAGGGGCTGCCCATCAAGTAAGGGTATGGCTGAGCAAATTACGTGAATGTAATGGGATACTTGGGACATAAGAAACAATGAGTGGAATTGTTTCAAAGAAACCTGGAAAGACTTGTATGAACTGATACATAGTAAAGCCGAGCCAGAACCATGTATACCATGACAGTACAGTAAAGACAAGCACCTTGGCAAGGCTTAAGGACTTCAGTTCATATAGTAACCACCCATAATTCCAGGGTAATGAAGATAAAGTGTACTGCCCGCTTCCTGAGATGAGATGAGGGATACCAGATATAGAATAAGATGTACATTTTCATGTTCATACAACATGGGAATTTCTTTTACTTGACTATACATTTTTATTATAAGGGTTTTCTTTTCTTTTTTTTCCAATGGGTGTAGGGAGGTGGGAGGAGGAAAAAAAAGTCGTGTATAAGATAAAGAAAATACCTTTCTTACAAAGTAGTGGTAAGACTCAAATGTGATAACTGGTACAAAATGCTTCGCAAACGTAATGCTTAATGTCACTTATTGCTAAGTCTCTCCTCTCCATCCCCGACTCCCTGCACAGAACATGTCAGTATTTACCAAGTGTTTTTAAACAAGTGCAGGCCTTTGTGTGTGAGGGGAAAAACTGGGCGTATTTGTTTATCCCAGTCTGTAGAAATGGAGATAAATTGTAGATAAGTATTTTTATGGAGAGTAATATTGTTACCTTTTAGGGGTGATATATCATATTGAAGGTCTCCAAACATTGAGTTTATTGATTTTTAAAAACATAACCACTCTAACGGGTAGTGAGCACAGCAGAGTTGATGCTGTGGTTGAAATTTCCCCTGAAAGTGCTTAACCACTGGAGAGATTTTGTAGACGTATCAATCATCCCATTTCCATTAGAGTTCTCTGTTCCTGTCACTCCCCTGTGAGAACAGATAAAACTATGAAAGTAAAGAAGAAGTATCTGGGTCTTTACCTTCTATTTCTCCTTTTTTAAAAAAAAAGAAAAAAAAAAGAATCACAGCAAAGCTACCATGAAATTACTGCTAAGAAAGTACTGGGGATTTAATTAAGATTTATTCCTTAGGGTACCTTTGGATTGGTCTGAGAGGGTCGAAATGTGGGTTTTATTTTCTAACTTCCATTCACAAGATCCTGCAGACCTAAAGCTTAGTAATGCTAACATAACTTTTCAGAGTTTTCCTTTGTATTTTTTTTAATTAAAAAAATCTTTCTCTGTGCGATAAAGGTTAATATACTTAACATGCTCTAATAACCACAATAAAGTACTTAGGACTAAATTCTAAAGCCTTGGCATTGCAGCTATATATTTCTGTCCCAGAAGATTGACATATGCTTTGAAGGGAAGATAAATTTTGTTGATAACACTGGGCTATACACGCAGTGGGTGCTTTGTAAATATTGGTTGCATTAAGCAAGAAAACAGAACATGAAACATTTTAACTCAGAGTCCCTGCAGATGGCAGGTTCAGAACCAGACCTAGAAATAACTTGTCCACTGGTGAGATACGTGTCAGGTTGTCCTGACTTCTCCCTGTGGCTTTGATCTGTTTCCTCTGTGGAAATAAAGTAGACTTACAGCCTGAGGTAGGAGAAAACTAGTGAACACAAAATGCCTGTGTCAATGTTAACGTTATTGTGTCACCAGTGGAGGGAGGAGAGAAATTAAATTAAGTCAACAGGTGTTTACTGAGCACCTGCAATGTACAAGGCGCTGAAAACATATTATCCTTTAAGAATGTGGTAAACAGAAAAATAATTGTCTACTGCTTCCACTCCATAAATTTTTCTTTCTATTTAGCCAAAATCTTTATCTTCTAAACTTTTACCCGTTAGTTCTAGGTCTTATCTTTAAACCCCAGCAAAACAAATCGACAGTCTTTCTCCATGGTAGTTCGTCAAAAATATCTATCGTGTTTCCCTACGTCTTCTAGTTCTTCCGTCTTGGTCTCACAGTATAGTTGGGTAATGGCTTCCTAGTCCCCTGACCATCCTAGGGACCTTTCTCCAAGTGGGTTCCATCTTGTCAGTGTCCTTTCTAAAATGTCTGAGAGATGCGGGGCTTTCAGCTTTAAAAAGGAGGTGAAAATTCAGGGTCAGCCTCTACTACCCAGATTACACCATGCTGGGATCAGCTAACTCCCCAAATATCAGGAACTTTGAATCGGAGTCCATGTTTTAAGGAAGCTTTGTTAGTCTCCAAAAAACCAAACCCCAACTGACTGCTTTTTCCCTCTAAGACAGAATGAAGGATCAGTTGTCTGCTGATCTAGAGGGCATCATGTGGAAATAGAAAAGCATTTAAGAGCCTCAGATTCTTATCTCTGCTAGGACGCTGACAAGCTTAGCTTGACACAGACACTACTAGCACCACAAAACATTAGATTGCAAGTGCCTTGAGAGCAGGAATTTTTTTTTGTTGGTCTCTTTTTTATCCCTGGCACTTAGCCATGGCACATAGAAGGTGCTTAGTAAGCATTTATTGAACCTTAGAAATTGTGAGGAATAGTCAATAGTCAAGTAATGGGTTTATATTCAATCCTGTTGGTTAAATCTTGGCAACTTGAGTATTTTCATGGCTGTTCATAAAAGTCATGCAACATTTAGATTCTGAAAAGACCTTAGCCTGAAAGGGCCAGGGCCATTGCCTCTTGGGCCATTTCCAGTTGTCCTGATGAACATCAGGCCACTGGACCCAGATGGCTGTGAAGGAGAAGTGAGGCTGGTGACCTGCACAGCCCTCCCTCACTCAAAACAAAGTCAAGTGCAAGTGATGTCATCATCTCCCTGATGTCATGGTCCTCTTTGAAAATTCAGGACAAACATAACAACACTATTCAGGGACAGTAGTCCTCTGCCCTGTATTGTCAGAGATTGTCCTGAATCTCAGCGTTGGAAGGGACTTCATAGATCACCTAGCTTAATTCACTTAGGAATGTTATTTCATTGTCATAGTACACTCTCATGTTGCTGAAAGAATCCCCGAATAAAATATTCTTTTCTAAGGGCCTGAAAAATTCATTTTTATCTATGAGGCAGCTAGGTGGCACCATGGATAGAACACCCAGAGTCAGGACGACTTGAGTTTAAATCATATTTTAGACATTTCCTAGTTGTATAACCCTGGGCTTAACCTCTTAACTTGTATTTACCTCAGTTTTCTCATCTATAAAATGGAGATAGGGAAGCTAAGTGGCATAGTGGATAGAGTGCCAGACCTGAAGTCAGAAAGGCTCATTTTCCTTAGTTCAAATCTGGCCTCAGACACTTACTAGCTGAGTACCCTGGGCAAGTCACTTAATGAACCTTGTTTGCCTCAGTTTCCTCAGAAAATGGCAAACCACTCCGGTATCTCTGCCAAGAAACCCCCAGATGGAGTTATGAAAAGTCAGACACAACTGACAAATGACTGAAAGGCAACAAAAAATGGAAATAACGATAGCACCTACGTAATAGCTATGTAGCACCCGGCTACATACCAACAACCAACAGCTGAAAGTTGTGAGTATTAATGAGATAATAATGGTAAATGCTTAGCACAGTGCCTGGTGTACACTAAACACTGTATAAATGTTAGCTATTGTTATTATATACATTCAATTTCATGGTACTTTCTCTAATACTCTAAGACTGTAATTTTGACTGCATTGACACTCCTTACCAATACAAGTCATACCCTTTTATGACTTGGTATGCAGTTTTCAAAACAGGTGCTGTGGCCAAAATCCTCCACCATCCTGCTTCCAACTCTCATCAAGAGAGTACTCATTGAGACTAGGACTTAGATAACAGGCAGGTCTTTGCTTGATGTCTTTTCAGCTTGATAGAACCTTTCAGAGCTTGGAGGTTCTGATGTGGCCTTTGAGAAATCATAGTACCACAGTGAGGGATCAAAGGACTGAAGAGGAGGGTATGCAAATGATGAGATGTTGCTGTTAGGGATATACCCTGTATTCTCATTAAGTTTCCTAAACTACAAATTAGGCTGAACCATATATAAGGATTACTGGCTCTGCCATAAGAAATGAAAAGCAGAATTGATTAGATGGAAAATATCTAAACCAGGGGTTCTTAACCTGGGGCTCTTAGAGCACTAAGAGATCCAAAGATTTCAGGGGGTCTGGGTAGTCGAATTATATTTTCTACCAATATGAATAGTTTCTTTTGTAATCTTATGTATTTTGTTTTGTGCATTTAAAAATATTATTCTGAAAAGGGGTCCAAAAGCAAAGAACTCCTAATCTGAGCAAACTGTGGTACATAAATGTAATGGAGTATTACTGTACTACAACGAGTGATTCATATGAAGACTTCTGAGAAGCATGAGAAGACTTACATGAACTGATGCAAAGTGAAAAATCTGATAAACAGTACTCACAATTATTACAACAGTGTAAATACAAAACAAGCAAACAAAAACCCCTCTGAACTCAATGTTGTGTAATTATAATAACCAAGCTTTGTCCCCCAAAAGAGATAAGAATGTGTATCTCTTTCCATTCTTGGCAGGAGTTGGAGATCACTGGGGCAGAGCATCCCAGAAGTGTCAGACTGGGTCAATGTTTTTCTTAGCTCCCTGCCCCCTCCTTCTATTCCCTGTTCCAGGGATGTCCCTACTCTTTAAGTAGGGAAGTTGAAAGGGGTATGAGAAATGAAAGTGGTGGAAAAACAAAGGATACTGATTAAATGTTTCTTACAAAAGAAATGAAGAGCAGGGCCACTTAGCCACAGAGGGCAATCAGGCCTTTGTCCAGTAGCCTGCACGGTACTCCATTCTCTTTGTACCTTTAAAGGTGATGGAAGGAGCTTCAGTGGGCTGCTCCCTACTCCCCCAATTGCCTTGACTGCTTTAGAGAAGCATCCTGATTCTGAAGAAGAATGCTGTTGGTGCAGAAGCAAACTGTTTCCCATTAAATAAGAAAAGAATCAGATAGTTAAGGGAAAAGAAAGCAAACAAAAAAACCCACTGGATTAGGGGCCAAGAGACCTGAGTTCTGGTCCCCCCTTTCAGACTTACCAGATATGACCTTACCAAAGTTATTTCCCCTCTCTGGCTGTGACTTTCTCCTTTATAAAATAAGTGTTCTTGACAAGGAAAAAACAAGGGTTCTGGGGTAGCTGGGTGGTACCATAGTGTAAAGAGTGTGGGACCTGGAGTAACGAAGACTCATCTGCCCAAGTTCAAATCTGGCCTCAGACACTTACTAACTATGTGACCCTGGAAAAGTTACTTAACCCAGTTTGCCTGAGTTTCCTCATCTGTAAAATGAGTGGAGTAGTAAACCACTCCACACTGTCTTTGCCAAGAAAAACCCAAATGGGGTCAAGAAATGTTGGACATGGACTATAAAAAAACAAAATCTGAACAAGAGGGGCTCAGTTTTCTTCCAGCCATACAAATCTATGATTTTCTGACCTCTCAGACTTCCCAATTTATAATTATAGTCAGATGTTACTCTTTGGTCTCAAACTTCTGAATTATTTCCTTCTCTGTTCCTTATTCTTCTATGTCTCTGAATTTTCAGTTTTTGTACAGGAATCAATATTTCAGGAGAGAGCAAGAGATCGTATTTCTCCATTTATCTCAGGTGAGACTAAATAGTGAGAATGTTAACTATGAAGCTGTGGAAAGTTGCCTTAAGATTCGGTAGGCCCACATTGCTCCTGATCATTTAGGTTTTTCTTACTGCATAGATGACAAAATCATAGATGTCCCTGAAGTCAGGAAGGCTTGAGCTCCAATCCAGCTTCAGACATTGGTGAGCTATGTGTCTCTGGGCACTTAACCCCTGTTTGCCTCAGTCTCATTTGTAAAATAGGGATAATAAAAGTACCTACCTTTCAGGTTGTTGTGAGGTCCAAATGAGATGATAATTGTAAGGCACATGTGCCTGGCACTGAGTAAGTGTTGTATAAATGTTAGCTACCATCGTCATTGTTATTAACTGATGGTCATGGATGTAGTCTCATTAAACATTTATGAAGCAGTTACTATGTACCAGACACATCCCTAGCAGTAAGGATACAAAGAATTTCTAGTTATTGGCATTTGTTGACTCATCCACCAAAGTGCTGATGTGTTGCAGAGGAGTTGGAATCATAAGCTATTTTAGATGGGAAGGTCCAACATTCTCATTTTACAGACAAAGAAAGTGAGACCCACAAAAGTGAAGTAACTTTCTTAAGGTCTAATATTTATCTAAAATCATGACTCTGTGTATATGAAGGTTGTGAGGAAAGTCCTGTACCACGTAGGATGGATCAGAGCTTCCCCTAGCTTTTCTCTCCTTCTTCCATTGGTTCTAGGATTTGTTGAGGCTTCTCTGAGCCTCTAGGTAGTTTTCGTGGCCTGGCATTAGACAAGGAATTGTGAAGGAGAAAGATGATGGAGTCAAAAAGATTAATGAAAAAAAGGTGCAAGTATTTTTTTTCCTTGTCCATTAGACTAACAAGTGGACTTTGATCCATGTTTGACATCACATTGCCTTAATCCTGAGGTAGAGGAGATGGAATTCAGTCATCCTAATTCAGCAAGGAGTTAAAATTGGGAACAGGTTTAAAATGGGTTGAGAAATCTCCACAAAAATGTTAATGGCTCTCTTTTGTACCAGTGATGGGGCTATGGAACTTATTAACAAGAGATTGGAAATGTGACTAGCCCACAGGCATATTGGTCCATGCTAGTCCCATTTTAAAAAGTGCTATGATGAATGCTTCCCTGAGGCAGTAGCAGTGGGAAACAGATGGCGGCTAGGAAGATGGAGTCCAGTAGCAACAGTTTCCAAGCTTCATCTTGAGGTGATGCCAGGAAGAACAGCAACCACAGACTGGCAAGAGTATTTCTTAACCATGCCAATGAGTTATAGGGCATGGAACTGAGGAATACCCAGGCACATAGCCATAACATGGTAAAGCAAACCCAAATCTGGCCCCTCATTTGTACTGTGAGTCATGTGGACTGTGTAGGTCCTGAAGGAACATGAGACCTATTAAAGAGGAGAATTACTGGGCTCTCTAGCAACTCAAAGATCTTTTTCACTTTGGAAGGAGAGTCTCAATCCCAGGGTGCGCTATAAATCTGGAACGATGTGTTATTCCTTGGGAAAGGTGGGGCTCACAAGAGGGGAAAATTTTCTTGACTGTGTACAGGTTTGGATATGAGTCTTCCTTTTTTCTCTCTTATATGTAGGAAACTTTGTTCTATGTTCCACATTTAGGGAATTGAACCTAGAAAAGAAACAAATTTAGATATTCCCAGGCAAACTCTGGCTTGATATACAGACCATGGAATATGGTATCATCATTCAGTATCTCCCAGATTAAACCTGGTCCCTCTGTTCTGATTCAGCACATGGAATACATATAACATTCCTAAAAGGTAGACAGCTAGTCCCTGCAGTATGAACGAAAGAGACGGCTTGTTCCATTTTTTGGGGGGACAGCTCCAATCGTTAGGAAATGTTCCCCTAAATGGACCAGAATGAGTCTCATTCCCCACCCACCTTTCATTCTTCTCCAGTACTGTCAGCATGCTTCGGTCTCTTCTATCATAGTAAAAACAGCCTCTCATTCCACGTACTCCCTCGAATTACTTTTCTATTACTCCTTTTTCCTTTTTGTCATCAAATGTATCAGAATCCTCTGTGCCATTGCTTCCACCTTTTTGTAATCTAGTTCCAGTCTCCACCACACCACCGCGATTGCTCTCTTCAAGATCCCAGGCCTGCTAATGGCTGTACATAAATTACCTTTTTTCATTAGTATCTGCCTTCACTATCCCACAGAGTTTTAGCCCTATCAACCACCTTACCTATTAAATAGCCTCTCCTTTCTTGGCTGCCATGACCTTGACAATCTTGTTCTACCTCCCTCCTTTCTCTGACCTTTCCTTTCACTTGCCTTGACTTGGTTCCTCTGCTCTTCCCCTGCTTCCATTTCCCAAGGCTTTGCCCTCAGCCTTTCTTTACATACTCTCCCTTTACACGTCTTTATATATCTCATCCACTTCCACCAAGCTTGGTCTGTCTGTTCAGAGAGTGTCATTCCTGATTCTTATTTCCAACTGTCAATTGTCCCTTTTTACCTGGATGTCTTTTTAGAGCCGTAAGCTCAATGTGTTTAAAATTGAACCCATTAGCTTCCCCCCACCCCCACTCCAAACTAGTTCCTCCTCCCAACTTCCCTATCTTGGTTAGTGGTACCCCTATGCTTTAACGCAGGCTTAAGATCTTAAAGTAGGATTTCATCTACCCCTCTCTCCCCTGACCAATCAGTCTCCAAATCTCAATTTAGATATTGCTTACATGTCCCTTTCTTTCCATTCCCACTGTAACTACTCTGTTTTATGACCTTATTACAACTCGTTCAGACTATTACAATAGCCTTAGAACCAGTGTACCTGCCTTTAGTTTCTCCCATTTTTAATCTAGCCTGCACACCTTGCCATATTGATCTTCTCACAGAAGCAATATGACTCATTGTATCCTCTCCTTGTCTACATTATTCAATGGCTTCCTTTTGCCTGTCTAATAAAGTAAAAACTCCTTAGTTGGGCATTTAAAGCTGATCTGCCCCAACATATCTTGTGTCCTGCCAATCTTCTCTTTTCCTATCCAAGAGCCCTTTCTCTAGAGCATAGAGAGACCCCAGGGAAAATGCATACTCCACATCCCCTTTCAGCTCTGCTGTTCCCAGAGTCATTTGGCCATGCCATCTTGGGGCTCCTCTTTTGGACTCGGGTCAATGACTGTGGAGAAGACAGAGAAATTTGCACTGTACCTCACTCCAATGACTAACTGAAAATGTATATAATTCAACTTATTATGACCAGACTTAGCCTTAGAAAGGGCCTAAGAAAATGTACCACCTTCCTTTCCTTGCAAAGGATGGGGACTCTGGATGTGGATCATTGTAAACACTGTCAGAATTGGTTGATATATTGATGTGTTTTGCTGATCTGTTTTATTTCCTCTTTCTATTACCTTTGTCACAAGGGTTCTGTCAGGGGTGGGAGAGGGAGGGATACATTAAGAAATGAAAATGATATAAATACCAAAGATATTGATGGAATTTTTCTTTCATTATTTATTTATTTTCTGCTTATGTTGCTATATTTAGATTATTTATTTTTATTTTATTTTTAATTTATGAAATAAAACAAGCATTTCCATAACAGTAGAATTTTTAAAAGATGATTGTATGTGAAATTGCAAATCTATTACATACAACTTGCTATTGCTTTTAAATACGTAATAAAATTATCATGTAAATCTCTTCTTTTTTCCTTTTTTCTTTTCCCCAGCCCTACCCTAGAGATGATACCATTAGATACAAATGTGGGTACATATGTATATATACAGATATATACACATACACATATAATATGCATGTAAAACATGTACACGAATAAATATATATGCATATAATGTACATCTATATATATGTAAAATCATTCTATACATACTTCTATATATCAATTCTTTTTCTGGATGCAGAAAGAGTCATCCTTCATATGTCCTTTGCAGTTAATTTGAGCATTTATAATAATCAAAATGACTTACTCAAAGTTGTTCTTAAAGCAGTATTGTTACTGTATACAATAATTTCTTGGTTCCACTCATTTCCCTCTTCATTGTTTCATGCAAGTCTGTTCATATTTTTCTAAAGTTAATAAGCTCATCATTTCTTATAGCACAGTAGTTTTCCATCATGATCATATACCACAATTAGTTCAGCCATACCCCAATTGATGGGCATCCCTGCAATTTCCAGTTCTTTGCCACCACAAAGAGAGCTGCTATAAACATTTTTAGGACCTGTAAGTTTCTTTTCATTTTTCCCTAATCATCTTGGGAAACAGAACTAGTAGGGGTATTGCTGGGTCAAAATGTAGAGGCAGTTTAATAACTCTTTGGACATAATTCCAGATTGCTCTCCAAAATGGTTGGATTAGTTCACAATTCCACCAACAGTGAATTTCCACATTCCCCTTTGTCACTTTCCCCTGCACTAATTTTAGCCAATCTGATAGTTGTAAAGTGATATCTCAGGGTTGCATTTCTCTAATCAATAATGATTTAAAAAAATTTTTTTCACAATTTTTAAAAAAAGAAAATATATTTATAGATCCACAAATCGCCTTAGCAGGTTTTTAGCCTTTTTCTATTTCATGAAGGCAGTCCATTCAAAATAGGTACAACTTTTTCCAATGCTTCCTTTTTGGTCCCCATCAGTCTCCTCACATGGGTGATGTCAAGCACAAATAGCGAGTGGAGGGTGGGATAGAACTAAACCGTTTATAAAGATCCCTGCACATAGCATATTGATGTAGAAAATCACACATCAACATCATGCTTTATCGTCTTTTTATTTAGTTTTTTAATTATTTCTCAGATTTCAGCCATACTCTGGTGGTGACTCCCTGGCCTTGTGTTTGAAATCTCTGCCTCACCTAATTTCCTCCCTCCCCAGATTCCCTGTGAAGAGCGCTCAGCTTCTCAACCTGAAAGACCAACTTGGAGAGATGTGAAGTACTTGCCTAGGATTTTACATTGAGAAGAGCCTGATTTTGAACCCATACCTGATAACCCAAAAATCTCTTTCCCCAAAATAAGCTGCATGGTAAAGCAAGTTCCCTCAAAGATGGAGAAATTCCCACAGCCTCATCTTTCCCCATTCCATTCTGGAGTGAGAACTTTACTCAGATTTTCTCCTTCTTTGTTCATCAGCACGCTGACAGGAGCCAGAATCACTTCTGACAAGCTCGTTATCTCTTTTGCTTCCCCAGAATTCCTCTCATCTTCTACAGAAAACTTCCTCAATTTGCTGTAAATTTTTGGTTTTGTATTACTGTTGCCTGACATGCCTCATGTTGCTTGGCAATAAGAATTAGGAGGGCAGGAATTTTGAAAGTTGACACTTCTGAGTGGCTTAGGATTATAATAATTGCTTAGATTTGTACAGTATTTTAAGTTCTACATAGTACTTTCTTCACAACACTTTGAGGGGGATAGTACACACATTTATCTTTCCCATTTTGCTGACAACAACACTCTTGGAGGTTAGGAATGTCTCACGATCACACAGTTAAAACGTGTCAGAATTGGGATTTGAACCTAGGACTTATGAACTCAATTACAGCATCTTTCCTACTGCATTTAATCTCAGCCTATTAAATTCTTAGGAATTTGTACCTGAAGAGGTCCAATTTTATTCCATCTCTAGGATTAGTTGGGAAAAAGTGAAAGAAGGGAGCCAAGGATGGAAGCCTGTTTCTGCTGTCAGAAGTGTTAGAAGCAATAAATGTTAAGAGATACAGAGATGATGTTGTTAGGGAAAAAACCTACAATGTAAATATTTTATTTGCTCTGCAGTAAATAATGCATATATTTATAAAAACAAAGTGAATATTTCATAGCCTGCAGTGCTGCTTTTAAAATTTGGAATTAAATCTGTTTGTTTAGAAAACCACAAGTTAAAAATTCTACAGAGAATATTATAGCTCAGATATACATGCTGAATGAGTACTCTCAGTCAAATTCAAACACTGAAGAGTTTGGGAACCACTGTGGATTTGATTATCTGAGCTATTAAGCCTGAAAGGGACCCCGACAGAAAGTAATTCGTTTCCTTGCTTTCAGAAAGCACCTTTCTAAATTATCTCAGGCAGTTGAGAATCTATTCCATTGTTTTTTAAGAACCTATAAAGGAGATTGCACCACCTCCCTTGGGAATAACTAATTCCAGTGTTTAATATGCAGCAAATAATCCCATCTGACCTGACACTGCCAGGTGTACTCAGTTCCCCATGTTCTATAGTAATGATATACTATACTTATACCATACTATACTATATACATACTATAATACTATACAATAATACCAATACTGTACATTTATATAATACTCTTAAGATTTGCAAAGCACTTTTTCTTATGAGACTGAGGGTAAAAGTATTATTCAAATGGTATATACAGTTACAGAATATAAATGTTTTTGTCCTTATTTTACAGAAAAAGAAACTTGAGACTCAAAGTAGTTTTGATTAACTCCTAATCACCCAGCTAGTGTCTGAGTCAGAATTCAAACCCTGTTCTCACTTAACTGAATGCACTGTCTCCTGTCCATGCTATCCCACTATTCTAGCCTTAGGACAGATATAAAGAATAGACATATCATGTTTACCTGGGGTTCTTGATATAGGCTCCATAGTTAGAAAATATTTTGATAACTGTATTTCAAAATAATGGGTCTTCTTTGTAATCCTATGCCTTTTTAAAAAATATATTTAGAAATATTTTCCGAGAAGGAACCCATAAGTTTTACCAGACTGCCAGGGGGTTCCAGACTCACAAAAAAACTTTTAGGACATTTACCCTATATCTATAATAGTAAATAAAGTAGGGATATAATAAAATCTCAAAACTCTAAAGTAATTGGCTGACTCTCATAAAGGTAAATCTACTAAGAAATCCTATTAAAATTTAATGGGATTGAATTGAATAAACAATTGAAGTTCTATACCGGAGTTCTAATATCAACTTCACAAACATAGAATCAATAAATCAATACTTATTAAACATCTGCTATGTGTTAGGTTGCTGGGAATACAGATGCAAAGAGAAAGTCCTTCTGTCTTTCCTTATTCTAAAGAGCAAGGAAGCCATGGCTAGAGAATAGTTCCTATGGGGGAAAAGAGATCTGGAAGTTTTTAAAGGACTGTTGTTCAGCCATTTTAGACATGTCCAACTCTTCATTGACTCCATTTGGGATTTTATTGGCAGAAATATTGGAGTGGTTTGCCATTTCCTTCTCCAGTTCATTTTACAGATGAAGAAACCAAGGCAAATGGGGTTAAGCGACTTGCCCAGGGTCACATAGCTAGTAAGTGCCTGAGGCTGAATTTGACCCCAGGTCTTCTTGACTCCAGGCAAGTACTCACTATATCCACTGTACCATCTAGCTACGCCTTTTTTGAGGACTCCAAATTTCAAATGAATCTAAAGTTTGACCTGATAGTCAAAACCTGTTGCCATGAATGATAGGCTACCTGAAAGCTCAAGAGTTTAGAAGGTGATAAAGCTTATCTGGAGTGTTGTGTTCAATTCTTAGCATTGCATTTGAGAAGGAACTGGAGAACATTCAGAATAAGGTGACTGAGATGAGCCATGTCACATATGGATCAGTCGAAGAGACAGGACTATCCTGGAAAAGAGAAGATGTGGGGGAGACATTCTACTATCTTCGAGTTTCTGAAGGGGGATAAAACTTTTTCTCCTTGGCCTCAGAATAAAGAACAACATATAGAAATTCCACAGAGGCCAATTTTGGAAAACATTTTAAGGAAATTTTAAAATTTTAAGGAAAACTTCTTACTGATTAGAGGTATCTAAAGCAGAATTTGGTTGCCTTGGGAGGTAGCAGGCTCTTTCTCACCAGAGGTTTTGAAGCAGAGAATAGATGACCCTTGTTCATGACATTATAGAAGAGATTCTTGGTCAAATGGTCTCTCAGGTCCCTTCTAAATTCAAGATCCCGGGGTTTTATGAACACCCTCCCCCAACACCCCCAAATCAAGCCTAACTTCTATTACAGGAAATATGAGCAGATGAATTATTTCCACTCCAGATTTTCAGCTTAAAATTCAGGAAAATTCAGATTGATTTATACTTTCAATATACTGTTCATTAGAGCTCTGTTGTTTCTTATCAGTTTTCTCTTCTGTAGACTTAAAAATAAAACAATTTAAAAAATAATCCCCAGAGGGATAGCACAGTGGGGTGGATAAAGTGTCTAAGAGTCTGGTCATTGTTTAGCAGTTTCAGTCATGTCTGACTCTGTGACCCCATTTGGGACTTTCTTGACAAAGATAGTACAGTGGGTTTGCCATTTTCTTCTCCAGTTCATTTTACAGATGAGGAAGCTGAGGTAAACAGGGTGAAGTCATGTGCCCCAGGATACACACTCAGTAAGGGTCTGAGGCCAAATTTAAACTCAGGTCTTCCTGATTCCAGGTTCGACATTCTAGCCATTGTATCACCTAGCTGCCCCAAGAAACAATCCCTACTCTCAATGAGCTTGTGTTGTAATGGAGGGAGTTCTGTTGCTGATCAGTCATGTCTAACTTTTTTTTTTAATAAAAATTTATTTATTTAACTTTTTACATTCATTTTCACAAAATTTTGGGTTCCAAATTTTCTCCCCTTTTATCCCCTCCCCCCATCCCAATACACCAAGCAATCTCATTTTCCCTATCACCAATTTGCCCTCTCTTCTATCATCCCTCCCTTCTCTTGTCCCCATCTTCTCTTTTGTCTTGTAGGGCCAGATGACTTTCTATTCCCCATTAACTGTATGTCTTATTTCCTAGTAGCAACAACAATACTAAACAGTTGTTCCTAAAACTTTGAGTTCCAAATTCTCCCCATCCCTCCCTCCCCACCCATTCCCTTTGGGAAGGAAGGCAATTCAATATAGGCCCTATCTGTGTAGTTTTGCAAATGACTTCCATAATAGTCGTGTTGTGTAAGACTAACTGAATTACCCTCCATACTATCCTGCCCCTCATTGTTTCTCTTCTGTCTTTTGATCCTGTCCCTCCCCAAGAGTGTTGACTTCAAATTGCTCCCTCCTCCCATTGCCCTCCCTTCCATCATCCCCCCCCTTGCTTATCTCCTTCTCCCCCACTTTCCTGTACTGTAAGATAGGTTTTCATACCAAAATGAGTGTGCATTTTATTCCTTCCTTTAGTCGAATGTGATGAGGGTAAACTTCATGTTTTTTCCTCAGCTCTCCCCTTTTTCCCTCCACTAAAAAGTCTCCTGCTTGCCTCTTGAATGAGATATAATTTACCCCATTCCATTTCACCCTCTCTCCTCCCACTACATTTCTCTCTCACCATTTACCTTAATTTCTTTTAAGATATGGTCCCATCCTATTCAATTCACTCTGTGCTCTCTGTCTCTGTATGTGCATGCATGTGTGTATGTGTGTGTGCGTGCACGCATGTGTGTGTGTGTGTGTGTGTGATCCCACCAACTACCCAGATATTGAAAAGTTTTAAGAGTTACAAATATTGTCTTTCCATGTAGGAAAGTAAACAGTTCACTGTTGGAAGTCCCTTCTGACTTCTCTTTGCTGTTTACTTTTTCATGCTTCTTCTCATTCTTGTGTTTGAAAGTCAAATTTTCTTTTCAGCTCTGGTCTTTTCATCAAGAATGCTTGAAAGTCCTCTGTTTCATTGAAAGACCATATTTTCCCCTGAAGTATTATACTCAGTTTTACTGGTAGGTGATTCTTGGTTTGAGTCCTAGTTCCTTTGACTTCTGGAATATCCTATTCCATGCCCTTCAGTCCCTTAATGTAGAAGCTGCTAGATCTTGAGTTATCCTGATTTTTATTTCCACAATACTGGAATTGTTTCTTTCTAGCTGCTTGCAAGATTTTCTCCTTCATCTGGGAGTTCTGGATTTGGCCACAATGTTCCTAGGAGTTTCTCTTTTTGGATCTCTTTCAGGCGGTGATCGATAGATTCTTTCAATACTTATTTTGCCCTCTGGTTCTAGAATGTCAGGGCAGTTTTCCTCGATAATTTCATGGAAGATGATGTCTAGGCTCTTTTTTTGATCATGACTTTCTGGTAGTCCCATAATTTTCAAATTGTCTTTCCTGGATCTATTTTCCAGGTCAGTTGTTTTTCTCATGAGATATTTCACATTCTCTTCCATTTTTTCATTCTTTTCATTTTGTTTTCTGATATCTTGGTTTCTCAGAAAGTCATTAGACTCCATCTGTTCCATTCTAATTTTGAGAGAACTATTCTCTTCAGTGAGCTTTTGGACCTCTTTTTCCATTTGGCTAATTCTGCTTTTGAAAGCATTCTTCTCCTCACTGGCTTTTTGAACCTCTTTTGCCAATTGAGTGAGCCTATTTTTCAAGGTGTTATTTTCTTCAGCATTTTTTTGGGTCTTCTTTACCAAAGTATTGACCGTTTTTCATACTTTTCTTGCATCTCTCTCATTTCCCTTCCCAGTTTTTCCTCCACCTGTCTAACTTTCTTTTCAAAATCCTTTTTGAGCTCTTCCAAAGCCTGAGCCCACCTGACATCCCCCTGGGATGTCTGGGATACAGAGGCCCCGCCCTCCACGTCTTTCCCTGATGCTAAGAATATTTCCTTGTCATCAGAATTGAAAGGCGGGAACATTTGCACCCGCTCAAAGAAGCTCTCTACAGTCTTATTTTTCTTCCCTTTTTTGGGCATTTTCCCAGCCAGTTACTTGACTTCTGAGATTCCTGTCCACCCCTGCCTAGATCCGCCAAGCTAGTGCTTGGTGTCTGAGATTCAAATGGGCTTTCCGTGGCACTCAGGCACGGCTGCTATTCAATGTGAGCTTAAGTTCTGGTGCTGGGGTGGGGGCAGGGCCGCCTCCCAGGCTCAGTTCCCTCAGGGGCTTTATGCAGAGACCTTCAGTAATGGCCCTAAACTTCTGCCTGTGGTTAGGGGAGTCCCGGGCTGCCACTGTTGCCTCTGCCACTGCCCCTGCCTCTGTTCCCGCTGCTTCCTCCTGAGGGGGCCCGAGTCACGGAGACACCCTGCTCCCCTCTCGGCCAGCCCAGACATCTCTCTCACTGACCTGTAGCATCTGTGGGTGGAGTGACCTTCCCAGCCGCCGGAGGTTCCGCCCCTGAAGCCTGCTCTGATCTGCTCCTCTGGGGCCGTGGCCAGGGCAGCACAGGGGTGGGCTCCGCTTTCTGGGGTGCGAGGGACCCTGGGGACAGCTCTCCAGGGCTCTCTGGAACGGAAATGTCTTCCACTGTGTTTCTGTGCGCCTTGCAGTGATTCAGAATTTGTGGGGAGTTCTTCTTACAGGAAATTTATGGGCTGTCATGTCTAATTCTTTATGACCCTGTTTGAAGTTTTGTTGGGTTCAAGTCCCATTTCCATCAAATGCTGGCTGTTTAACATCCTAAGCATGTCATCAGACCTCTCAATGGCTCAGTCAACCTAAGTAGCACAACGATATAGGAGAGGAGAGTTGTCATGAATTCACTAAGCCTTCAAAGTCCCTTCCTTTTGTAAGTTATTTTCCACCATTAGATTATAAACTCCTTGAGGGAAGGAACTATCTTTCTTTTTTGCATTTGTATCCTCAGTATTTAGCACAGTGCCTGACACAGAGTAGATGCTTAATAAATGTTTATGGACTGACTGTTACAGCCTTACCTTCTTCTCCTTTCTAGCTCCAGAACTTTCTGTGCTTTTGATTTTCACACGTGTTTGGGAATTGAAATGGGTTTGGTTTCACAGTTATGATATTTAAGGTTCAGAAGGGTAAAGGGAGTCAAGGTGATTAATGACAGTGCAGACAATTAGTTCAGTCTTCCTCCCCACTACTCACAGGACAAAAAGCACATAATTAACTTTTGTTGTTACACAAGTGAATAGAGAGATGGCTTTGCAATGAGGAAGACCTGAGTTAAAGTCTTACCTCTGACACCTACTGGCTGTGTGACCTTAGACAAATCACTTAATTTTTTAGTGCTGTAGTCGGCTCTCACTGGGAGAGGGAAGTTTCCTCATTGGTGAGTTCTCTACCTCAATGAAATCACAGGTCTAATCTCTATCTTTTTCCTTTTAATATACTGTTACCATAAGAAAGTACTTCTTATATAGGATAATGCATCAGGAAAAAAATTTGTAACCAGCTCCCCAAACTACTGTGAATATGGATAACCCACTAGAATATAGAGATAGCCTTGCTATCTCTTAACTTTGTTCTGATAATTCTTTTTTATCACATAATTTTAGAGTTCTTTATTCTATTTTTCATGGTGTCCACTGTTTCATTACAGTTTTCCAGATTCTGAGACCATCCTTTTCCTTTCTGAGTTTTTTCACTAAGTTCTAATTTCACTCCTTATCTCTCCTTTCAGTTCTTTTATTATGAAGTTTCCCAGCTGATCATTGGCCTATCTATCCTGGTGTTCTAGTATGGGGTTGTGAAGAATTATTTTCTTCTTCGGGAACTATCACTTAATATTCTTTTGTTGCTGCTCAATTTTTTTCAGTTCTGTACCACTCTTCATGACCCCATTTGAGATTTTCTTGGCAAAGATACTAAAGTGGTTTGTCATTTCCTTCCCCTTCATTTTACAGACTAGGAAACTGAGACCAACAGGGTTAAGTGACTTGCCCATGGTCACACAACTAGGAAGTGTCTGTGGTTGGATTTGAATCAGGTCCTCCTGACTCCAGGCCCAGAGCACTGTCTACTGTGCCACCCGTTCTTTTAGCCTATAATATTTATTCATGTTATTAGGAGCTTTTCTTTTTTTTCCCACTACTTTAGTAGTTTGGCTGTACAGTAAAGACTTCCTTGAGAAGACCTCTCCAGTTATCTCCTTTACTGGTTGATGGGCTTTTTTCCCCCTTTATCTCCTGCATTTCTAGGTGTTCTGAGATAAAGAAGACAAGCTGAGCTTTGGTACAATTTCTCATCACCCACCTTCCCAAAAGTCCTGGAAGAAACTTTGTTATAAAAATCTCTGTATTTTGATATGGATATCATGGATCAGAACTGCTATTTACATAGACTTTGTGGGGGGTGTAAGGCAGGAAGAGATTTCTTAATAAGCATACATTTTTTTGTCCTCCACCCTAGATTTTCCCAGGAAACATCGGAACTTAGTTCATATCTAGATTTCCAAGACAAAAGAAAACAGTCCTTGGGTTCCCATGCAAGTACTTAGTTAATTAGCATGTACTTAGTTACTTAGGCTAGTATAACACCAAATATAGGACAGGCTTTATCTAACTTTTATGAAAGACTGTTAAAGGATCATACTTGAGCTTGAAAATAGTTTAGATAACTCTCTTCTGACACCGGGAATCTTTAAAGACTTCAGGATTTATCTCTCCTCCACCCTCCACCCCACAAGGAAAAGGGCTCAGAATTGCATGGCCCACCTGGGATGAGCTTCACTTCCTCAGGCACCTATGCAATCCCTCAGACTTGGAGTACTACCTACCATGGGTGGCTGACCTTCCTAATGGGAAAACACTCAGATTCAATAGAGAAGCTAATGCCTTCCTTTGGACCATAACAATCCTTATAACCCACAGCGCTGTCTAAACCCTACATTGTGTCTCTGTCTCTGTCCTTAGATCTAGCTTCTATTTGGTACAGTGACTCACCATGACTCAGGAATATCTCCATTTTGGTCTTCATTATATGGCAGGTAGGTAAGTTGAGCTAGCCTCTCTCCAAGTATCCAGGCTGAAGTTTGTGTCATATCTCACCTTTTCTCTGTATTTTTCTTTACCTTCACAAGTCTCTATCTGTGTGTAGCTTCTGGAAAGGCCCAGTCCAAGAGTACGTATAAACTACTCATGAAGCAGCAATCTTCAATCAGTGATTATTAAATGTAGTGGCATTGGGGACAATTGCTAGGACAACACCTAGGCATGCCTATTATGTACATAGCTAATTTAATTCAAGCTAAATCAATTCATGCCCACAATATGTAAGAGAATTATAATACCAGGCCCTGAAGATATAAAAGTGAAACAGTGGTACAGCATCTGTCTTCCAAAAGAAAATATTCTAATAGGGTAGATATGCTATGTGCACAAATAAGCTTGATACAAGGTAGACTCAAATAGGGCCAAGTGAGAGATTCAGACAAAACACTCTGAGAGTATTTGAAGGAGGCAGAGGGGAGAGAGATAGAGACAAAGAAAAACAAAGAAAGAGATAGAGACAAAGATCACTTTCAGTTGGGACAATGACAAGATAATGGGATTTTCCCTGTACTGCTATGGGATTGATCTGTGGGCTACTCTAAGACTTACAAATGAAGGACTTGTCCAATGTCACATAGCTTTTTGTGCCTGAGCCAGGAATAAGAACCCTTGTCCTCTCTAAGTCTATGGTTGCATCATGGGTTCTATATTCACCCCTGGAGCAGGAAGGAAACTGATAAAAGAAAGGATGTGTTGGTGGAATAGATGACACAAATAAAGAAGGGGGTGGGGGCAACAAAGTATAACCAGGAAGATGAAAGGGAAGAACAAAGGATGAAACTTTTCCTCCTTTAACTTTAACTGTTAATTTTCCTAAAACCTTAGGAGGGGGAAAGGAAGTCCTCCACCAGAGGGAAAAGAGCACCTAGGGAGTCTTCAGCTGAAAAGGGTTTGAATTAAGATTTAAAGACACAGAGAGTAAGGACTCACATTGGAAGGCTATTGTGGCAAGCTCTATTATGAAGTTATGGCAGATGACTCAGAATGAAAATCTGTAGTGATTCAGATCCTAGGAAGTGAAAGGACGTGATGTAAACACTGGGAGTAGATGAATTTTTCAAGTATTTGTTTTGGAAGAAATGTCTGGAATGGAAAAATGAGAATTTTGGTTTAACTTGGAATAAAGCAGGTCAAGGGTAAAATTTACGTATGTATTATTTAGAAATGAAGTGTTCATAAAAGACAGAGGCAGACCTAAGCAAAATTGTGAAAGTAGGCAAAGTTTTCTCAGGGACTCTTATTTATACTTCTCCCTTCTCTTATTAAGAAACAAATGTAGGACTTTTTCCCCCTTTGACTTTTATCAAAACCTACTCTTAGGCAAGGATCCAATAAATTCATTTATTCTAAGATGTAAATGATGGATAAAACTTATACACCCAGATATACTTGCATTTAAATAGAGAACAAAAGCTACACTCAGGTGAATAGCTCTCTTTTGAAGGAATTCTGGCTTTAGCTGATTGGCAAGGTAAGAATTCTAGAAGCCAATAAGGTCCTTTCAACCTTACTTCATCCCTAAATCAGGGCAGTGCCATGCTGTTCAGACCACAACTAGAACATTATATTTAGCTCTAGACACCACAGTGAAGAAAGGGTATTGATAAGCTAGAGAGAATTCAGAGGAAAGCAACCAGTTGATGAAGGACCTTGAATCCATTTTGTAAGATAACTGGCTGAAACGTAGGTTCCCAAAGTGGATGATTCTGCCCTTTAGGGGCGAGGGGGTACTGGATGATCTGGGGGGGGTGGTAGTACCCTTTGGTGCAACTGGGGGGCATCAAATAAAAATAAGGGGGCAGTAGAAGCATAAGGAAAAAAGGAAATGTAAGAAAATTTTGAAAAGCCATTCATACATGTTGTATAAGAGAGTTAAAGTCATAGTGATTACATTATTTTCCAAATAAACACACAAAATGCAAGTTATAACCAATCAGTGCTGACAGGTCTTAACAAGCAAGTGTTGGCAAGTGAGTGTGTCATGCATTGTCAGGAAACCCAGCATGCATCAGGAGGAATATGTGCATGTAATGACTTGTTTATAATACAATGCTATATGGTTACATAATGTAATATTACATCATTAAAATTTCAGTGGAGGAAAACTCCCCACAAATTTACAATAAATTATTAAATTTAAGATGCATCATTTTTAAAAAATATATTTTATATTTTTTTGAAATGACACAAATTTCAAAACACTGTTAAAGAAAGTAGATTTTTGGGGTGTGCTGAAGATTTTTTTTTTTAAAGAGGGAGGGAGGTCAAATGAGTTTGGGAACCAATGGGTTGAAGGAATGTTTTTAACCTAGAAAAAGAGAAGAATCAGAGGACACATGCTACCTGACACCAAGTATTTAAAAGACTATTATATGGAAAAGAGATTAGATTTGTTCTGTTTGGGACCAGAGAGAAGAAATAGGAACATTAATTGGTTGCAAAGAGATACATTTGGGCTTTATTTAAAGAAAAATGTCAACAATTAGCATTATCTAAAAGTAGAATAGATTTTTGTGGCAGTCAGTGGGTTTTTACTTCACTGAAGGTCTTTTCAAATTAGATTTTTTTTGCTATTCAGAACTTGTTAAATATCAATAAACACAAACATTTCCATATACAAAGAACACAGAAGCTTATTATTATATGAAACTATGAATCTCATTATGTACAGCTTATTTTTATTAAAGTATATACTAAATTCAGCATGTTAGTTCCAAAAGTTGTTTCCTTCTGAATCTCCTTCTATTCCTTTTCATACATTTTTAAAAATACTTCATTTCTTTCCTTCTTTTCTCCTTCTCCTCTCTACTTCTCCCATTCTTCCTTCCATCTCTCCTTTCTCCCTTTCTTCCTTGTTTCTTTTTTCCCTTCCTTCCTCCCATCCTTCCTTCCTTCCTCCCTTCCTTCCTCCCTTCCTTTCTTCCTTCCTTCCTTCCTTCCTTCCTTCCTTCCTTCCTTCCTTCCTTCCTTCCTTCCTCCCATTCTTCCTTCCTTCCTTCCTCCCATTCTTCCTTCCTTCCTCCCTCCCTCCCTCCGTTCCTTCCTTCCTTCCTTCCTTCCTTCCTTCCTTCCTTCCTTCCTTCCTTCCTTCCTTCCTTCCTCCCATTCTTCCTTCCTTCCTTCCTTCCTCCCTCCCTCCCTTCCTTCCTTCCTTCCTTCCTTCCTTCCTTCCTTCCTTCCTTCCTTCCTTCCTTCCTAATAGACTAGTACATAGAGGGCAAGACCCAGAGTCAGGAAGATGAATTTAAATCCAGCCTCAGACATTTACCAGCTGTGTGACCCTGGGCCAGTCACTTCTCTGTCGTTTGCCTCAGTTCACTCACCTGTAAAATGGGGACGATAATAATAGCACCTACCTCCCAGAGTTGTAATGAGGATCAAAGGAGATAACATTTATAAGGTGCATAGCACAGTGCAGCCCATAGTATGGGTCTGTTTCCATTTTCCCTTCATTGCTCCAAATCACATACTCTATATTCTAGGCAAACTAGAATTGCTGTTCCTTAAGCTTTCCTTGTTACCTCAACATTTGAATATTCCTAGAATACACTCCTTCTTTATCTCTGCCTCCAGAACGCTGTCTTCCTACAGCGTCCAGTTCAGGTGATACCTCTGTGAAGCCTTCCCTCCACAAAAGAGATAAAATAGCACCTCAGGGCAAATACAGAGCAGTTAAAAATCTGTAGGAGAAGAGAAGTAAAAATCTGGGACAAGGAGAGAAGATCTGAAGAAAAATCCCTGGATGAGGTTTGGCCCCAGGGAAAAGCAAAGACCTCCAGGCTAGGGATGGCTTACACAACAGACAGAAAGCCCTGGAGTTGGCTAGGTCAGCAGGCTGCCTCAGTCTCAGCAACAGGAACTTTTACCCCTGGGACAGTGAAGGGAATTGGGCAGCTGAGCTGGGGAAGATGGAGGACCTCTGCTCACAAGGAATGCCAGATCCAGCTGTGCTGCAGAGACATGGCGGGGGTGAGAAGGAACCAGTACATGCCTCATGAGGGCAGAAGTGATGAGGCAGGGATGCTGTTGACTGTGGGCACTCATAGGAAGCTGTAAGTCTTGGTTTGGGTTCAAGATCATAGAGAAAAACTAAAGGAGAATCTGAGGACAGAGGCACTCTCCCCCATAACGCAGGACTAGAAGTGATTATAAAAACTGAGCTATTACAGAAACATTGCACAGGCAAAGGAGAAAGAATCCAACTATAGCGAGTTACTAGGGGAATAGAGAAGACCTGGGGTTTATCTTCAGAGGAGGATAGTAAAGCAAAGAGACCCTCTTCTACTCCAAAGAGTATTTTCAAATGGTCACCTCCCAAAAAACAATTCATAGAACTTTAAAAAGACTTTAAAAATCAAATGAGAGAGACTGAGGAAAAACTAAAAAAAACCCAAACAATCCAAGAAAAATAAGAATATTATGAAGAAGTAACCAATTAGAAAAGGATATCCAGAATCTTAAGGAAGCAAATAACTCCTTGAAAAACAGAACTGAACAAGGGGAAGCCAATGAATTTATAAGAAATCAAGAAATAATAAAACAAAATATAAAGAATGAAAAACTAGAAGAGAATGTGCAACAACTCATAAGAAAAATGACTGATCTGGAGAACAGATCAAGAAGTTAAAACATAAGAATAATTGGACTACCTGAAAGTTATGATCAAAAGAAGCATCTTGTTATAATAATACAAGAAATATTTAAAGAAATTGTCCTGAAGCATTAGAACAAGAAAGGAAAGTAAAAATAGAAAAGAATCCGCCAATCACCACTTGAAAGAGATCCTATGAGGAAAGCCCCATAGGGATATTATAGTCAAATTCTGAACTCAAGGATAAACTATTACAAACAATAGAAAAAAACAATTTACACATGGCAGTGACACAATTCAAATCACACAAGACTTTGAAGTAGCAACACTAAAAGACCACAGATCTTGGAATTCTATATATTGAGCAAAAGAACTGGGTTTCCAGCCAAAAATATCATACCCAGAAAAATTACGCATAATTCTGAATTTTAAAGAAAAAAGATATTTAATGAATTGTTAGACTTTTGGGACCTTGTTTAAAAAAAAACCAAACAAACAAACCCTGAACTTAATAGGAGATTGGACATATAAGAGACAAGAGAAATATAAGATACATACCAAAGACCAATTACAAGGGATTCAATAAGGACAGTACCTTTTACATATGAAAACTGTAAAATATATGTCTAAGATTGTTATTAGTAACTGGGTAGTTCATAAGAAAGTTTGGGGTAGACCTGAGCATGATGTGACTTCAATAAGTAAAACCATTCAGAAATAGCTAAAAAGAGTAATTATACAAATGAGGTGCAAGAGGAACTGATACAGAGGAATTAGATGGGGAAGGAGGGCTGTTGGTTCTGGAAACCTGCTGTCATGGGAAATGATAAGAGGGGAACAAAACATACACATCTAGAAGATGTAGTCTTCTTACAGGAGACTGTAGGTCTTGGGTTGGGTTCAAGGTCAGAAAGAACTTCTAAATGTAGAAAGATATAAAATAGTAAGGGGATAGGGATGGGGGGAGGACAAGGGAGGGATCTTTAGAGGGGAGGGTGAGGGAATAGGTCAAAGGGGCCTATAAAAGGGTGTTTAGATTTATGAGAATTGGAGGATAAGGGAGGGATATTTGGGGAGGTAAGTTAAGTAATAGGAGGGCAAAGTAGCAAGTAGAAGTAAAATAGAGGAGTCAGGAGGGATAGAAAATAAGAGATAGACACAAATATAAAGATTAGGAGTAGAATCTGTTAGGGAAAGCATATGTCAATGTATGTGTATATATGTATATGTGTATGTATATATCTATATCTAAATATAACCACACTTAATTGTAACCTGGGGGGAGAGGGGGGAAAGGAATAAAGTAAAAAGCACACAGCAGAGAACAAATGAAAATCTTTAGGAAGCAAAGAAAAGATGGACAGCTCTCAACACAACACATAGTATTTGATATACAGACTTTCTTGAAATGGAAATTTATTGCTATATATTTTGAATCCTCTCTTATGTTTTGCTGTGCAAATGACATTTTTTTTCTTTTCTCATTTTATATTTAAGTTTTAATATATAAGTTTATAATGTTTCTTTTTCTTTCATTATGTATTTAAATTTTAATGAAAAAATGAAAAAAAGTATGGCAATGCTATATACCCATAATTATCATTCTAGGGAGAATTTAGGTCAACAAAGCCTAAGCACTCATGAGAATCAAAACATGCAGGTTTTGGTTGCTTAGTATGTAACCAAAATTTCTCCCACTTCCTAATTTTGAAACTTTACTTACAATGCTCACCTCATCATTACAATGCCTAAAGATATTATTTCAGCAGGTAATGAGTTAAGTGTTTTGATACAGAGAACAGTTTTGCAAGTGCAAGACATCTGCATCTGCAAACTCTATGGCAAGGAAAGGTATATTTATTTTAATTGCCTGGAGTCAGAACAAGTAGGCTGATGGCTGATTCTTCCCCCAAAGTGAGGGGCCAAGGAACCGTGGATAAGTGATTAACCTCCCTGAGCTTCTATTCCCTTGGCAGTAGAATAAGCGGGTTCGACTAATCGATCTTTAACGTTCCCTAATGCGTTCTCTGATGTCCGTTGCTTCCAGTTTGGTCATCCTTGATATCTTTCTTCTCCCCAGGCCTTTTGTCCTGGGCTGGACCTATCTCAGCTCAGGCCATGGGAGTTTAAATCCAATATTGGAACAAAATGAGACGCTCATAGTGAACTGATCAAGATTGATTCTGTATTGTTTTTTAATTAATCCTATTTACAAATAATTGATATTGTCCTGTTGCGGCAAGTCATGGTTCTTGGCCTCTGAATTTAGCTTAGAAATTCATCTGGCCTGCAATGAATTAAGTTTAGAAATCTAGTTTTCCTGCTAATCATCATTCTATTCTTGCCTCAAGGAAATTTGCTGTCCTTGAGGGCTGTGGGTGGACCTCAGGGAGTCTGGTCCAGTATCTATACACCACCAACTTATTCTTCAAATAAGTCTGGTCCACCATCCTGACCTTGCAGGTGGACTCAAAACAACGAATGTTTCTTAATCTCAGGAGGGAAGGAGGGGGTTGCTCCTAGCACCTCACTTCTGATTTCCAACCAATTACATTGTCCCCCTTAGCTCTATAATGAATCGTACTGATTTTGCCACTCATGATGTTGAGCTCTTGTAATCAATCAGAACTTGTTCCCTACCTACTTGTTCTGGTTTTTGTCTGCCCTCCCCCAAATCTATAAACTACAACAGTCCCCCTCTTTCAAGGCCTCAGCTTTATTGAAGAAGCTGAGATCCAATTTAGGGGTAAATTCATACAATTTACTAATAAATTGATCATGCTCAGAACTTTGTATCTCAGTTTACCCTAATTTTAGCTCTCATAGTAGGTCATTTAACAATTAACAAAAGGAGATTTACTTAGCCATAGCAGGAGAGGGATATTATACAAGGATAGGAATTGAGAACGTCTCAAGTTGATTCATCTGAGCAAAGCTCCCTTGTATGGATTGCTGTCATGATCCCCTAATTATGTATCAAATAACAAGCCTGGAACTCCCTGTAGCTGTTCTGTACACAAATGCTGAGGAAGTGATAGCAGTCTAAGGCTTTACTCACTTAAGTCAATCAGTCTTGAGAATGGTCTCAATGCCCATGAAGAAAAACTTAGTCTAACTTGCATAGAGGAACAGGTTGAGATATTGCTCCTATCACATCTTCCTATAAGGGACCTATAATTAGGATCTCTAGTTAAAGTACTTACATATCCCTCAACTCCAATGGCAGGGAACAGATTGTTAGCATGGAGGTGGAACCAAGTGTCCAAGAAGGGACCACCTCCTATGCAGTCCTCTATGTGGTCGTCAGTATGCATCATTAATGGCCTTAATCAACATGATCAATTATCATTCCACCAAATCTGCTCGCTCCAGCTAAACTCTTCACAAAGGACATCTATACTAGGTGTCTCCATTTTCTTTCTTCTCACTCTTTTATTTTTCCTCTCTCTCTTCGTACCCTTCTCATTTGGCTTCCAACTTGGTCATTCCACTGAAACTGCTCTCTCCAAAGTTACTAATGATCCCTTCGTTGCCAAATCTAAAGGCCGTTTCTCAGTCCTCACCCTCCTTCACCTCTCCGCAGCCTTTCTCCCTGTTAATCAGTATCTCTTTGATACTGTCTTCTCTCTAGGTTTCCAGGACACCACTCTCTCGTTGTTCTCATTCTATCTATCTGATCACTTATTCTCATTCAGATCAGATTCTTGTCCTTTGGGGTCCTGGGCCCTCTTCTCTTCTCACTCTATACTGCTTCAGTTGGTGATTTCCTCAGTCCTCGTGGATGTAATTATCATCTCTATACTGATGATTCTCAGATCTACCTACCCTGCTCCAAAATCTATGCTGACCTCAATCTCTCATCTCCAATTGCCTTTCAGACTTTACAAAGTAGATGTCCAATAGGCATCTTAAATTCAATATATCCAAAATAGAACTCAATATCTTTCCCCCTAAACCCTTCCCTCCATACATACCTTCCCTGTTACTGTAGAGGGCATCAGGGGCAGCTAGCTGATACAGTGGATAGGGCACCAGTGCAGGAGTCAGGAGGACCTGAGTTCAAATCTCAGACACTTGACACTCACTAGCTGTGTGACCTTGGACAAGTCATTAAACCCCAGTTGCCTCATCCTGGGTCATCTCCAGTCATCCTGCTGAATATCTGGTCGCTGGATTCAGATGGCTCTGGAGAAGAAGTGAGGCTGGTGACCTGCACAGCCCTCCCTCACCCAAAACAAAGTCAAGTGCAAGTCATGTTATTTCTCCGATGGCATGTTCTTCTTCGGCAACGAAGGATGAACACACACACACACACACACACACACACACACACACACACGGCAATACCATCCTCTAAGCCCCTTGGGCTTGTAACCTAGAAGTCATCCTGGATTTCTCACTATCTCTAACCCTACATATACAATCTGTTTCCAAGGCCTGTTGCTTTCACCTTCATAAGATCTCTCAAATATGACCCCTGCTCTCCTCTGCCACTGCCATTCTAGTGCAGGTCCTCCTTACCTCTCATCTGGATTATTGTAATAGCCTGATGGTGGGTCTCTCTGCCTCGTCTCTTCCCACTTTCATCTATTCTCCATTTAGCCACTAAAGAGATTTTCCTGAAGCTAATGTCTAATCATGGCATTCTCCTCTCCTCAACTCAATAAATTCCAGTAGTTTCCTATTTTGTCCAAGATCAAGCACAAAATCCTTAGGCATTCCAAGTTTCTCATAACCTAGTCCTGTCCTACCCTTCCAATCCTTCCACATCTTACTCCCCTCAATATTCCTATTACAATAATTATTATTCCAATACCTATTCACTGAATAGGTGTTACCCCACTCAAAGTAAGAACCCAAAAAGGCCTGAGCCTAAAAGGGTCAGGGTGTCCCATTGCATCCTGGGACATCTCCAGTCATCCTGATGAATATCAGGCAACTGGACCCAGATGGCTCTGGAGGAGAAAGTGAGGCTGGTGACCTTGCCCAGCCCTCCCTGCCTCAAATTGAAGTCAACTGAAAGTCATGCCATCATCTCCCTGATGTCATGGTCCTCTTCAAGAATGAAGGATGAACACAACAGCCCCTCAAAATACTCTTCAGTCCAGTCACCTTGGTCTCTTGTCTGTTCAAAGAAAAGACACTCCATCTCTCATCTCTGGGCTTTTCCTCTGACTATCTTCTCTCCTTGTAACACTCCCCCTCTTTTCTTCTGACTACTGACCTCCATAGCTTCCTTTAAGTATCAGCTAAGTGCTTCCTTCTAAAAGAAGACTTTTCTAAAGTCTTAATTCCAGTGTTTTCCCTCTGTTAATTATTTTTCCTTGCTTTGTATTATATTTCTTTGCATGACGTCTCCCCTATTAGAGCGTGAGCTCCTTGAGGGCAGGGACTGTCTTTTACCTCTTGTTGTATCCCCAGCACTTAGCACACTGCCTGGCACAGAGTAGGCACTTAATGAATGTTTATTGATTGAATGAGTAAATGATGCACAAGGGTGTCTATACTTACTCCTGAAAGCAATTAGATCCTTACTTATCATAGAAGATGACCTCTAACCTCCCCAGGGCAGCACAGTCTTAATAAAGCCACGTCAGGACAATAGAGGCAAAAATGCAACCTTTTGCCCTGCATACTTACTTTTTTTTTATTTCTTTCTTAATTGACTGAACAGAGTATGATCTGTCTTTCAGTTTAGCCACTTGGCATTTCACCTGCGTCCATGCGCTCCCTAAGTTCCAAAGCTATTGCATTTCTTTGACAGGATTTGGTAAGTTCTCAAGGGAGGCTAAAATCACCTCACATTCAATTCATGGTACAAGTTGCTATCTGGAAATACAACACCAGCAGGCACATGTTTTTAAGTGGGCACAATCTTTTAACACATTTCAGCGGAAACTTGGCTAGCTCATAGTGCTGGTGGAGCTACGTGACTGAACTGATATTGGTCTCAAAAGAACCTCCAGGGTTAAACCTTTTTTTTAATTGGGTTCCTCTGAGGAAAGAACCACTTTAAATCAAACACAAGTGAAATACTAATGAGGCAAAAGGTGACAAGATAACAGAAGGTGGAGAAGGAGGGGGAGAGTGAGAGAGAGAGAAACACAGAGAGAGAGACAGAGAGAGAGAGAGAGAGAGAGAGAGAGAGAGAGAGAGAGAGAGAGAGAGAGAGAGAGAGAGAGAGAGAGTCAGAGAGAGAAAATGAAAATAGTACTCCTTAGTCTCCACCTGTAGAAAATAACAGAGCAGGTCCAGTTGTAGGCGTGGCTGGAGGTAAAGGAGAAAAGTATTCCAAAAGGGATTAGCTTCCTCTTAGCCCTACATTTCTTTTTTAAATGAAAGAGCAAGAGAAGAGTGGAAAAAACCCACAATATAGAATTTCATCAGTAATAGATGAGGGGGAAAAGGGTAATAAAGGCCAGGAAGAAGAGTAAATGGAAAAGCCTTGCATCTTGATTAGTCTGAAAAGAGCAAGATTAGGTTGTGGACTAAAGGACTGGGGATGTAACCTGTAGACAGACTGAATAAAGGCTACTAGTGCTGTTCCTTCAGGAAATCAGATTAGGTACTAAGAGAAAAGTTCTCAGCATCATAAATAATTAATTGCATTTGGGGGTAGGGAAGGCTTACTGAGAGAAAAAACCACAGGTTATCTTTTCTGTCTCTTAGTAGTGCAGAAGAATATTGGAAAGGTTAGCTGAAAACAAAAAAAGGATAACAAAGGGAAAAGATGAGTTTATATATATGTATGTATATAACTCTTGCTCTCATACTAGGGGACTTCAACATACATATTGATACTTCCTTAAATACCCTAACTTTCCAGTTTTTCAAGTTACTCCTTGCCCACGACCTCCCCCCACTCCCACCACACAGTTACATAGACATGATCGTACTTCTAATCTTGACAACACCCACAAATGTACCACTTCCATGTTCATGAACTTTGAGATTTCCTTATCTGATCATATCCTCTTGTCATTGCACCTCTCCCTCTGCCCTGCAGCCTCAAACCCTGCTCTTTATCCTCACCTTAAATTCCAATTTCTCTACCCCCCAGGTCCTCCTCCCCCGCTAGACCATTACTTCTGTACTGGCTATGCTGTCCTCCCTTCTCTATCTTGACCCCTTAGTTAAACCAGTTCCAAGTCTTCTCTTGAGTCTCATGGCCCCTTATCCTCTCATTGACCTTGCCTTGCCAAAGCTTGGCTTTGGATTATGTCCACCATCTGCTGCCTTCCCTCTACTCATGTACTGCTGAGTAAAGGTGGAGAAAATCACGAAACCATGCTGACAGGGTCTACTAAAAATTCATGTTACCTAATCTCCACTGGCCCCCCACTGTGGCACATCTCTAATAAATTTATTATTCCACTTCCCACAGTGCTCTTTCTAAACCTTTTCCTCCTTTCTCAAGCCTCCTGTGGTTCTTCCTTCCCCCACCCTCTCAGCTGACAACCTTATCTCACATTTCAGTGAAGAAATCCAAGGCCACTCTTAATTTGCCTGTCTATTGATTGTTTCCTTATAATTTCTCCCTTGAGCCACCCATCTCCACTAGCTACAGTCCCATATCTCTCCTCTATTTTTGTGGCTAAACTCCTTGAAAAGGTCATCTTTAATTAGTGCCTCCACTTCCTTTCCTCTCTCTTTTCTTAACTCTCTTAAGTATGGCTTTGACCTGATCCCTCAATTGAAACTGCTCTCATCAAAGTTATCATGCTGTTCAGTCATTTCAAAAGGGTCTGACTCTCTGACCCCATTTAGGGTTTTCCTGGCAAACATATTGGAGCAGTCTGCCATTTCCTTCTCCAGATGAAGAAACTAAGGCAAACGGGGTTAAGTGACTTGTTCAGGGTCACACAGCTAGTAAGTGTCTGAAGCCAGATTTGAACTTCCTGACTCCAGGTCCTGTTTGGCTCTCCCCACTGTGACACCGAGCTACTGAATTGCCAAATCTAGAGAACTTTTCTCAATTCTCATTCTTCTCGACCTCTCTGCAAGCTTTGACACTGTCAAACACCCTCTTCAGGATGCTCTCATCTCTCTAGGTCTCCGTGACACCATAGTCTCTTGATTCTTTTCCTGTCTGTCTATTCTTTGTCAGTCTCTTTTGCTGGATGGTTATTCATCCAGCTGACTAGAGGGAAGCCTCAAGACTTTGTCCTGGGCCCTTTTCTCTCCTCCCTCTACAGTATTTCATTTGGTGATCTCACCAAATCCCCAATTATCTTCTCTATAGTAACAATTTCCAGATCTACTTACACAGCCCTAACCAATCCCCTCCCCTCTAGTCTCTCATATCCAACTGCCTTTTAGACATCATGAACTCGTTGCATAGACCTCTCAAATTCAAAATGTCCCAACTGAACTCATCAGCTTTCCTCATAAACCCTCTCTATTTCTAACTTTCCTGTTCCTATACCTCCAAGTCATCCAGGATTACGATCTAGATATGATCCTTGACGCCTCACTCTCTCTCACCCCCCCCCCTCTATAGCCAATCATTTGCCAAATCCTGTCAATTCTGTCTTCAAAAAAAGCAAAAAGACTAATTATGAACTTAAAGTCATTTAGAAAAAAATAGGGAAAAATACTAAGGGGAAGTGGGAAGAAAAGAGGAACAGAGCTTTCTTTCAGATGGGGGTAGGAAAGAAATATTTATGTTCATCTATTCTTTTGCTATTTCTAAAATGTGCTGAAAAAATTAATATACCAAGACAAGGACATGCTAATGCAGAGAGGGATGAAATGTGTTTCTGTAAATGTGTGATATCTGCATTCACATGGGTTGCTGTTTTCTTTTGTTTTCCCTCCAGAGATCTAACACAGGGAGGGAGGGAAGACTATAGGAAGAAAAGTTTGGTGTCTGGGAAAGAATGGGAGAGTAAAGACATGTGAGGAGCTGAAGATCTTGCCCAAGGGCACACAACTAGCTAGAGTTCTGGAACTAGATACTCTGGGGTTTTTGACTTCTGGTTGAGCACCATTTCTACCAGAATTTCCTCCTCTTTTAGGCTAAGGGCTTTTTAAATTTTTTAAAAGGACATACCAGTGTTACGCTTAGCAATCCCTAGACTGCAACCAAGTCACTGAGCCAAGAAGATAGGAAAAGAAGTACTGAGAGTAGATATTTCTCTGGTTCAGCAGATCCCATTCCCTAGTTCCCCAGGGAGGAACCTGACCTACCAGTCAGGATACTTGTTTCCTAATAATTTACATTAAATAACACAATGAAACTAGATGCTTCCCTGATTTCCAATATTGATTAGCTGTATACTAGACTTTCAAGGAGACAACATTTTTTCCTAAACTACTTCATTCATACTCAGACTTGGTAGCAGCAATTTTTGAAAATAGAGCCCATCCTTGGACACTGCTGACAAACCTTTCTGCCATCCTGACTTTCATTGGCCTGAGTTATCTTTCAATCTATCTCCAAAGCTACTCTCCAAACAATCTCTGGCTGTGTTGGGTATATTGGTGATGAGATTATTAGAATGGGATCACTCAACCTAGACTCATACAAATGAGATAATTCACTGAAGCAAGGAAGCATTTCAGGCCAATATTTGTTGAGATGGAGAATATTTACCCTTTGTAAATGCAGATGTGCCTGAAGTCAAATGATTCTATCTCTAATGTGGGTGAAGGAACTTTGACAATCTCTGGAAATATTGTTTCTTCCAATTTCTACATTATTAGACTGTTTGTTGATATTTTCCACTGCCAATCTTTTCAATTTTCTTTTCTCCTTGTTAGAAGTCATATGACCTAGTGGATAGAATGTTGAACTTGGACTCAGGAAGACTTGGATTCATATTTCATTTCTGACACCTACTAGCTGGGTAGGCAATTAGTGTCTTCCCTACTTAGACAATTGCTTAGGAAGCATCTACAAAATCATAGGTGTCTCAGAGTCTACCTCAGTGGAGATAGTTCCGATAGCTAGGGCTTTTCTATCCTTTTTGGTTTGTGGGATTGAAAATCTGAATATAGATCAAATTAGAATATTGTCCAAATTAGCATAGATCTTTGACCCAGAGATACCACTGGTGAGCATGTCCCCTAAAGACAGACAGAAAGGTGCATCTATATCTATGTATGTATGTATGCATTTATGTATGTATGTGTGTATATATATGTATATATATACACATATGCATATATTTATATGTGTATGTCTTTACACTTTTGGTAAGAACAAAGACTTGGAAACAAAGCCCATTGATTAGAAAATAGTTAAGTAAATAATTGTGGTTGGCACTATAAGTAATATGAAAGATTCAGAGAAGCTTGAGAAGGCTTATATGAACCAATGCAAAGTGAAGTAAGCAGAATTGGGAAGACACCATACAAAATAACTACAACTATGCAAATGGAAAGAACACAAAATAATGGAAATGATCCTTCTGTGCTATGAAATGATAATGACCCAGCTTGGCCCCAAAGAAGAAATATGAATAAAATGAGTGGAATCAGGAAAACCAAATACACAATGACTTCAGCAATGTAAAAGGAAAGGGACTGTATGGGGTGTTTAGGGCAGACTAACCCCTCTGGTGGGAAGGCTCACGAAGCCCTTTTCAGGCTGCTCATCCACCTTTGGTGTCCACCTTCACCCAGCTTTCACCTGTGAGAAGCTGTGGCATGCATAGCAGCCACTCTCTATAAAACCCAAGATGGAGGTAACAACGGACCTCAAACCTGTCAGTGAGTTAGGGGGATGTCTTTTCCAAGCACATGAAGATTGGCCCCTTCCCCACCCCTCCCTGCTTCAGAATGGGTGGATGAGAACAACTTGTTCCAAATTATTATCTTTTAATTATTATTACCAATTTTATTACTATTAGCAAGCTTAGAGCTTGTTCAGACATCAAAGACGCGACAGTCATCTACTGCATCCTGGGCCATCACTGATTGCCCTGACTTCTGTCTTGTCACTGAACTTTGATGACTCTGGAAGAGAAAGTGAGGCTGAAAGCTGTGCAACTGCCTCCCTTAAATCCAGATCATGTGCAAGTCAAGACATCACCCCCATGACGTCAACAACAGCAAGCAAAATGAAGGACAAGGAACAACAAATAAGGAAAGAAGGAAGGAAGAAGAAATAATAGAATTATATACTTTGTAATTATAATGACCAAGAGGCTAGGCCACCTTTGCAGAGCTGGTGAATCGTGTCCATGTCAGACTTGGTTTATATGTTGGTTGGTTTTACTAAACTGCTTTTTAATATTGTAAAAGTCTTTTATATACACCTTATAAGGGATGACCCCTTGTAGGGGAAGGAAAGGCATATATTCAGAGATGAAGGTATTATAAAAACAAAAGATATTAGGACATTTAAAAAAGAATTAGCAATATCGGGGCAAAATTGAGTTGCAGATCCAAACTACATGAGCAATAGATTTTATGACAGCTGCAACAGTGAAGGACTGGCAACCACACATTAGCCATCCTACCATACCCAAGTAGCTTTCAGAATCAAAGAGTCTGTATCTAAATGAATTGGCATCATCTTGCTACCCTTTTAGGAAAAACTCTTAAGCTGTGAATGGTTGTTAACATCTGAGGACTAGTAGATATCATATATATCCTACCAATCAGCCTACAGCTATTTCATTTTCTTTTAGGCAATTGGGGTTAAGTGACTTGCCCAAGGTCATACAACTAGCAAGTGTCTGAGGTCAGATTTGAACTTAGGTCCTCCTCACTCCAAGGCCAGTGCTCTATCCAATGTACCACCTAGCTGCCCCAGCTATTTTGTTTTTAACTGAAAAAGTTAATAAAGAGTTAGGATCTTTAGACTAGAAAGAACTTTGGAAATCTAGTCCAATACTCTCATTTTACAAGTGAGGAAACTGAAATTCAAGATTATATGATGTACCTAGGATCAAATAGGGAAAAAACAGTGAATCCAGGATTCAGAAGGGATATCCTTTGACTTTTCACCTGGTGCTCTTTGTACTAAAAAGAAGCTTTTTATATTTTCTTTTTTTCCTGTTAATTATTTTTTAAATTAAATTACTTTATTTGTTTTCAGTGTTCCACAATCACTTCCATATATCTTAGATTTTTTTCCCCTCTCTCCTCCTCTTTCCCCCTTCCTCTTCCCTCCCTCCCTGAGACGGTGTGCCGTCTTATGTAGGTTCTACACGTACATTCCTATTAAATACATTTTCACCTTAGTCATGTTGCATAGAAGAATTAAAATGAATGGGAGAAACCACAAAACAAAACAAGACATAATACAGGAGAAAATAGTCTGCTTCATTCTGTGATCCAATTCCCTAGTTCTTTCTCTGGATGTGGAAGGCATTTTACCTCAAGAGTCCATCTGGAATTTTTTAGGTTCTTCCATTGCTGTGAAGGGCTAAGTCTACCAGAAAAATTTCTCACATGCTGTGATTGTTTCTGGTACAAAGTTCTCCTGGTTCTGCTCCTTTCACTCAGCATCAGTTCATATAAGCCCTTCCAGTCTTCTGAAGTTTTCCTGTTCATCATTTCTTATAGCACAATAGTATTCCATTACATTCATATACCACAACTTGTTCAGCCATTCCCCAGTTGATGGGCATCCCCTTGATTTCCAGTTTTTGGCCACCACAAAGAAAACGGCTATAAATATTTTTGTACATGTGGGACCCTTTCCGATTTCTATGATCTCTTTGAGATGCAGTTCCAGAAGTGATATTGCTGGATCAAATGCTGTCATATTTTTGTAGCCCTTTGAGCATAGTTCCAAATTGCTCTCTCCAGAATGGTTGGATCAGCTCACAGCTCCACCAACAATGAATGAGTGTTCCAACTTTCCCTCATCTTCTCCAACATTTATCATCTTCCTGTTTTGTCACGTTTGCCAATCTGAGAGGTGTGATGTGGTATCTCAGAGTTGTTCTGATTTGCATCTCTCTAATCAGTAGTGATTTAGAGCATTTTTTCATATGACTGTAGATAGCTTTAATTTCTTCCTCTGAAAACTGCCTGTTCGTATCCTTTGACCATTTATCAGTTGGGAAATGACTTGTATTTTTGTACATTTGACTCAGTTCTCTATATATTTTAGAAATGAGGCCTTTATCACAGACACTAGTTGCAAAAATTCTTTCTCAGCTTTCTGCTTCCCTTCTAAGCTTGGTTGCTTTGGGTTTGTTTGTGCAAAACTTTTCAATTTAATGTAATCAAAATTATCCATTTTGCACTTCATAATGTTCTCTATCTCTTGTTTGGTCAAAAATTTCTCCATTCTCTATAAATATGACAAATACATTATTCTTTGCTCCCCTAATTTGTTTGTAGTATTAATCTTTATACCTAGATCATATATCCATTTTTGTGTATGGTGTCAGGCATTGGTCTATTCCCCAGTTTCTGCCACACTGTTATCCAATTTTCCCAGCAGTTTTTGTCAAGTAGTGAGTTTTTATCCCAGAAGCTGGGGTCCTTGGGTTTATCAAACAGTAAATTGCTATATTCATTGGCTACTGTGTCTTGAGTACCTAACCTATTCCACTGGTCTACCCCTCTGTTCCTTAGCCAATACCTAGTGGTTTTGATGATTGCTGCTTTATTCTTTACATGTGCTTTAAAATTACACACCAAGTGAGATCTCCGTTTACATACAACTTCTTTCAACAATCATCTAGAGGGTAGCTCAGTAGCATAAATTAGACTTTGGAAACTGACCCCGTTACTCCTAATATGGAGACACCATGGTTTAAAGGCACTATGCAAATTAAGACATAGAGTTAAATACATGGCTATCGTGCAAACATTTCCATCCTGTTAGTGGAGTTCTCTTTAGTCCACCAATCAACAAGCATTTTATTAAATGTTCGCTATATGCTAGGCACTCTGCTAAGCACTGAGAATACAAAGAAAGGCGGAACCTAATTCGCTATTCTCCAAGAACATACATTCTAATATAGGAAGCAACACATCAGTATGTAGGTATGTGCAAGATACATGCAAAATACTTTGAAGTAATGTGAATTCAATTCAATATGGAGGATGCAGGGGTGATTGTTCTGCATGTGACCAGGAAAGCTCAATAAAACAAATGAGGTTCAGGGATGAGTTGGGGAAAGAAAACTCATTCTCTCTGAGTCATTCCCAAATCTAAATGACTATTCAAGTAACAAACTGAACTGTACATCTGGGATACAGACTAGACCTGTAATTTCACTGTGATAGGAAATTCTCAGGTGAGGAAATTCACTCAACCAAAGCAAATGTGTGCCTTCTCTGGTATAACCTTGGAGAGTTGTCTACAGTATTGAGATGGGTGACTTGTTTCCAGTTCTGGGGCCAGTATCTGTCACAAATAGTGCTTGACCCGAGGATTTCCTGGTTCCAAGGCTGGTGACCTATCCACTTTTCATCTGAGCAATAGATATGCATTGCTTTTGGTGACAGAATTTTCTCTTTTCTGCAACTTGGCCTTTGGATACCAGTGCCACATTTTGCACAAGGCAGAAGCCAAAGGAAGGTGACATGGGAGTAAATGATTTCCTATTGCAACATGAACAACTCAACTGGTGGCAAGTTGGATGAGGGCCAGGCTAACTTGAAAGGTCCCTGTCCAGTGCTCTAAGATTTGTTCTTTCCTAGGTTAAGAGTTTCCATAGCTGCATTTAGGAGCCACTGCATCCTTCCCTTGCTGAGACATGCTGTAGAAGGAGGAATGGGAGAGAGGAAGTTTGTTTGTCAGCAAGCCTCTTTAATATTCCATTCCAGAGAGCCAGTTGGCCCTAGATCACTTTATTACAGTTGAAAGGTCACAAGACACCTGGATCAGGTGTATCCTTTCTGAGATTAATGAGGTCCATATAAATAGGACCATGTCCACTGTGAACTGACAAAGCAACCCATTTTATTCCTATTCAAATCATACACTAGCTATCAGTTGGTGCCAGGAAGGATATCTTCCTCCCCACGTGGCCCCCAATTACAGAAAATTAAAATTCCAGCACAGGTGAAACTTAATGTTAAAAAATCCAGATATTTCTTTAACAAGGTTAAAGGACTGTCCTCAGTTTAAAGGAATGTTACCTAACACAGTAGATGACACCAGAAATAAACATTTTAGGGTGTATTAATTATCAGATCCAGAACCCTTCCAAATGGCAAAAAGTAGAGAATCTGTGTATGGGAGTAGGGTGAGAGGGGGAGTAATTTCCTCATTCCTGGATATCTGTGTTCAAACAAAGAAGCAAGAACTAAGCCTTCAGTGGAGAAAGATTCCTCAGGTCTGTGACTCATGAGCACATGATTCTGATGTTGTGCCTAATACTATTCTAAGGTCTAGTCTTTCCTTCCTTTAGGTGAGGGAAATTGGAAGTAGCTACAACTCTGTGGGCTTTGAAAGGTCCAGAAAGAGAGCCACAAGAGGTCTGCGGGCCAGAATACACGCTGGGATTTGTGGGAAGCTGGAGGGTAAAGACAAAAGACCAGAGCTACTTGCCTGGCTCAGTTTAGCAGTAACAGATTCACATTCATTCATCCATTATGCCATATTTGGAAGTGAACTTGATGGACTGAATGCTATGAAGAAACTAATTGTCTGAGTCCATCTCCCTAGGGATTGAGTAGTATAGAGGAGTTTATCCCTAGATGTTGGAGGGAATGTTTGTTTATCTCTACAGAGATCAATTGTTTTTGCATAGAAAAACAATCGTTCTGTTTTATAGCCATAGATAGTATCCATATGACAGCCATCTCTTGAATGCATATCACTAGCCACTATACTGAGTAATAATTTAGATCTCGAGTGAACCTTTGATCTCATTTATTCAAGAGTTCCATCCAATGATGCAGAGCAGATCTCATGAATGCCTGCTCATCCTTTGGGACTTCTGCTCATGTCCTCCCAAAAATTTGCCGCAAAGGGTCCACCCAAAGCATTAGGAAATCACTTTACTTTCTGCCAATGCTATGAAGATATTGGTGGAGCAAACAGGCTAATCAATGACTATCTTCACTGTTGCCACATAACCAGTTCATCTTTCCTTTTTTTGTCATCCATATTCTCTTTGATGACAACCTTTCTGACTTGGTCTCATCATCCACATAGGGAAAAAATAATGAACGAAGAATTCCTTCTGTCTAGAATATGACATGGGATTTAGGTGGACAATTTCTTGTGCATTTGTTTGCGTATATGTGTGTGTGTGTATATGTTTGGTTATCATCTCTGTGTAGATGATAACTAGATTTTTATATTCACCTCTACCTTTCAGTCTACCTTTTGGATATCTGGTACCTGGTATCCAATAACCATCTCAAATTCAGCATGACCATGGGATTGTGAAGTCAGACATGACTGAATACAGCTGAACACCCCCACTAACACCACGGTGGAGGATATCACCATTCTCCAAGTCTTCCAACCTGGCAATCTGGGTATTATTGTGACTCCTCTGTCTCTCTCACGCCACCCCACCCCCCCATATCCAATCTGTTGTCAAGTTCATTCTACTATAACAACAATGATAAAAAAATACACAGAAACATGTACATCCCTATATATACATATATGTACATAATAAGTGTATGTATGTATGCATGTATCTTGAACAGACACTTAAAGTGGACAAGTTAGTCCCAGGAGTCCTTCATCACCTGGCCCCAAGTGACCTTTCCATACTCATTCTATCTTATCACTCTTCACACAATCTGTGGGTCAGCCAAACTGGCCCTCCTGCTCCTCCCACATAAGAAACGCCTCATCTCATATCTCCTTGCCCTGGCCCAGGCTGTCACCCTTGCTGAAATGGCCCCTCTCCTCATTTCAGCCTTTTGGAATCCCTAGTTTCCTTCAGAGCTCTGTTCAAGCATGTGATTCTTCCCGATCTTGACATCTGCCATTGTGTCTCCCTTCCAGAGTTAACTAAAAGGTAACTAAGATTATTGAAAGGTAAAGTGATTTGCCAAGTATCACTCCACCAGTATGGTTCGAAAGTGGGATTTATAATCCATCATGGCAGATTACCTCTTTATTTTGCATAAATTTTATATATACTTATATGTATGGGCTCACCCAATACAATTTAAGTTCCTTGAAGTCAGGTATTTTTTTGTTTTTGTCTTGGTATCCCCAGGAGATAATCAAGTACAAGGCCTATGTCTCCTCCATTCTTAAAAATCCCTTACTACTAGGGCAGTTAAGTGGCTCAGTGGAAAGAGCACTGACTCTGGAGTCAGGAGGACCTGAGTTTAAATCCAGCCTCAGACTCTTACTAGCTGTGTGACCCAGGGCAAGTCATTTAACCCCAATTGCCTCCAAGAAAAAAAATCCCTTACTACCATCCTAGCTAGCTATAATCCTATATATCTTCTCCCTTTTTTTTTGCACAATCTCCTTGAGAGATGTTGAGTTGTGTATACTCCCTACCTACAATTCCTCTCCTCTCATTCTCTTTTTAATTCTCTACAACTGGTTTCTAACTTCATCATTCCACCAAAACTACTCTCTCCAAAGTTATCAATGATCATTTAATTATTCAATCTAAGGATCTTTTCTTGCTCCTCATACCTTTCGACTTCTCTCTGCCACTGTATACCTCTAATCACCTTCTCCTTCTCCCTACTCTTTCCTCTTCAGGTTTTGGGAATATTGCTCTCTCGTGATTTTCCTTTATCTCTGACCACTCCTCAGGTTCCTTTTCTGATCCTTCCATCCATGCCATACCCACCCACTTGAAGTGTCCCTGAGGTTTTGTTCTGGACCTTCTTCTCTTTTCACTCTAAACATTCTCGTTAGGGTGATCTCATCAGTTTTCATAAGTTTAGTTATCACCTCTGTGCAGGTGATTCTCAGATTTTTATATTCACCTCAAATCTCTCTCTTAAGCACTGTCTGTCTTTTGGATATCTCGTACTTGATGTCCCATAACCATCTCAAATTCAACATGACCGGAAAAGAACTCATCATCTTTCCTCCCACATCCTCTCCCCTTCTGAATTTCCCTATTATACTTAAAGGGTAGTGGGATGGTGAAGTGGTTAGAACACTGGGTCTGGCATCAGGAAGATTCCCTGTCTTGAGTTCAAATCCAACTTCAGACACTTACTGGCTATGTGATCCTGGGTAAGTCACTTAATTCTGTTTGCTTCAATTTCCTCATCTCTAAAATGAGCTGGAAGAGGAAATGGCAAACTTCTCCAGTATCTTTGCTAAGAAAACACCAAATGGAGACACAGTCAGACATGACTGAACACTACCAACATTACAGTTGAGGATATCACTGTCATCCAAGCTGGTAATAACTCTCTTTCCTCTCCACTCCCTGCCCAATCCAATCTGCTGGCAGGTTGATTCTACTTTAATAACATTTTCTTATATATGTCCCCTCTTTCCCCACTCATGTAGGCGGCACCCTAGTTCAGGTCCTCATTACCTTTCAACTGGACTATTACCATAACCTTCTAATTAATTTACCTGCCTTTAGTCTCTTTCAATTCCATCCCTACCTTTGGATTTTTGTGATTTTTCTAAAGTATAAGGGTCTGACATTATTGTCTACTCATTAAACTTCAGAGACCCCTTTAACTTCTAGGATCACATATAAAGTCCTCTGTTTGACATTTAAGACTTTTTTTTTATAACTGGCTCCTTCCTGCCTTTCCAATGGTTTTTATACTTTACTCTAAAAGTGCTATGATCCAGCTTACTTCAGGTTACTTCATCTCCCATCTCTGTGACCTTTCATAGGCGGCAACGCCATACCTGGATTACCCTCCCTCTTCTCATCTGCCTCACAGTTCCCATGACTTCCTTCAAGATAGCTCCGATCCCATTTTCTATTGGAGGGATTCCCTGGTGCTTCTCCCTTCCCTAAAACCACTACTTTTCCTTCTGACATTACCTTCCATTTACTCTGAGTATGGCTTGAATTACCTAGTTATATACATGTCTTCTCCATTACAGTGTGAGCTACCTGAGGGAAGTAAATATTTTTTGCCTTTCTTTGACGTCCAGAAGTTGCTACGGTTGTTAGCAAACACCTAATAGGTGCTGACTGAGAGACTGATTGACATAGTAGGTACTTAATAAGTGCTTCTTAAGTTATTCTTAATTTATTAAGATAAGGGAGATAAGAGAGACAAAAGCAATTCTTTTGGTACAGGTTCAAGATAAGGAGGAAAAGACTTTAAGTTGCCTTCAAGTTACAAAATAAACTAGGGGCTTCACAAAGTATTGGAAAAACAAGCCTTAACATTATTTTTAACCCTTAGGGCACTGTTTGTATCCATATAATTTCCCCACTCAACAGATAGGCAGGAGAAATCTTTCAGAAAAGGGGCAAAGGCCATTGTCTTCTTTGATCATTTTTCTGGCTAGGCACATCCTGGTTTTATCTCCTATCTCAAGTCCTGCTTGCTCCAACTGCCTCAAGCACTCTTTTCTACTTCATCAATATGATGTCAGTGACCCTATATGGTAGTAGTTCTGGTTGGAGTTATTCCTAATAAATTTGTCTAGAGAGGAAATTCCAAAGAGATGCGGGAGGATGAAAAGTAGCTGTTTATTCTAGATGGATAGGATGGCATGAAGAAAAAGAAGACATGGTTTTGACTGGAATATGGTGACTCTGTTGACAAATGGGAATCTAGAAAAGAAATATTTGCTGCCCCAGAAGAGGAAAATGAGTACATAAAATCTGGTCTCCCAGGAGCAACGAAACAGGAGTAGATGACAATTATCTCTGTGTCTCTAAAGATCTGGAGTCTGGGGGAAAGAAGTCACGAAGCTGGAAAACACCTGTTTGGGATTTAGCAGTATGTTCCCACATTGATCAAGGAAAACAACTTTCATCTAAGTACGGCTGACAGATTGATTAGATGAAAATTAAATCTCTGTTGAAGTCTGAGACTACAAGAGTTGGGAAACCTAGGAAAGTGCCTTGAGTTTAAAAATAAAGCAGTTCAAATTGTTGCTTAGGGAGGAAGATTGGGGGCTGATGATGATTGCCTCCAGCAGGAGATTGCCTGGGAAGCCTGCCTGTTAATGATGATGACTACGCCTTCTAGCTCAGTGTTAACAGGCATGTGCAGCAGGAGGAACATGACTTTCAAAGCAGCAGGTGCAGCTGGGATACTTGAATCTTCCCAAGTAGAAATTGATATTTTTCTAGGTCCTTGTCAAAAGTTGACTGTGGGCAGCTAGGTGGTGCAGTGGATAGAGCACCAATGCAGGAGTCAGGAGGACCTGAGTTCAAATCTCACCTCAGACACTTGACACTCACTAGCTGTGTGACCTTGGGTAAATCACTTAACCCCAATTGCCTCATCCTGGGTCATCTCCAGACATCCTGATGAAAATCTGGTCACTGGATTCAGATGGCTCTGGAGGAAAAGTGAGTCTGGTGACCTGCATAGCCCTCCCTCACTCAAAACAAAGTCAAGTGCAAGTCATGTCATTATTTCTCTGATGGTGTGGTCTTCAGCAATGAAGTTTGAATATATATCTTGGGGAGATGACAAGGAAGAGTTTACCAATCTGGTAAGGGTGCTTACAGTGTCTGGGGAAGCAAAGAGGAGGTTATTGGGTATAAGTAAAGAGAAAATGTTTATCAAGGGTGCTCTCACAAGTAGCAAGGGCAAGGACAGGAGGAGTTGTAGCCGGAGCTTTCCATAGGCATGTTTCACAACTCCTAGACACCCTGTCCAGTTTTAAAGGATGGAAGCTTTGAACTATAAGTAATAAAGTTAAGGAGAAGATTGCTTCCAGCATCACCATATGCTAAGCCCTTTCCTGCGAAACAAAGTAGATTTAATCTGGGAGCTTTGATTCTGGACTCTGAATGCAAAAATTATTTTCAGCCATTTGGTTTTTGGTGTTGACATGTACCAGCTGCCTCTGATCCATTTAGAATCTCACAACAGGTTTAGCTGAAGTTGCTCTTTTTTGAGGTACCTATTTTAGTTCCTCATGTAAGTCGGGCAAAGTGGTTTTGTACTTGGTGTTGTTACTGGCTGATGCTAAGATTTTGGCACATCTAGTAGTAGGCATCAGCCGTTCTCTAAATATCTGATTGACTGTAACAAAAATAGAGTGTATAGTGGCGCACATGAAGACACTCAATTATTGCTCCTCACTCCCTTTTTTTCCATATTGAATCTCTCTGTCTTGCCCAGGTTGGAAGTTCACTGGCAACTTATGGCCCCAATCCTTCTACTGATCAACATGGGAGATTTGACCAAATTTCATTCTTACTTGGGCTAGTTCACTTGGTGGCATTTTTTATTGGACTTTGAATGATGGGTAGGATTTTTATGGGTAGAAATAGGAGAAGGGCATTTCAGGGAGAAGAAACAAGGTGAACAAAAGCAAGAAGATCAGAACGTAATGCAAATTTGGAGAAATAATGGAAATAAATCTGGAAAGGCACATGGGGGACAGAGCAAGAAGAGCCTAGAATATTATACTAAGAAATTAAGACTCTCTTCAAGAAGCAATGGAGAGCCATTGAAGGTTTTTGAATAGTCAGTATTGTTGAAGGGTATGATTTAGAAAGATTACTGGTCATATAATATCCATTAGCACATTCAGGATTCAGATAGTAAGACAATATCTCATTAAGTAAACAAAGGCTCACAGGACACTGGAGAAAGGAAACTGAGGAAGTGGTTTGCTTATACTCATTTACACACAATTCAGGACAGAGGTAGGACCCTCATTCTAGTTGCCTGGCACTGTGGCCCAGCATCTCTGTTTCTCATGTGAGTGAAAGGCAGAAATCCACCTTCAAGCTCCTTACCATTGGCCTCCAGGCTGGACATTATTTCCCCATGTATTGTAGTGTGTTTTCATCCTTTGTTGCTGAAGAAGAACATGCCATCAGAGAAATGATGACATGACTTGCACTTGACTTTGTTTTGAATGAGAGAGGGCTGTGTAGGTCACCAGCCTCACTTCTCCTCCAGAGCCATCTGAATCCAGTGACCAGATATTCATCAGGATGGCAGGAGATGACCCAAGAGGAGGCAACTGGGGTTGAGTGACTTACCCAAGGTCACACAGCTAGTGAGTGTCAAGTGTCTGAGGTGAGATTTGAACTCAGGTCCTCCTGACTCCTGTACTGGTGTTCTATCCACTGCACCACTTAGCTGCCCCTCCCATCTATTGTAAGGAATGACTGAAAGAGACCTTCAACTAAGGGGTCTGATTTGTTCTGGAACTTAGTTAAGGATATAGGTAAATGGAAGAATTTTCAGCTATTTGATATTTATGGTGAAGCTAGGATGAGGAGTCCCTGATCCTTTCATTACCTTTCTGTCACAGTTGAAATGAATTTACAACCTTCAAAGGGGAGAGAGGTATAAGGAATGTTTTTTGGTGTCATGCCTAAATTGAGCGGGCTAATGGAGGCCCTCGCCCCTAATTGGGGAAAAGTGGAGCAGATGCTGTGGCTTACTGTTCTCATAGGTACCAGCTTTCTTTCCCATCACTAAGAAATTTGAAAATAAAGCCCTACACATTCTTGGTTCAAACAGAAAGACAACATCACATTAAATAAATAAAAGCACACAGGCTAGCACCGTTATTTCTTCTTTTTAATTTTGTATTTATTTATTTTAGTCAACATTCAATTCCACAAGATTTTGAGTTCCAAATTTTCTCCCCATCTCTCCTCTCCCCCAACCCAAAATAGCACCATTATTTTTAAAGCCCAGGTTCCACTGTGTCCCTCTTCTTCAAGGTGCTTCAGTGAGCCACTTTTTTCACAGGATAAAAAACAGACTCCTCTAATATTTGAAGACCATCACAGCCTGGATTCACCATGCAGGTGGTGTACTACAGTTGAACTGGACTACAAAATGTTACTGGTATGTCCCCACCTGCACGCTTTTGCCTGGAATGACCTATTTATGTCCTCTGCCTCTTGGAATCCCTCCCTCCCGTCAAAACTCAGATTAAACACTACCATCTATAAGAGGCATTTCCAGATTTCCCCCTGCTTGCTAGGGCTCCCTTCCCTGAAATCACTTTTAATTTCTAATTACTTATTTGTGTACAGTGTTGTTTCTCTCCTCTTAGTAAAAGGAAAACTCCTTGAAGGAAGGTTATGTTTTTCATTGTTGTCTTTGTATCTCTATAGCATAGCTCAGGGCCTTGCACATAGTAGGTGCTTAATGAGTGGCTGTTGAATTGAATTGGGAGTGGCTGGAGTGCTGCTAAGCTGACAAATGTGAGAAGGGAAGGAACAACTAGGATGTATACATGGCAGTGCTTCGATTTTTATTAATAGTGTCCAGGCAAAGGTTTTCCAGGAACTGAAGTCCATCGTTCTGTTGACAGTGTTTTTTAAATCTGCCAGTTTCAGTGTAACTAGGAAAAACCCAGGGTTCCCAACCAGTAGGTCTTTAAGCCTTACCTGGTAGCTCTCCAATCTGGTTGCTGCTGTCCCATTGCCAACTCCCTCCTTCCCCCCACTTCCCCTCTTTGTAGCCATGGATTTCTGAAATTTCCAGCATTTGAAAAAAATCTGAAAAACAGCGTGGCATGGTGGATAGAGTGCTGGGTTCAAATCCCTCCTTAGACACTTAATAGCCAGGTGACCCTCAGCAAAGCACTGAAATCCTCTGAGTTTCTGCTTCCTCATCTGTGAAATGAGGTTGTTCTTGATTGCCCCTGATGTCCATTCTAGTTCTAAATCTACGATCCTACTATCTCTTTCCCCAATAATCTCAAAGTTTCACAGATGAAAACTTATCCTTCCTTACCCAAATCTGACCACCCCTGGTTTAGGTAATAGTATTCTAGGATTTTCTAGTGAAGAGGAAGAAACAATTTCTTAATGAACAGCAGAATTTGGATTGCTATATAAGGAAAAATCATAGTTAAAAATTAGGACTGTCCCAAAATGGACTTGACTCCCCCTCCCTGGAGAGTACACCACCATTTGTTAACAATGTGCTCAACTGAATTCTGTAGCAACAATGTGACATTGACAGCACCTAAGGTGGCCATGAATATCCTGGCACAATTCTGAATCATGAAATACAACAGCTCTCCACATGGAAGACAGAACCAACACATTTATTCAGACAACAGAAAGCCAAATCCATCACAGTAACAAAAATCTAAACATGGTAACAATGCTGTTCTCTGCAGACAAAATGCGCAGAAAACAGCACCATCCCCAAGCCTTCCCCTTGCTCAGCTTCGTACAAACCAGCTCCATTAAAGGAATCACAAGCAGGCACCCTTAACCAAAGTAACAAGCCCTTTCACTGATACTAGCCAGCTGTTTGCATCCTTCCTAGCTGCTCTCATAACCAAATTTCCTCCCATCTCTGCTCTGGCTCCGCCTCTTCTTGCCTTCTGTTCCACCCTTCCTGCCCCACCATTCATCAAACTCCCCACCACAGACTCCATGTGACTCAGACTCGCGTGACTCAGGTTTCCATGTGACCAGGCAGGTCACATGGGTCTATTAATGAATGGGAAAGATCTTCCCATTTAAATTACTGTTACAAATTCTTAGGTACAAGTTGGGTTAATTGTCCTCTAAGGTCCCTTCCAGTTCTTAGATTCTGTGATTTCCTCAGTCCTAGGAATAGAGATAATATCATGGTGACATGTATGTGACGGCCACCAAAGGGTTAATATCTTTGTTTGGTGTCTGCAATCTCCAGAGGAAACGGGTTTTCAAGAATTTTTTTTTTCCATATAGACTTCACAACTGAGAGAAACTACATCAAAGCAGACAATAGCTCTGAAATTTGTAATCTTAGGGAGTGAGAGATGGCAATGAAGGTCTAAATGGTTAAATGACTTCCCCAGGGTCATGCAGCTAATGTATAGTAGAGGTGAGATCTGAACTCAGGTTTTCTTGACTTTAAGCAAAGTTACTATCCATTTTACCATATTGCCTCTTCTCTAAGGCTGCAAGTCAGTTAATATTCTGGACAAATCAGGATCTCAAAGCTTGAGCAGGAGTTGCCCCAGACGGGAATTTTGTATATTAACCAACAGTTTAGTCCTGTAACCCATTCATCTTTAGTATCATTTGGTCATCACTAGAGCAGTTCTAGCATCTAACTATTCACAAGAGGAGCACTTAGCACCTTTTGTGCTGGGGGTGGGTGGGTAGGAGTGTGTGTGTGTGTGTGTGTGATCTATGATGATCTGTTCACATATGGTGCTGTTTGCTGTCTTGACTACAGGTCTTATAGACGGTGAGGGCCTTGAGTGAACAAATGGAAGGTAGACAAGCACACTCAACCTGGAGTCACTAATCTGCCTCTCTTATCTGCCAGCCAGTTTATTGAACGACCACTTTGGGCAGATCTCTCTTCTAAGTAACTAAAGAAATACAAGTCATAGTGCTGAGGCTATCAGAGCAAATGTTTGTGAAATAAGACAAAATTTATAAAAAATGTATAAAAACGTGCAAATGACAATAGTACAGACGTGCACAACTTTGAGAGTTGGTTCCAGCAGTAGATAGGTCAGACTAGACAGACTGAAAATGGTGGGTTGCTGTGGGTCAAGCGACAAACAGGAGAGTGAGAAATGGCAACCCTACACTTTTGTGGGATGCCCCAAATCCTTTAGCAGCTGCTATGTTGTGCAGATCTGTGATAGCATGACCTTCCCATGTAAGTGTGGAATCCTGTGGAATACCCTGAACTAAGCAAAGATACTTTGGGAAGACTTGCAACCTTTATGAGGCCAGGGACCATGCCATATTTAAACTTCATTTCCTCCTCCATCTGACCTAGTGCTCTGCGTGTAGTAGACATGTGGATGCTTTTGTTATTGTCCTCTGTCCTTCATTCTTGAAGAGAATCGAAGACATTATTGGTGACATCTTGACTGGCTCGTGAACTGGAATTAAATGAGGCAAAGTTCTGTAAGCTCTCCTCCAACGTCATCGTAGTCCGGTGGCAAGACAAAAAAGTCAAGATGACTGGCAGTGGGTGGGTCTTTCTAAATTAAGGCATTTAGTAAATATTTGTTGAATGAATGATGAATGAATTGGGAATGCTTCATAGAGGAAAGAAAAGTCAGGTTATATTTAGACATGACAGAAAAGAATGTGAGTTATAAAAGATGAAAGGAAAGGGTGTTTATAACAATGAGAATGGAATGAATGGAAGAATCAGGAATAGCCAATGTGCTCATAGATGAAGAATAACTAAGTTTTAAAGGCATCCATTTCAACCTTCCTCTGACCATGCTGGTTTATCCATGTCCATGTCATTTGAATATAATTTTCTTTGGTGGAAAAGTCAAAAGATGAAAACCCCTCCTCCAGCTTTGCTTGTTGAAACATCTTTACTCAAGGCTAGCAAGGAGATCTTCTTTGTTAACCAAATCATATTTGAAATGTGAATTATATTGGAGTTTTTTGCTTCCAGCCCTGATGGATGGGTAGCACAGTTATCCCAATAACCCAGGGAAGCCGTACCTCCCCAAAAGTCACCAAATGATCCCAAGCATGGGTTACTTCTTACCTACCAGTCGTTGCTTTATACAAATCCTTATCTTTTTGAAAGCTGTCACACATATGAGAGTATCAGATCTCTTCAGGGAAAACAGACAAACAAAAGCATTCAAACTCAGAAATTCTTCCTTCAATTGCTCCAGAAATATTGTTTTAGAAAGTCTGTCCTTTCCATGGTTTAGCTCTTGTCTTGGAATTTCAGGAGTTATTTTTATCCCCTTGGGAATCTGGGGACAAGCCAAAAGATTCCTATCACAGTCACATAAGGAGGTATGACTGATTGGGGTATGGAAACTTCCTTTCCTCTTCTATGTTCCAGGTAAGGCCTTGGCTCATACATAGCATTCATTGGATGCACTTCTTAAAAGCCAAGGAGAATTCAATATGGAGAATGAAGTACTCACCCAAAGAATATGTGACCAAGGCCAAGTGCTATATGTAGGGTCAGTTAATCCAGCAAAGACCTTTGGCGTATTCAATGGAAAGTTTGATAGTAACACTAAGAAGCAGCAGCTGCCAACATGAAATTAGTGATGTCTTCAGGATGTCAGTGGGGAAGTCCACTCTGACACTGCCCTTTCTCTGGGATAGACACTAGTCAAGACAGAGCCTTACTCATTCTTTTCATTCTGTTGCTACTGCTTACACCAGTCACCTAAAAACCTAAAGATCCCCTTCTATCACATAAAATAATAAGCTGCCAATGAGTGAGTGACCTGAATCTTAAAGGTTATAGCACAGACAAATGAGAAGAAAAGCAGGTCACATACCTTTCACAGCCATGGCTAACTAAACAAGAGGAAGGAAATTACAGAAGAAATTATAAAAAGAAGTAATTTTGATTACATGAAATTGAAACGTTTTTACATGATCGGAATTATTACCAGGAGTATAAAAAGAGAAGTGATGAACTGGGGGAAACCTTTGTATTAAATACTTCTGTTAAACATCTGGTATCCAAACTGTATGGACAACTACCAAATATGTGACCAAAAGTTATTCAGTCAATAAACTTGCAGTAAATGCCTGCCATGTTATAAACAATAAGCCCTGGAGATGCAAAGAAAGTTATAAGACAGTCCCTGCCCTCAAGGAACTTGCAGTCTAATGGAGGAAACACATAAACAGGAGCTAAAGGTGGTGGAAGGGAGGGAAAGGCACGATCAAGTGCTGCAGCTGAGTGAGAAATTACAAGATGGCAACCCTGGACTCCCTCCTTAAACGGAGGATCTGGGAGGAAATCTCCACGTCCAAGAGGCAGTTGGTGGCACAGTGGATAGACCACTGGGTCTAGAGTCAGGAATAATGGAGTCCAAACCAGGCCCCATACAGTTACTAGCTCTATGACCTTGGGCAAGTCACTTAACCTGTGTCTGCTTCAGTTTCCCCACCTGTAAAATGGGGGATAACAATAGCACCCACCTCCCAGGACTGTTGTGAGGATTAAATGAGATAGCAACTGCAAAGCTGTTACGTGCCTGGCATATAATAAGTGTGATATACATACCTGCCCATCACCCCACAGACATATATGTGTTTGTATGTGTGTGTGGTGGGTGGGTGTGTATATATACACACATGTAAATATACATTTGTATGAGTGTATGTATGTATATGTATATATGATATATACGTGTATATCTTATATATAGTATATGCTCTCTATATTAGTATATGCCATATATACTTATATATACACAGAATACTATATATAGCATATATGGCATATACTATATACACAGAATACTGTATATAGAACATACTATATATACTTATATATACAGAATACTATATATAGTATATACAATATATAGTTATATATGCAGAATATTGTATATAACATATACCATATATACTTATAAATACTGAATACTATATACCATATAGAGCAAATACTACATATACTTATATGTACAGCATACAATATATAGTTTCTATATTATATAAACATACATATACATGCATGTATATATGATATATATAAGATACACTATATGTAGCCTATATTGTATATATACATATATAATATAAACAAATATATATAGATACACACATATGCACTCTCTGTATATACAGATATATATTGTATACATGTATATACATATACATGTTTGTGTGTGTGTATCTACCCTCTACCCTCAAAATCTGAGGGACGGAGAGGCTTCTAGGGCAGGGTGTGAGTTTCCCCAGTAGATAAGTATTCAAAGGATACTCTGAGGTTTCTCCTCATACTAAGGAAATTTGAAAAGATGAGAAAAGATGGGAATAAGTCAATGTCAGGGGAAAAGACAGGCCCACTCATGCAGGGTGGAACTTTGAAAGATCAAAGAAATGGATCTATTTAACCTCACAAAGGAAAAGAAAATGGAAAGGGTTAATATATGGTTCCACATGTACAGAGGAATATTACCTAGAGAAATATAAACACCTATTTAAACGTTCACTGAAAACTGAACAAAAGGAAAGTGCTTAAACCACTTAAACCACCACAGAGGGGAGGCTATTCAGCTCTAGAATCTGTTGGCCAGGGACAGTATGGGAAATGGGGTCATAAAGAGTCAGACATGGCTGGAAAATGTCTGGAAGGCTTCAAAAGCAGGATGGATATTTACCCATTGCTCTTGGAGGATGGATATTTGGTTGTAGTCCAAAGTCTGGGCTCCAGGTTAGCCTGTATTCAGAACGTCCTGTGTTTCCCCACACCTACGTTCAAAAGAGCAAATTTGCCCAGTCAAACACATTTTATACACATTTTGTGCTTGCTCATTCCTCTGCTGACTTTGAAATTGTCTGTGACCTAGATCTTTCAGGCCTATTAGACTTGGCTAACCTAATGGGGTCTGAGCTGAGAATTCAGAGGACGGCCGGAACTTTGGGTTCAATGCACGGCCTCAGGGATGTTTGGATCAATCACTATTCTCCATGAATGCGGATGTCAAATTTTCTCACGAATGGCTGTTTCCTTTCCTTTTGTCCTTTCCTCAGTCACTTGGTCTCACTTCTCCCCACCTGTAAGCCCCAGATCACCAGGCTTTTGAGCTCCATTTCTGAAAAGTGAAGGAAAGCATTTTTTTAGGATATCAAACCCCTTTATATCACTGCTTTTGCAAACCCCCTGCCTGTTTGGTGCCCACTCTCTCGGCCCCGAGTTCTCCTCCCTGTGGCCACCCTTCAAACTCAATGCTCAGCTCTGAACTGGGAGACCTGACAAATCCTTTCATGTTCTCCTGCCTAGTGCTCACCTTCCATCTGCCTGTGACCTTCACTACTGGTGCATATCCACTCTGTCTTCTATGCTCGCAGAACTTCAACTCCATTGTAACTGCTTGGCCTGGCCTACTCTTCCTAGCTATTCTCTTGGGAGTCCCTTGTCCCACCTGGAATTTTGTGCATGCAACCTTTGGTGAAAGTTCTAAGTAAGTACTGTGTTCTTTGTTTTATTGGAAAATCCAACATCTTCTCTCTCTCTCAGCTCTGTCTCATACCATGTATTGCATAGTGCATGGTTTATATGGACACCGCCTTAAAGGAATCCACAAACAGATTTCAGGGGGCCCATATATTTTTGGCTTTGTTTTCAGTATTTCGATAACTGTATTTCAATATAATTGGTTTTGTTTGTGATTGTATGCGTTTTATTTTATGTTTTTTACAATATTATTCTAAGAAGGGGGCCACATCCTTCATCAGACTGTCAGAGCAGTTCAGGATTCAAAAAAAGTTAAGAGTCCTCGATCTAGGGGTATGTGACTCTTTGGATCTATCTAATCAAAATTAGCTCTTAATTAGCTTAATTAGCTAATCCTGCCTATATTTCAGCCATCGATAACCACATGATCTCAGCATAATGAGTTGGTTCCTCCCAGGAGCATACATACATGTTGAGATGCTATACATGGAGCACAGAATCAATAAGTAATAATGATAATATTTATATAATGCTCTAAGAATTGCAAAACACTTTACCTATATCATGTCATTTGATTCCCACAAGAACCCTGTAATATATCCAGGAGCTGCACAATAATAAAATAAACATTTACCAAATGGGGCCTCAAGTCTGCCATCCTTCTAGACGTTAAAGGAATCTGCCAGGTACAGAACTGATCTGCACCCAAGAGTTATAGGAAATGCACAGTCTTAGTCCTTGCTTGAGCAGCTGAAGGACACAGCTTTACCACACAACTCCATCTGGGGCTTCAGCTCACATTTTCCATAAGATAAGATACTGGTGGAAAACAGAACTTCTAGAGTCTGGATCTCCACTCATCCATGGTACAGGAGAGTGAAACTTGAGATCTGGTGAAAATTGGGATTAGAGAAAATTGATGTTTCCTATGTTCTGGCTCTCTAGTCATTCTACCAGTGATGGTCTATAATTGAACCTGAGGGAGGTGATGGGATCATTTATTTAGAGTTGTAAAGGATCTTACAGATAACTGAGTTTAGCTCCCTTGTTTTATAGATGAGAAAAGTAAAGCAAATTTAAAAGACTTGCTCAAAGTCACAGAACTCAGGTCTTCCTGACCCTAAATTCCACACTGTGCCCACTGGCTGTCTCACTGGATCTCAGGCAAGAACAGACTGAATTGCATTTAGGGAATCATACAATTCTTTCAACCATGTTTCGCAGTTCTCTGACTTGTAACCATATCTTTTTAGACCCATATTCTTTTTTAAAAATACATAATTTATTTATTTTCAGTTCTTAACATTCACTTCTACAAGAATTTGAATTCAAAATTTTCTCCCCATCTCTCCCCACCCCACCTCAGGACAGCATGTACCCCATCCACCCCTTCCTCCAGTCTGTCTTCCCTTCTATTACCCACCCTTCTTCCATCCCCCTTCCCTTCTATTTTCCTGTAGAAAATTTCCTATACTTCATTGTCTGTAAAGCTTAATTTCCAGTTGCATGCTAAAACAAATTTTAACATTCGTTCTTAAAGTTTTGTGTTCCATATTCTCTTCCTCTCTCTCTACCCACCCTCATTGAGAAAACAAGCAATTCAATATAGGTCATACATGTGTAACAACATAAAGCACTTCCATAATAGTTATGTTGTGAAAGACTAACCACATTTCCCTCTGCCCTATCCTGCCTTGCATTTATTCCATTTTCTCCCTTGACCTGTCCTCCTACAATAGTGTTTGCTTCTGATTATCCCTCTCCCCAATTTGCTGTCCCTTCTATTATATTCCCTTTCCTATCTCCTTCCCCCTTGCCTTCCTGCAGGGTAAAATAGATTTCCATATCCAATTAAGTTATTCCCTCCTTAAGTCAAATCCCATGAGAGTAAGGCTCAATTATTTCCTTTCTTCTCCCCCGCTTCCCCTCCATTGTAAAAGTTCTTCCCTCTTTTATGTGAGGTGATTTGCTACAGTCTACCTCTCCCTTCCTCTTACTCCTAGTACATTCCATTTAACAGCAAATTTTATTTTTTTAGGTATTCTCCCTTCATACTCAGCTCACTCTGCATCCTCTGCCTGTGTGTGTGTGTGTGTACACACACATACACCCATATACATATACATATCTACACATATATAATATACACATACACATACCCATCTACATACACACACACACACACACACACACACACACACACACACACACATTCTCTCTAACTACCCTAATACTTGAAAAATGTCTCATGAGTTATAAATAACATCTTTCCATATAGGAATGTAAACAGTTTAACTTTAATCAATTCCTTAAGGCTTCTCTTTCCTGTTTGCCTTTTCATGTTTCTTTTGATTCTTGTATCTGAAAGTCAAATTTTCTATTCAGCTCTGGTCTTTTCAACAATAATGCTTGGAAGTCCTCTATTTCATTGAAATTCCACTTTTTCCCCTGAAGTATTATACTCAGTTTTGCTGGGTGGTGATTCTTGGTTTTAATCCTATCTCCTTTGACCTCTGGAATATCATATTCCAAGCCCTTCAATCCCTTAGTGTAGAAGCTACTAAATCCTGTGTTATCCACAATACTTGAATTGTTTCTTTCTAGTTTCTTGCAATATTTTCTCCTTGACTTGGGAACTCTGGCTACAATATTCCTAGGAGTTTTCCTTTTGGGATCTCTTTCAGGAGGTGATCAGTGAATTCTTTCTATTTCTATTTTACCCTCTTGTGCAATATCAGGGCAGTTTTCCTTGATAATTTCTTGGAAGAGGATGTCTAGGCTCTTTATTTCACCATGGTTTTCAAGGATATCAATAATTTTTAAATTATCTCTCCTGCATCTATTTTCCAGATCAGTTGTTTTTCCAATGAGATATTTCACACTGTCTTCTATTTTTTCATTCTTTTGGTTTTGTTTTGTAATTTCTTGGTTTCTCATAAAGTCATTGGCTTCCATCTGCTCCATTCTAATTTTTAAAGAACTATTTTCTTCAGTGACTTTTTGAATCTCCTTTTCCATTTGGCCCATTTTGCTTTTTAAAGCATTCTTCCTCTTATTGGCTTTTTGAACCCCTTTTACCATTTGGATTAGTCTATATTTAAAGGTGTTATTTTCTTCAGCATTTTTGGGGGTCTCCTTTCACAAGCTATTGACTCGTTTTTCATGATTTTCTTGAATCACTCTCATTTCTCTTTCCAGTTTTTCCTCCACCTTTCTTACTTGATTCTCAAAATTTTTTTTGAGCTCTCCTATGGCCTGAGATCACTGTATATATTTTTTGGAGGTTTTGGATGTAGAAGCCTTGACTTTGATGTCTTGATCTGATAGTATGCTTTGTTCTTCGTCATCCAAAAGAATGGAGGAAAATATCTTTTCACCAAGAAAATAACCTTCTATAGTCCTATTTTTCCCTTTTTTTGGCATTTTCCTAGCCACTTACTTGACTTTTGAGTCCTTTGTCAAGTGGAGGGTATACTCTGGGGGCCTGTAAGTTCTTAGCTCCTCCAAGGTGGCACAATCAAGAGAGAGAAGTTTACTTCTCTCTTGACCTGCACTCTTGTCTCTGAGCAACCACATGCACTCTGTTCTGCCCAGAATCTGTGAGTAGAATTCCCTCTTTAGAGCCTTCACCAGCTCCACCACACCAATTCCTCACCCCAGGGCCACCACTCAGGACTGAGACCCAGATCAGTTGTTTGATTACCACAGGGTCTTTAGGCTGAGGGCTCCAAAAGGGGATGCTGCTGCAGTGACTTCCACTGCCCTGGGGACAGGTCTTGAGCCAGACCCACTTTCCCCTTTCACTCAGGTGAAAGATCTTTCTTCCTGACCTCTGAAGTTGTCTGCATTTGTTGGCTGAGAAGTCTGGAAACTGCAGCCGCTGCCCTTGATTCCATGCCTGGAAGCCTGCTCCATTCCTGTCCGTGCCATGCTGTGCTGTGCAGCCAAGGCTGGACTGTGCTCCACTCTGAGTCTGGTGTGATTGACCTTTTCTGTTGACCTTCCAGTCTGTCTTGGACTGAAAATCTCTTTCACTCTGTCATTTTGTGACTTCTGGTGCTCTAGAATTTGTTTAGAGTCATTTTTTACAGATATTTTATGGGTTATGGGGGTAGAGGTAGAGCAGGTCCATCCTTCTCCCCCATTTTTGACTCCGCTCCCCACCCCTCCCCCCATATCCTTTTTTGTAATATTATCTGTCTAAAAATCATGGAACAGCACAATCTCTAAAGAATCAAAATTGCAAGTGACCAAAAGAGAAATGTACCAGACCATGGTGGGCAAAAGAAGGCCAAAACATATGACCATGAATGATTTTAGTACAGGAAGTGATATAAGAGATATCATTCAGAAGACATGAGATTTGAAAAGAATCCTATGGTTGGTCATATAGTGAGAGCTTATATCTAGCAGATCAATGGCCCAAGTATTGCACTGGTGCCCATGGCAAAGGCTTAGCTTACATTGACTTAATGATCTAGTCCAACAGTTGAGGAAACTAAGGCCCAGAGGTCTTGCCTGGTGTAGCATCAGTAAGAGACAGAGTCTGGATTAGACCTAAGTCCTTTTCTCCAACACAGTTTCAACTACATCAAAACGCCTGCTGTAACATGGACATCACGAAGAATCAAAGAGTCTGAGAAGTTGTAGAAGGGTTACCACCTATATTTCTGGAAGGAGTACCCACATTGAAGATAAGATTGAAGTTATTTGAAATATTAAGGGATGGAAACAATTCCTGTACTTCAGAAGCGTATATAGTTATTCTTTCCACAACATGATTTTCCCAATCAGTTTTGATATATTACAGGTTAATTTAAGAAATTAAATGGGAATTTTGGGGGAGTTTTGTGGAAGCTGCAGATGACATATGAAGGCCAGCGGATGACACAGAAAAAATTTAGAAACTCAAAAATGTATAAAATATATGTGTAAATTGCATAATGTCAAGAAAAATGAGAAAAAAATCTGTGAAGTCAAAAGACTTCTCTGGTATGAGGGGAGGGCCAAAGAATTTTACACGGATTTTCCAGATTATACCATATCCTTATACCCACAATATGGAAGGGATAACTCTACTCTGGTGCCTCTGTTAATCAGGGGCTAAGAGTACTGCACTCAAGTTATTTCCCTTCACTATTACAGCCCAAAACAATAGTGGAGTAAGAAAGAAGCTTGTCTTCCTTGATTTCATCAATGGATGTGAAACAGCCCTTTGATATGCAAATCATTTTCTTTGATTTCTCATCAAAAATTGAACACTTAGTTCAAAAGTAGAACCACCCTGATGTATATACAAAGGGGCTGATTGAATGACATGTCCACATTATTTCCATGTGATCTAGTAATTGTGAGTCCATTAGATCTTCCCTGAATTTTTTTTTTTATTAATCCTCTGTTCATGTGTACATGTAGGTATAGATTTTTGGATATAATTACACCTGCTGTTTAGAGTTTTGATATTTCCTAAAAAGCATTAAATAAAAGTGACCTTGAGAGATTAATGATGAAGCATTCTTCTTACCTTTTAACAGAGACATAATGGGATAAGAGATGCAAAATGAGACCTTGTCAGATAAGACCAATGTGTTGATTTGTTTTACAGATCATTTGAAGGGTTTCTACTCCTGTGGGGAGCTGGGTTGATAGGTTAGTGAGCAGTGATAGATTTCTACCTCTGTCTATCTATCTATCATCTATCTATCTATCTATCTATCTATCTATCTATCTATCTATCTATCTATCTATCTATCTATCTATCTATCTGGTCTGTCTTCTATCTACCTACCTACCTACCTATCATCTCTCTCTCTCTCTCTCTCTCTCTCTCTCTCTCTCTCGTTCTCTCTCTCTCTCTCTCTCCCCCAATCTATCTATCAAGAGATCCCAATTAGCATAAATAATGAATCCCCTGAAGTGATTGCGTGCTTTTGAATGAGCAATATCCAAAGTTAAAGTTATGTAAAATATGGTAATCCTTTCTAGCACAATGCAAATAATTCAGTAGGAACTCAAATAGTTCAGCCACATCAGGTCCAGGGGATTCATTATTTGAACTAATTGAAACAACTGTAACAATTTTCTGTGTGTAACAGAAGTTAATTGTTTCTAAAACAATCCTCTTTCTTGTTCTTTGAATGCTGAAATATTAGTGTATGTTGGTAATTATTAAATTTGGAATAAATGTTTTTAAAAACTAGAGAGCCTGAGCCTCTGAGATGTTCTTTCTTTAACCTGATAAGTTCAAGGTATCATTCTTTTTATTTATTTATTTGCTCGTTCATTCATTCATTCATTTATTTATTTGTTTATTTAACTTTTTATATTCATTTTCACAAAGTTTTGGGTTCCAAATTTTCTCCCCTTTTATCCCCTCCCCCCACCCCAATACCCCAAGCAATCTAATTTTCCCTATCTCCAATCTGCCCTCTCTTCTGTCATCCCTCCCTTCTCTTGTCTCCATCTTCTCTTTTCTCCTGTAGGGCCAGATGACTTTCTATTCCTCATTAACTGTATGTCTTCTTTCCTAGTAGCAACAGCAATACTAAACAGTTGTTCCTAAAACTATGAGTTCCAAATTCTCCCCATCCCTCCCTCCCCACCCATTCCCTTTGGGAAGGCAGGCAATTCAATATAGGCCATATCTGTGTAGTTTTGCAAATGACCTCCCTGATAGTCGTGTTGTGTAAGACTAACTGAATTACCCTCCATCCTAACCTTTCCCTCATTGTTTCTCTTCTGTCTTTTGATCCTGTCCCTCCCCGAGTGTTGACTTCAAATTGCTCCCTCCTCCCTTTGCCCTCCCTTCCATCATCCCCCCCCTTGCTTATCTCCTTCTCCCCCACTTTCCTATACTGTAAGATAGGTTTTCATACCAAAATGAGTGTGCATTTTATTCCTTCCTTTAGTCAAATGTGATGAGGGTAAACTAATTGTTTTTTTTTTTCTCAGCTCTCCTCTTTTTCCCTCTACTAAGAAGTCTCCTGCTTGCCTTTTAAATGACATATAATTACCTCATTCCATTTCACCCTCTTTCCTCCCCCTACCTTTCTCTCTCACCATTTACCTTAATTTCTTTTAAGATATGGTCCCATCCTATTCAATTCACTGTGTGCTCTCTGTCTCTCTATGTGTGTGCATGTGTGTATGTGTGTGTGCGTGCATGCATGTACGTGTGTGTGTGGTCTCACCAATTACCCAGATAGTGAGAAGTTTTAAGAGTTACAAATATTGTCTTTCCATGTAGGAATGTAAACAGTTCACTTCTGGTAAGACCCTTAGGACTTCTCTTTGCTGTTTACTTTTTCATGCTTCTTCTCATTCTTGTGTTTGAAAGTCACATTTTCTTTTCAGCTCTGGTCTTTTCATCAAGAATGATTGAAAGTCCTCTGTTTCATTGAAAGACCATATTTTCCCTTGAAGTATTATACTCAGTTTAGCTGGGTAGGTGATTCTTGGTTTGAGTCCTAGTTCCTTTGACTTCTGGAATATCCTATTCCATGCCCTTCGATCCCTTAATGTAGAAGCTGCTAGATCTTGAGTTATCCTGATTTTATTTCCACAGTACTGGAATTGTTTCTTTCTCGCTGCTTGCAAGATTTTCTCCTCGACCTGGGAATTCTGGAATTTGGCCACAATGTTCCTAGGAGTTTCTCTTTTTGGATCTCTTTCAGGTGGTGATCGATGGATTCTTTCAATACTTATTTTGCCCTCTGGTTCTAGAATGTCAGGGCAGTTTTCCTTGACAATTTCATGGAAGATGATGTCTAGGTTCTTTTTTTGATCATGACTTTCAGGTAGTCCCATAATTTTTAAATTGTCTCTCCTGGATCTATTTTCCAGGTCAGTTGTTTTTCCCATGAGATATTTCACATTCCCTTCCATTTTTTCATTCTTTTGGTTTTGTTTGGTGATTTCTTGGTTTCTCGTAAAGTCATTAGACTCCATCTGTTCCATTCTAATTTTGAGAGAACTATTTTCTTCAGTGAGCTTTTGAACCTCTTTTTCCATTTGGCTAATTCTGCTTTTGAAAGCATTCTTCTCCTCATTGGCTTTTTGAACCTCTTTTGCCAATTGAGTGAGCCTATTCTTCAAGGTGTTATTTTCTTCAGCATTTTTTTGGGTCTCCTTAACCAAGGTATTGACCCGTTTTTCATACTTTTCTTGCATCTCTCTCATTTCTCTTCCCAGTTTTTCCTCCACCTGTCTAACTTGCTTTTCAACATCCTTTTTGAGCTCTTCCAAGGCCTGAGCCCACCCGACATCCCCCTGGGGTGTCTGGGGTGCTGAGGCCCCACCCTCCACGTCTTTCCCTGATGGCAAGAATACGTCCTCCTCCTCGTCAGATCCGAATGTTGGGATCATTTGCATTTGTTGGAAAAAACTCTCTATAGTCTTATTTTTCTTCCCTTTTCTAGGCATTTTCCCAGCCAGTTACTTGACTTCTGAGATTCCTGTCCACCCCCCTTAGATCCGCCCAGCCAGTGCTTGGGGTCTGAGGTTCAAATGGGCTTTCCCCAGCAAGCTTTAGTTCAGGTGCTGGGGTGGGGGCAGGGCTGCCTCCCAGGCTCAGCTCCCTCAGGGGCTTTATGCAGAGGCCTTCAGTAATAGAGCGGGGTGGAGCAAGGCCGTCTCCCAGGCTCAGCTCCCTCAGGTTGTCTATGCAGAGACTTTCAGTAATGAAGATCCTGCTGCTGGGGGAGTGCCGGGCTGCCACCGCTGCTGCTGCCTCTGCTGCTGCCCACGCCTCTGCCTCCGCTGCTTCCTGCCCCCATCTCTGCCACTGCCGCTTCCTCCCGAGGGGGCCCGAGTCACGGAGACACTCTGCTCCCCTCCTCCAGCCCAGCCTATCTCACTGACCTGTAGCTTCTGTGGGCGGAGGGACTTTCCCGGCTGCTGGAGCTTCCTTCCCTGAAGCCTGCTCGGGTCAGCTTCTCTGGGGCCGCAGCCAGGGCAGCGCTGGGGGTGGGGTCCGCTTTCCAGGGCGCAACGGACCCTGGGGATGGGTCTCCAGGGCTCTCTGGCACGGAAATCTCTTCCACTCCATTTCTGTACCCCTTTCAGTGGTCCAGAAGTTATGCGGATCTCTTTTTACATTAATTCTATGGGCTGTGGGTTGGAGCTCGTAAACTTGTGTCCTTCTACTCTGCCATCTTGGCTCCGCCCCCAAGGTATCATTCTGAATATCTTGGAGACATCTTAAAACTGAGCCTTTTTCAGAAGTCAAACTAAATGTGCTTTAATTTGGGGAAGCACAAGGAACATCAGTAAGTGCCATTCTGCCTGATTATGTATCACAGTCAGAGATGTACTTTTTCCTTCAGTCTCACTCAATGTAATTCAGATGAGGGGGCCATCTCGTTGTCCCAAGCTACATCTTGCCGCTGGACCCAGATAACTCTGGAGGAGAAAGTGAGGCTGGTGACTTAGCACAGCCCTGCCTCACTTAAATCCAAGTCACTTTCAAGTCATGACATCACCATCCTGATGTCATGCAGAACAAATAACAATTCACATGATGAAAATGCAAATGCTAACATGCTGGATAGATCAGAATAGGCTGTTAAGAATTCCCTGCATTGCAGAGAGTTGTATCATTTAAATGGTGATGGATGTGAAAGTGAGGTGGGAATGCAAAATAAAGCAAAGGGCTATAGAGAAGGGAGAAAATGCTCCTTTTCTTTTACTCACTGCTTTAAAATCAACACCACATGATCTGTACTGGCAATTCAGTCAAGTAGCATTTATTAAGTGCCTACTATGTTCCAGGCACTGTGCTAAGCACCAGGTATAAAAAAAAAAAAAAGGGAAAATCCAGCTACTGTCTCAAGGAGTTCAAAGTCTAATGATGGAGACAATATATGAACAATTATGTGTGAATGAAGTATCTATGGAATAAATTAGGGATAGTCTCAGAGGGACGGAACAAAGATTAAGGAAGCCTGGGAAAGGTTTCTTGTAGAAGGCAGGACTTCAGCTGGAATTTAAAAGAAAACTGGGAAGCCAGGAGGTAGAGATGAAGAGGGAGAGTGTTGTAAGCATGGGGGACAGCCAGTGTCCTTGAGTGGGGACAGGGGGTGTCATGTGTTAGAATAGCAAGGACACACTGTCACTGGTATTGCAGAGGACATAGAGGGGAACAAGGTTTAAGAAGAATGAAAAGGTAGGAAGGGCTCAGGTGATGGAGTGTTTTAAATACAGAGACTTTTATATTTTACTCTGCAGTTATACGAAGCCAGTGGAATTTACTGAATATGTGGGGTGATGTAGCACACGTGTTTAGGATATTTTAGAATGAAAGAGAAACTATGCTCATTATTATTTTAAAAAAATAGATTTGGACCTTTCAAACATATAGAAATAAATGTGAAAAGGAGGCAGGCTAGCTTAGTGGATAGGGTATTGAATTCGAAGTCAGAAAGACATTGGTTCAAAGCCAGTCGCAGACAGTTGCTTTGTGAAGACAAGTCAGTCTATCTCTGCTGTCCCCTGCCTGTACTCTTGAAGGCAGATCCTACTTGGACCTGTTATTTCTGCAATCTGGGTAAGAATCCTCAGGACAAGCTTCACCTTCTGCAGCCATCCCTGATGCCTTCATCCATCTCCTCGTCCATATGGGTGCTAGCCTTAGTCCTGACTCTGTCTTCATAGACCAAGAGATAGCTCCATCCCCTGCTGCAAGTCCTAACTCGATACCGAAGGTCACCATAGTATCAGGCCTCCCGGACTCTGGTTGCCCCTTCCCTGTAAACAACGCCCCCCTCCAAAAAAAAAAAAAAAGACAGCTATTCCTGTCTCCTATGGTTTTGACCTACTGAGGATAACTACATTTCCTGATGCTGCCAGGGCTGAGATATCACTAGTTTAAGGGCTTGTTTATTGGGCCAGCCCCCCAATCCATCAATTCCTATCAGAGCTCTCACAGGCTTTAGCCCCCCCCTTTAATATAGCTGCCATTTCAAATGCAAGGTTCTGGCTATCTTCTTGGATAGTCCTAGAATGGATGAAGGAGCTCATTGACATTTCCCTTTGCTTTTATTAATAATTATTTCCTCTGGTGCCCTTTTAAATTTCTCCTGAGTTTTTTTGGGAGAGGAACTAGGTTGGCTAGAACCACCTTAACTGGCCCATATGGCTTCTTGTACACAAATGAATCTTGGTAACATCCTGAAGCTTACTTATCTGAGTACAGTCAGATCTTGACTACTTACAACAAATGTCAAAATAAATATCAAATAAGAAAATGATAAAGATGAGAAGACATGGCATTTGAATGTCCTAGCTTTAACATGATCTTTAAGCAAACTGCCAATTCTAAAAAAGTGGGAAAATGGGACACAAACAGAATTAAAGACATTAGTTCCATCATGATTTCTTAGAGAGATTTTCTTTTTTTTCTATCAATTAAATATGATGATGAGATCAAAAGAGCCCTGAAACTACATCAGCTGGTAAACATTTAATCTCCTTGCCAATCAGAAGACATGGAAGTCAAGAGCACCACCAAACTGTAACAAGTTGCTGAGAATACCATATGGCACAATGCTGAGCACAAGGTTCTCTCAACCAGATTATCCTGAGAGCATTTATAGATGAAATCAGAAAGAAGAAAACAAAGAGATTCCAAATGGAACAGATCTGCCTGTGTTTTTACAGAGTGTTTTTTCTCCTAATTACTGTCAATGGTTAAATGACCATATTTGGATTCAATTCCCAGTGTACAAAGTGAAGAAATAGCCATATCATTTAAGAAAATTAAACTGAGAACATCCAGGGCTGACCAGTACAAAACAAGAGATCTGTGCTGAAAGCAGTACAATTTTAATAGCTAACATTGAAAGAGAAAGGAAAAAAGTGATGCCAACAACTATTGATTCATGCTTCTGATTTCTTATTTCTATAAAACCTTTATGGAAATGGCTCATGTATGCACAAAGGGGTCCTCAATGAAAACATGAAAAGGTAACAGGCTGGCTTCCAAGGATGACTTTCTATAGTGGGATGACATCTCTGTTGTCACACAGCTGAGAGGTACATAGTACATGATGTTCTGCTGTCCTATTTGTTTTATTTTGGGGCGAAAGCCTTTGATTTTCAAAAACTGAGAAAGTTCATTTTATGAGACACATAAATAAACCCTTGGAGAAAACAAAGCAAATAAAAAGAGCTCCTTATTTTACAGGTAAGGACACTGCATCCAAGTTAATGATATCCTAAGGGCCACATTGCTACTTATGGCAGAGTATGGTTTCCTGGATCCCAGACCAGGGCTCTTTGCTCATTTACCATGTTTTCTCCCAGAATGAAGAGTCTAAAAAAAGGTAAAAATCACTTCACAAACCTATCATTCTATAGAAAAACTTAATAAAAATGACAAGTCATTGGCATGCTTAAAGTTTTCCAACAAGTCCATATTGGAGGAGAAGACAGCTGATTCAGAGGAAGGACCTATATTGCCTTGATAAAAGGAACTCCTGGTGAAGAAATTTTCTATACTGATAGAGGTCTTCAATGTCTCATTGATTTATGCTCTTATGTTCTTCTGGAGTTGCCTGGGGCCCTAAGAGGTTAGTTGCATTTATTGTTCAGGGTCACAGAGCCAGGATGTATCAGAGGGGAATTTTGAACTCTGGTTTTCTTCCTAATTCTGAAATGGACTTTCTGTCCACTAGGAAACATTGCCTTTCCATCTGGTATTAATATCATCATTATTCATATTGGTGTCCTACTCTAATGCCAGGCACCTTGCTGTCACTGCCCCAGAGTGCCCCTCAGACTCCTTCCACAGGCTCTTTCTCTGCCCTGCCTCCCTCAAACCCACCCCACCCTACAAGGCCCACCCATACCATGGCACAGCAAGACTTGCTTGGCCTGACTTCTAGCCTGGTACAAGATCAGAGGTTTCTTTCATCATCTATTTAAGAGGGGAGCCAATAAAGATCTTTGATTCAAAGGATGTGGTTCCATCACTTTCTCTGACATATAAATGGTATTCATCCAACACTTCCTACAGCAAATCACTTTGGGGCAGCCTGACAAGGCTACAGATGGACAGACGCTTTCCCCACATTGTTCTACAAACACAGCCAGGTCCCTGGGGGAAAGAAGAGAAATCTTTTTGCTTCCACTTCCCCTTTGTTTGTTTGAAGGATCAAGAGAACACAGTTCCATTTTCAACAAAATTTAAAAAGGAAAATCATGAAAAGAGCCAACCATCTCCTTATTTTTTTCTTAATATATTGTTGCATTTAGTGAAGCGGAAATGGTGAGAGCTACTGATACTGCAGCCGCCTGGGACTCAAGGAGGTCACTCCCCAGCTATCAAACAGGCATGTCTTCCTCCACATGTACAACGACTTTGTCATGTGTCTGGAAGCTGCTTGTGGCTCTGCTCTGTTTCATAAGATAAACTGCCAAGCTTTGGCCTGGCCTTTCACCTGGGGCCTCCTGTGGATGGGGCTTTGGAGGAGGCAAGAGGGGTATGCATACTGAAATGAAAGCACCCCCATGCCAATTCTGACTTTTCTGTTTGTTACCAGGGTAACTGTGGGTAAACCAGTGAACTAGTCTGAGTCTCAGTTTCCTCATCTGTAAATTGGTCTTTGAGATTGCTTCCAACTTACTAAAATGCATTGACAGGAAGTCATTAACCATGTTTCTGAAGCCTCAGCCTACTTAAAGTGAACTTTGAACCACTCAAGGGCACTCAAGGACCTGAGTTCAAATCTAGCCTTTGACACTTTCCAACTATACAACCCTAGGCAAGTCACTTTTTAACCCTGATTGCCTCCACAAAACAAAAAAAAATTTCTTTGCTCCTTTCCTTTCTCCTATGTTGTGTGGCATCCTGAGAAGAACACAGAAGCTTAGAGTTAGGAAAGACCTGAATTCAAGTCCTGCCTTAATATCCATGTGACCACAGACAAATTATCGAAGATCTTGGTAGTTTCTTCATCTGCAAAATGGGGATGATGATGCCTGTCGTATCGAGCTCAGAGAGTTGTGAGGATGAAAAGAGATGGTCTTTATAAACCTTAGAGTGATATATATGAATATAAACTTTTACTAGTCAGTTTAGCAAACCTGCTCCATTTATTCATTGAATGCCTTGCTATATCACCACTGTTATTTTTTCATCATTGCCATGTTCTCACTGACTTTAGGAGACAATCACGTTACTACAGTGAGGTCTCATTTATATCCTCCTCTTTGCATCCATGGAAGTTATCCCCTGCTATGTCTTCTCTCGCAGCCTCTACCTGTTGAATTCCTTCTGTTCCTTGAAGGCCCAGCACAGGCTCCCCGTAGCATCTCTCCTGAAATCAACTGGTTAAAAATGAGCCCTTTCTCTTCAGCTATTCCTAGAACCCTTTGTCTGGCACTCTCCACTGTCTTTATCATATCCTACCTTCAGCAGAGCCGATTGTTAAATTTTCAGTATAAGCAATTGCATCTAGGAAATAGACAAACTACAAGTCAAGGATCGATTTATCATTTTTGTTGATTATCTAGACTTCTGATAGTCTCAGAGAAAATGCTAACAATGAAGATTAAAATTAAAAGTACGTCATTCATACACTCCTCCTCTCTGAGCTAGTTGTTAAACATTTACCAGCCCTTGCCTATCTTGTATCATAATTAATGTTCATTCATGGGAGTTAGCATGGCTTAGTAAAAAGTGCGTTGGATTTAAGTCCGAGGACGTAGATTCTAATCCCACATCTACCTATGTGAACTAGGCAAGTTGGAGTCTCCATTTCCTCATGTATAAAATTAGGTACTGGACTAGAAGATTTCTGAATTTCCTTCCAACTCTAAATACTATGATAATATATTGTAACCCTACCTGTTAGACCAGGTAATCTTCACCTTTTTGCATGTCATAGGTACATAGACACATGGCAAACTGGTGAAACCCATGGATCTTTTCAAAGAATAATGTTTTTAAATTCATAAACTATATTAGCATATAATATATTTATCATTAATTTAATATTTAATAATATAATATAATACCATTAATAATATATAATATACAGACAAAACCAAATATATTGAAATACAGTTATAAAATTTTTTTTAAGTTTATGGACCCCAGGTTAAGAATCCCCCACCAAGTTATATCAAGCTATTTGAGGGAAATAACTTTGGTATTTATAAACTTTCTATCTCTAGGGTTGGTTAACACAGTTCCTCATATATAGCACACAATTAAATGTTGAATTGAATTGAGTCATCTAATACCACTGGAAAATGAGGCATTCTACACAAGAAACATTTCCAAATAATTAAACCTCCATCCTTTAAATAATGAAACTTTTTTTTATTTTATTTTTAATGAGCCAAGTGGGTGATTCTGATTCTTTTCCTTTGTGGCTTTTTCTTTTTTTTTCACTATCACTTTTTTTGTTGCTCTTTTTCACTTTTTTATCCCTTAACCTATTAGCTTCAGTTTTCTCAGTTGTAAAATAGGAATAATAAAAGCCCCTATCTTGAGGATCGAGAGAGATGTATGGAAAAAAAGCACTTAGTACAGTGCGTGGAATTAGAGAAATGCTTATTGTTTCCCTCCCCCTATTATTTTGCCTTCCCCTATTTCAGTATTAAAAAAACGAATAAAAATAAGCTTATATGTCTCCTCCTCTCCCTTTTTGTTTTCTTTTGTGAATTTAGAAAAATAAAGTTTTATGGATGCTTCTTTTTTTTGGTGGCATATCTATCACTACCCACCAACTGTCACCTCCCTTCCCCAGGGAGAAGCCTTCCTTTGTAACAAATACCAATCACCGCGCTGTCCCAGCTGAAGCTACGCATCTGACTTCTGCAAGAGGTGGGAGAAATGCTTCATCCTCAGTCTTGTGGTGTCATTATTATTTGCTGCTTTGATCAGAGTTCTAAGGTTTTCCAGAACTGCTTTTCTTCATATTATTTTTGTTGTTATTGTATAAATTGTTCTCCTGGTGCTTCTCATTTTAATCTCCATCAGCTTATACAAGTCTTTTCATGTTTCTCTGAATCAGTTACATGCATCAGTTCTTATGGCACAATACAATTGCATTACATTCATATACCCCAATTTATTTGTGGTTGTTGAGGCATTTTTCAGTCATGTCTGATTCTTCACGATCCCATTTGGAGTTTTCCTGGCAAAGATACTGGAGTGGTTTGTGTAATGTTAATTATGTTAATGATTTGCCATTTCCTCCTCCAGCTCATTTGACAGAGGAGGAAACTGAGGCAAACAGGATGAAGTGACTTGCCCAGGCTCAAACAGCTAGTAAATGTCTAAGGTCAGACTTGTACTATGGAAGATAGCTTTCCTGACTTCAGGTTTGGCGTTCTATTGACTGCCCCACCTAACTGCTTCCATAAAACGAAGCTCTGGAGAAAGCTCTAAGAGGTAGTGTATGGAGGGCATGGGAGACAAAAGAGGGGTGATGGGATATGTGAGATGTATTAAGGGTCCCGTTTGGTTTAACTGTGGAATGAGTGCTGGAGAGTCCAGACAGATAAACCGTGAAGGTCTTTAAATGATGAACAGAGGAGTTTTTATTTGACTCTCGAAGTAATATGAAACCACTGGAATTTATTGAGTAGGAGATTAATCAGAGTTGTACTTTGTGAATATCACTTCGATAGGCTTGTACAAGAAGAAGGGGAGAGGTAAGCTTCAGAAAAAGAGGCAATCAGAAGGCAATTTCAAGAGTCTAGGGGAGAGGTTCCAGGGGTCAGAAGGAGAGTGGTGGCCATTTGAGTAGAGAGATGAGAGAATGGAGAGGTTATTTGGAGCCACAGTGAAAAGAGCATTGGAGTCAGAAGACCTTGGTTATAGAGTTGGCTTTTCTATGAACAAGCTGTGTCACCTTGGGCAAGTTAATTCCCCTCTCCAAACATGTTTCCTCTTGCACATAATAAGGGGGCAGAGTAAAATGATCTCTAAAGTTCCTTTCTGCTCCAACACTTCTAAGATTGTAACCCTGTGTGGTTAGGGAAAATCAGATTACTACTGTGTTTAAAATTAAGTGAAACATACTTTGTGTTTATAAATAAAGTGGATGAACTTTGTGACATCCATTTTTGTTGGACCAGTGGCAATTTTTGTGTGTGCCTGGGTTCCTACATGTTCCAATAGAATGAAGTTGCCAAAAAACTAATTTCAGATAATTAAGATTCTATTATATGTGTAATGGTAAGGCTAAATAGATTTTAAGAAAACATTTAGTTAACCTCTGCCATCTTTGGGAGAGAATACCTACATGAAAGGTAGTAGAAAGAGGGCAGCTAGGTGGCTCAATGGATAGAGCACTGAGACAAGAGGACCTGAGCTCAAATCCAGCCTCAGATACTTGCTAGCTGTGTGACCCTGGGGAAGTCACTTAACTTCAATTGCTTCAAAAAAAAAAAAAAAGGTAGTGGAAAGAATGTTGAATACTATTAAATTGTAAACCCTTTGAGGGCCGGGACTTTTTGCCTCTTGTGACATCCCTGGGGCTTGGTGCAATGCTTATAACTTTTCAGAGCTTCAATTACCAAATCTGTAAAATGGAAATAATAACACTACTTATCCTACCCCCTTCACAAGGTTATCATGAAGGAAGTGATCAGCAAAACTCGGGATGTTACATAAATGTGAGCTGTTAGTGTACTAGCGGACCTTTCGATAACAGGGAGAATGAACCAAGGAATACAGAGACTAGAAGTGACTCCAAAGGTGGCTTATTCCAACCCTTCCCATTTTACACAAAACAAGGAGCTGAGGGAGCTTGAGTGACTTGTCCAAGGTTGCATAACTATGATGTGATAGAGTCAGAATTAGAGCCTAGATCTTTAACTCAATGTAGTATGTTTCCCCTCTCCCATAGCTGTATATCACTCTATCATTAGGTGCAAGGCCTGAGAGCTGTGTGACCTTGGGCAAGTCACTAAACCCAGTTTGCCTCATTTATAAAATGAGTTGGAAGAGGAAAAGGCAAACCACTCTGGTATCTTTGCCGAGAAAATCCCCCAAAGAAGTCATAAAGAGTCAGAATGACTGAAAAATGACTAAACAACAAAAATCCTATTATTAGCAGTTTGCACCTGCTTAGGTGGGAGAACTGGAAATACAAGAAAAGAATGCTCTACTGGATAGACTTTGCATGCCAATCGAAGCCATGTTTCCAGCATCCTTGGGATGGCTTTGCAAAGTATGCATCCTGAACTGATGGGAGCCTCAACCTCTCCTAGATTTTGCTTCTTCTTCTTTTCAAGTTTAAGTCCTTAAGCCAATTTGATAAGCAGTTATTAACTGTTTTCTATATGCCAGATATTGTGCAACCTACCGGGAATTCAAAGACACTGGAATGACCCTGGGATCAAAATAAGGACCCTAATGATGGATGTTGGAAGAAGCTGACATGATGTAGACTAGTACAGTCCTCGTGGTCCCTGACCTCAAGGAATACACTGTGTAGGGGTGCAGACTACATACAAACAAGCAGATACATACAGCAGATACAAAGAATAAATTGGAGAGGGGAGAGGCCCTAGATGGACGAGGATTGGAAAAGGATTCCTGCAGAAGGGGAGACTTTGGCTGGACTTGAAGGGAGCCAGGTGAGCCAGGAGGTAGAGATGAGGAAAGAGAGACTTTCAGACATGGGAGCTAGCCAGGGAAAATGCCATAAGATTATCCTCTGGGACCTCAGGCTGTCTTGCAATTCTGCCCAGCAGCCTCTCTTGACCCTAGGAGTCTTGACCTAGGCTTTGGTCCCAGGGGTAATGACCCATGTTATCTAGCTTTCCCCTAGGCTTTGGGGAGCCTACGCTGACCATATAAGTGTCTTCTTTCCTCCTCCTGGAAGTTGTCATGCCTCCAAGAGATTGGATGTCTTTCTCATGACCTTGACCAATTGTCTTCTGATTTGTTGAGTTTGCCTGAATATACGTCTGGTTCTACCTTTTGAGGGAACTGGGGTTCTTCACCTCTACCTTAACCTTTCCCTCTGGTTCTAGGTTATGACCTCTACAACAAATACCTGGTGCTAGTGTCATCATGTCGGCTTCTTCCAACATCCATAATTAGGGTCCTTGTTTTGATCGCAGGGTCGCCCAGCTAGTAAGTGTCTGAGGCCATGAAGAGGAACCTAGCTGACTCCAACACGCCACCTGACCCTCTAAGTAGGGAGAAGGCAAATGACTCTCTTATCATTTTAAAAAATTTGTGGAATAAAACAGACATTTCCATAATATGGTGCAATAAAAAAATGGTTGCACATGAAACTACCAATCTACTATGCACAATTTGACATTCTTTTCAAACATACAACAAAATTATTATGTAAATTAATTTTTAAACACTTTTTTCTTCCTTCTCCTTCCACCCATACCCCACCCTAGAGATGGTTACCATTAGATACAAATACGTACACACACATGCACATACACACACACACACACACACACACACACACGTAAAATTGCTTTCCTCTATTAATTGCGACTTGGAGGCAAGAGCTACATCTGTTATTTCTGTGCTCAGTGCTCAACGTGCTTCACGTTCATATGTTTACTGGTAGCCTTGGCTGCTCACAGGTGAGCTGAGTACACCAGAAATGAGACCAATGCAGATGTTCTCCCAGAGAAAACATCTGGGGAGAAGTGAACATGAGCCATGGGAATTCTCAATATTAACTCATCTCTAAAATATAACCCAGTCCATATGTCCTTAATCTGCACATGGATTACATAAACATTAAAACTATGTAACACCTAATTCCCAATAAGAGAAAGCAGAGTATAATTTTGTCACTGTTGAATTGAATGTCTTCAGCCCAGTAAGCCAGGCCAACTCTGAGCGTTTTAGGTTGCTGAGCAGAGCTTTCAGAAGGTGTTACTGGAAAGAAGCAGGAGAAAAAATTAAAAAAAAATTGAAAACAAAAGAGAGGTATCTTTGTAGTAGACAAAGAGAGGCAGGAAGAACTGGGTTTGGGTCTTGTCCCTGACACATACTGGTGTGTGACCCTGGGCAAGTCACTTACAAGTTACAGAGAAGGTGCCAACCTATACTGAAGTAACTTTCTCACTGGAGGCAGGGGTGTCCTGGAGCCTTAGACAGGCACATGAGATGGTTAACTTTTCAGAGTAAGCACTTATACCTTGGAAATTGGCAAATGCTACAAATCAAGGTTTGATTTTTTTGACTGTTTGATTGTCTAGATTTAGGAAGATGGTGGAGAAAATGCTTTTAAAAATTGCAGATTAAACTCAAAAGTGTGTCATGGATGGGGCAGCTAGGTGGTACAGCAGATAAAGTAGCAGCTTGGCAGTCAGAAAGACCTTAGCTCAAATCTGGCCTCAGATACTTACTAGTTGTGTAATCCTGGGCAAGTCACTTAACCCCAACTGACTTAAAAAAATGTTTGTCATGTGCACATTTTTTCCCCTTAAGAAACCAGTTGTCAAACGTTTATCAGTATACCCTTGCCTGAGAGTTCCTTATATATTAAAGAAATCACACCTCTAATGAAATCCTTTCTTCTAAAAAGGGAATCTCTAGTCTCAGCTGGATTGGGAGACATGATATATTGCAGGGGAAATCAGAACTGCTCCAGATATGAAAAGTTCTTCATTTTCTTCCCCTCTGCTAAAAGAGAATACTCTTAACTTCTTCCCTTGCCTTGCCTGAGGGGACTATGCCAAAAAGATGCTGTACTCTGCTACTGAGCTACAGAACACATAGGGCCAAGGGAGCAGCTGAGGGGAGAGAGCTCCCCACACCCTGGAGCAACTAGCGGAAAGCAGCAGGAGATGATGAGATTCATGTGCTGTCTCAGCTATGGAATTTTTCATATTTGAAAATGGAAGAGACTCATGATCTGCTCTGTGTGATTGCTGGGGGCAAATGGTTGCTTGTTCTAGTTTCTGTTGGAATTTGTGAAGCCTTTCAACAAAATTTTCACCTGCAAAATCATAAACTGTGTGCTAACAAATGGGGATAGATCAGTGGATACAAGGCAGAGGTATTACCAGTTCTTGTGGGTTGAGACACATGCAGAAAGCTAAGAGAAGGGAGAAAATTCTCCCAAAGGTACTTGAACCATTTTCCTCATTCATTTCTGATAAACCCTGTGTAAATCTCTTTTCCTTTCTTAGAATGTGAGCAAGCACTTGAGGACAAGGGGTGTTCTGTTTTTGTCTGTGTATCTCCAGCACAGTGCCAAAGGTCATTAGATAAGTGGTTATGTGGTTAACCCTTCCTATATGATTTTTTTTGCTTATTATGGAAACTCTTATGAGTTTCAGGGTCTCTAGCCTCACTTTTTTTTAAAGGGCAATGTAACCCATCCAATTCAAAGTAGCAGGCATAGAATCTCATACTGAAAAATTGTTGAAAGAAAATCAGGTGTCCATCTAAAGATGGCTATCAATAAACTCATTTTACATAGACTATGAGGTTCACAAAAACCTAATCACAAGGCTCACTTCAATGTTAACCAACAGGCTTTGTTGAGTGGGTGGGGTTTTTTTTCTTAACTATGTTGGGACAAGTACAAGATCAAACATGCAGTAAGGTCACTCTTTAGGCATTTAATACTTGTATTTTCTATCTACTTTCTTTTTCAATGAACATGATCTTTGAACTAGGAATGAGAGTAAAAAAGGGCAATGAGGAAAGAAGAATGTGAGATAAATACAGATGGCATAGAGCTGTCCTCAGTGTATTCTTGTCAGAAGGCCCACACATACACCCCAGAGTATCAACACTGCTAAGTATGATTGCTAAGCTGTTATGGACATTTCTGAAAGACTGTGGGACCCCCAGATAGAGAAGCGACAGACTCTGGGCACAGACTCAAGTACATTTTCTTTTTCTCTTATTTATCTATTTATTTATTCTCTTTTTTCCCTCTCTAGAACATGGTTAATGTGGAAATATGTTTTGCATGACTTCATATGTTTAATAGGCTTCATATGTTTTACCTTCGCAAGAGGTGGAGGAGGGCTAAAAAGAAGGAAATGATTTGACATTGAAAATAAAAATAATTTTTTTTAAAAAAGAAAAATTGTGGCAAATGAAATCACTATAGGACTATACTGTACTATACATGTACTATAGTAAATGTCCTAATTTAAAAAAAAAAGGTGGGAAGCGTGCAGAGCTCACAAACTACAGATCAATGAACTTGTCTTCTATACTTGGCAAAATGCTACAACAAACTAAATTTAATGGCAAAATTAAAGGAGTGGTTGATGAACAATTAGAAAGTGAAGCAGTCATCACCAAAAGTCAGTATGACAGATCCTGCCAGAAACCTGATTTCCATTTTTTGACGAAGGAACAAGACTGACAGATGAGGGGAATGTTGGTATGCTCCTATTTCAGCTAAATACTTGACAAAGTCCCTCACATTGTACTTGAAGATAAAGTGGAGAACTGCTTCTATTTTCCCTTATACTTCCTCCTTATACCTTTACCTTGGGGGAGAAACAAATAGGGGCTGCCTTTGTCTGCCTACAGTTTTCTTGCCCAATTGACCTGAGAAGAAAGCTCCTGAGAGCAGATTTTCCCAGACTAAAATGTTAGGTCTTGTCCATTAAGGGTTATTCCATTCATTGTATTTGTTGCCTAGCACAGTGCCTGGCATATATTATAGACTTAATAAATAATTGTCGGTTGATTGGTTGACCAAGAATGGTAGCAACCAGGGCAGTGCTGGAGCAGGAGAGATATTACAGAGGGATACACAGAAGAAATTTCACATTTCATCCATTATATTGACAAAGATGACAAAAGATGAAAATGGCAAATGATGGGGACTGTGGGAAATTAGACACACCAATGTGCCATTTGTGGAGCTTTGAATTAGTGTAGTTATTATGGAAAACAATTTTGTGACACTAGAAAAATCTCTAAACTACACATACCCTTTGACCAAATGATACCACTACTAAGCTTAGAACCCAAGGAGGTCAAAGTCAATAAATAGAGATCATATATACAAAAATGTTTATAGCAGCACTTTTCTGTTCCAGCAAAGAATTATATATAGTAGAGAGATGACAAATATACAAAAATATGGCAGTACTTTTGTGGTAGTAAAGAATTAGAGCATGTCCATCAATTGGAAAATGGATGAAACAAAGTGTGGTACATGAAAGTAACAAAATATTATTGGACCATAAGACATGATGACTATGAAGAATTTGGGGAAATTTATTAGGATTTATATGATCTAACACTGAGTAATAATTAAGAGAACAATTTATATGATGATCACAATAAAGATGACAGCATCAGAAGACATCAGAACTTTGATTAATTCAGTGATTAATTTATGACTTTCATAAACTAGCTTTCAAGAAGCATTGCTCCCTCTCCTAGTAGAGTAATGGTGGACTGTAGAGCTGAAACGAACGAATGATATCAGATATGGCCAGCGGGTTCATTAGTTTTTTTTAGCTGTACTTTATTGTGAGGGGAGTGTCTCTTGTAGGTGTGTGAGGTAGGGGGAAACATTGGGAATTGACAATTAAAGTACATCAAGGAAGCATTTGAATTTGGGGTGATTTTTTTTCACACATGCTTTGTCCATGCAGTCTAGGGCAAGTAGTGTTTATAAAGAATGTTTCTTAACTTTAGTCTCCTGTGTGGACAAAGCGAGATTTAAAATTCTACTTGTCAATGTGACCTCAAAACCTGATCTACTAGCCAGGGAAGGGAAATTTGGGGAGCAGCCTCAGCCTTTGACCATGTCTAAAAAAGTAACCCCAAGTCTGAAAGCTGGGGGATCTATTTCTCAAGAAGCAGCTAGGTGTCATGGTGGATAAAGGGCCAAGCCTGGATTCAGGAGGAGCTGAGTTCAAATCAGATACTTACTAGCTGTGTGACTCTGGGCAAACCTTTTAACCTCCATCTGCCTCAGTTTCCTCAACTGCGAAATAAGGATAATAATGGCACATATCTCACAGGATTGTTGTGAGGATAGACTGAGGTAATAGTTATAAAACACTTAGTATAGTGCCTGGTACATAGTACGTACTTAATAAATCTTTCCTTCTTTCCTGAGAGATAAGTAGAGTTCTCTTGGAGAGAGAAGAGCATTGCCTCTAGCAGTAGTGTCAAAATCAAATAGGAAGAGTCTTGCAGGCCATATAGTGACTTGGAAAACCAAAAAAATAACATTATCCAGGTTGCATTGTACTTTTATTTATTTGGATAAATATTTCCTAATTAAGTTGAGACCTCTGGCCTACAGGACCCATCAAGCTAGAGGAGAAATAATGGATTATGGTATGGATTAAGAAATACTTGTATTTTGCTCTATACCATTACTTGGAGTTATTCAGACAATGCAGGCCCAATAGGAAAGATGTTTCTTGTCCAGAAACCCCAAAATGTGGAACTTTTATATGGGGTTTCTTTTATGTGGGGTTCCTTTCCAGAGAAAACTCAAACCATAAGACATGGGAAAAGGACATATAAAAAGACCACACATATGGGAGGGACTGTATAGGACCCAGGGTAGATCTAGAGATTCATTGTACTGGCAGGGCATTGCTCTCCTGGCAAACTTAATTTCCAGTTCCCTTCTGAGGGGGGGGTTCCAAAGAATTCTAAGATTTTAGTAGAAAGCTAATACCCAACAGAGTAGGATCCTATTGATTGAATAGGGAATAAATCTTATTGAAGAGCTGTTCTGAGTGTTTTATGTATCTATTTATGGTCTCCTATAAGTCCTTTGCATCCTCTGAATTGTCTTTGTCGAAAAAGAATAGCTATAATGGTAAACATCTAAGGTAAATATAAATATTATAGATATAGACACATACATATATGCGCATATACACACATACATTCATGTACATACACACATATATATGTAAATGTATAAATGCTGAAGTGTAAGGTAAATATAAAGATCTTGTTACTCATATTTGCAGAAACCTAGATATGAATCATACATAAACTATATTTGAAGATTAGCAAAAGTAAACTCTTGAGTAGGGGTAAACTAGAAGAAGATATCAGTCTTTTGGAGCCACCTTTGAATTAAGACCCAGTTCATGTAAGACAAAAGTCTTGGGGGATGGAGGGGATAGCTGGATCAAAGTTTAAACATAGGGAGCATACTTTTCAGTTTATAAATGACAAAAAACTTGAAAGGATAGCAAATATACTGGAGGACAAGTGTGAATCCAAAAAGACCTTGGCGGATTAGAATAAAGGACCTAAACCAATCATGTGAAATATAATAGGTACAAATGTAAAAGTCTACACTTGGGTTCCAAAAATCAACTTCACAAGTTCAATGTGGGCAAGGTTTAATGATAAAATATTTACTTCCTGTAAAAAAGATCTAGTGGAGGAAGGGACAGGAAGGTTTAATGGATGAAATTCTCAATAAGAGTCAATATTTGGCCATGCATCCCCCAAAGCTGGTTATCCTACTTTGAGATAGAGAAGATAGCTAGTGATACTGTACGGGTGGGCGATGTTGTCAGTATGAGGGATGTACTCAGAGTCAGTAAAATCTGAGCTCCAAACCTGGTCTCAGATACTTTATCAACTGTGTGACCCTGGGCAAACAAACTACTTTCTCTCAGGCTCATGTTTCCTAATCTGTAAAACAGGGATAAAAACTGTACCTAAAGCCCAGGTTTGCTGTGAGAATCAAATAAGATAATATGCCTACAGCACTTTGCAAACACTATGCTTGAAGCAATATGTAGAAATTGGCTGCTGTTATCAATCTCTCCAGATCCCAATTTCATCATTTGCAAAAAGGGTGGGTTTGTGTAAATAGCTTAAATCTATGATCCTTTCTTTTACCAGGAAGAACTACCTCTGTATCTTTTCCCTTCTCAGTCTTTCTTTCCTGGGGAGTGCTTTTCCCTGGAGAAAAGTAAGAGACTTCTCTCTCCAGCTCAGCTGAAACACTGTTGTCCAAGAAGAGTTGAGGGGGAAAAAGTGATAGCCCCAAATATCTCATGAAACTTCAAAGCCATTGCCATACCTCCTTCATATTGTTGTAGGGGACATCATGGTGTAGGATCAGGGTATGGTGTGCTTGGTGTGACTGACCAGTCCAAGACTAGTTCAGAAGGCTCTACCACAGGTTGGGCACAAGTACTCTGTTACCACATTGAATGGAGATGCCTCTGTGAGCATCTCAAGCTTCCTTTGTGAGACTTCCTTCGTGAGATTTTGCTTTGTTTACAGGGCACAGTGCCTTTTTGATGCTGGCAAGCCACACTAGGCTGTCCTGTGGCAGAGGTTACAGGGGACCCTTTGCTGGTACTGTGTGCAGGCTGGAACTGTTGGGCAACTCTGTTGCCCATATGCAGTTTTTGGTCTCAGTTTTGGGTCACAAAACAGAAAAGAGTACTAGCATTTGTGGCCACAGGAGAGCATACCTTCCCTGCCTCCTAGCCCCACCCCAAGACCAGAGCACAGACCAGGAGAACAGTAATCGCACCTCTCCCCAGATCACATCACACCTTAGAAGCACCATAAACTTGTAGATCCTCACAACTAGTTCTGAAAACAGTAGCACAAAAAGCTTGAAGCTTGGAACAGTACCTCCCCATCCCTGGGTGAGCAGAACCTGTCAAGAAATAAGCTGAAAAAGAGCAAATAACAAAAAACTTGACTGCAAAATGCTACTAATGTGGGAGGGAAGGCCGAGACAAACTCAGAAGAAGATAATAATATGAACACAGCTACAAAACCTCAAACAAAAAAATAGTAATTGAACCAAGCCCAAAAAGAACACCTGAGAGTTGTTAAAGAGATAAGATAGTAGAGGAAGAATTTAGAAAAGAAATGACAGTGATGCAAGAAAATTGTGAAAAAAGGCTTAATAGCTTGGTAAAAGAAGCACAAAAATTCACTGAAGAAAAGAAACCCTTAAAAAACAGAATAGGCCAAAAGGAAAAAGTAATTCCTTAAAAATTAGAATTGTGCAAGTAAAAGCTCATGACTTCATGAGACATCAAGAAACAATAAGCAAAGTCAAAAGAATAAAAAAAATAGAAGAAAATGGGAAATATCTCATTGGAAAGACAAATAACTCATGAAATAGTTTGAGGAGAGATAATTTAAGAATTGGACTACCTGAAAGTCATGACCAAAAGAAGAGCCTAAAATCATATTTCAAAATATTATGAAGGAAAACTTCCCTGATATCTTAGATCCAGAAGGTAAAATAGAAATGAAAAGAATCTACTGAACACCTCCTGAAAGAAATCCCCAAATGAAAGCTCCGAGGAATATTAGACAAATTTCAGAGCTCTCAGGTCAAAGAGAAAATATTGCATGCATCTAGAAAAAAGCAATTCAAATAACATGGAGTCACAGTGAGGATGGTGCAAGATTCGGCAGCTTCCATATTAAAGGAGTGGAGGGCTTACAAGATGATATTCCGGAAGGCAAAGGAGACAAGAATAATCTACTCAGTAAAACTGAGTGTAACCCTTTGGGAGATGGGGGTGGGGATGGAATGCAGACGGATATTTAATCAAATACAGGACTTTTAGGCTTTCCTGTTGAAAAGGCCAAAGCTTGACACTGACTCAAGGGAAGCATAAAAAAGTAAACATGAAAGAGAAATCATAAAGTACTCAATAAGGTTAAACTACTTACGATCCTATATGGGAAGAGGCTATATGTAACTCCTAAGAATTTTATCATCATTAGGGCAGTTAGGAGTCTACACAGACAGAAAGCAGGGGTGTGAATTAACTATGATGAGATGGTCTGAAAAAGATAAAGGTAAGGGATGAGAAAGAGTGATGCATTGGGCAAAGGGGGAAGGGAGAAGTAGAAGGGGGGAAAGTATCTCACAAAAAGAGATGTCCAAGGAAGAGCTTTTACAGTAGAGGGGAAAATGAGGGGTGTGGACAATGCTTGAACCTCACTGTCATCAGAATTAGTTCAAACAGAGAAGAAATGTATAGATATACATATATATTTATATATACATACATACACACGTACTGAATGTATGTATATATTCATATACACAGCTATGCATATATACTGAATGTGTGTGTATATATATATACATATACACATTCAATAGGGTATAGAAATCTAGCTTACTCATCAGGGAAGGAGGAGGGAAGGGGGAAAGAGAAGGGGGAGGTAAGGAAAGGCAGGGTAGATCAAAGGATGCAGTCCTTAGAAGCACCAGGCCTTTTGAGGAAGGATGGTAAAAAGAGAGAGGGATCAACAGAACAAAAGAGAATGGAGGGAAATATATGGTTAGAAATCATAACTATGGGTGTGAAAGGAATGAAGTCACTCATAAAATGGTAGCAGATACCAGAATGGATCAGAAACCAGAATCCATTAAGATACTGTTCACAAGAGACATAGTTGAAACAGAAAGACATATAAACATAGAGTTAATGGTCTGGAGCAGAATCTATTGTACTTCAGCGGAAGTAAAAGTAGCAATCATGATCTCAGATAAAGCAAAAGCAAAAATAGATGTAATTGCAAGAGTTCATAAGGGAAACTACGTTTTGATAAAAGGTACTATAGATAATAAAATAGTAGTAAAAATTCGACAGTAAGTTTCACGAAAAAGGCCTCATTTGTTGAATATATAGGGAAGTGAGCCAAATTTTTAAAAATAATTGTCACTGACCAAATGATAAATAGTCCAGATATATGAACAGGCACTTTTCTAAAGAAGAAATCAAAGCTAACAACAGTGACATGAAAGTGTTCTAAATCACTTTTGATTAGAGAAATACAAATTAAAAGTACTCTTAGATGCCACCTCACATCTATCAGATCAGCTAACATGACAGAAAAGGAAAGCAACAGATGCTGGAGATGATATGGGAACACAGTTAATCTAATGAACTGTCAGTAGAATGCTGAACCAGTCTAACCATTCAGGAGAATAATTTGGAACTATGCCCAAAGTGCATACCCTTTGACCCAGCAATGCACTCGTAGGTTTGTATCCCCAAGAGATCAAAGAAAAGGGAAAAGGACCTATTTGTATAAATATGATTTATAACAGCTCTTTTTTTGTGGTGGCAAAGAATTGGAAATTGAGGAGATGTCCATCAGTTAGAAAAATGCTGAACAAGTTGTGGTATATGTGGTTGTGATAGAATTGTATTGTACCATGAGAAATGGTGAGGGGAATGGTTTCAGAAAAAACATATTAAGACCTATATGAATTAATGCAAAGTGAAGTGAGAAGAACCAGGAGATCTCTGTACACAGTAATAACATGATGTAATGATGATCAACTGTGAAAGACCTGACTACTCTGATCAATGCAATGATCCACTACAATTCCAAAGGACTCATTCTATTCAATGAGTGGGCATTGCCTCACCCTAAGTGAGTACCCACAAAGACCTAGCCTAAAGGGGCCAAGGTCTCCCAGTGCTTCCTGGGCCATCTCCAGTCATCCTGATGAATATCTGGTCACTGCATTCATGTGGCTCTGGAGAAGTGAGGCTAGTGAGCTGCACAGCCCTCCTTCACTCAAAACAAAGTCAAGTGCAAGTCATGTCATCATTTTTCTGATGGCTTGGTCTTCTTTGTCAACAAAGGACGAACAAACACGAAAGGACTCATTATGAAAAGTGTTGTCCACTTCCAGAGAGAGAGCTCATGTGCAAATTGAAGTAGAGTTTTCTTTGTTTTTCTTGCTTTTTGTGACACGACTAATATGGAAATATGTTTTGGATGATTTCACATGTATAATGAGTATTATAATGTTTGCCTTCTCAGGGAGGGAGAGAATTTGGAATTCAAATTTTTAAATGTTAAAAATAATAAATTTTGAAAAAGAACCCCTAAACTATGGGAAAATAACAGGTCATTAAATATAAACCAAAAAAAAAAAGTGGAAATGGATGGAACCTGCGGGTAGGAAAGAGATGCTTATATATATATATATATATATATATATATATATATATATATATATATATATATATATAATCTTTTCATTGCAGAAATTTACATATTTAAGAAAACCAAACTTTTTTTTTTTAACAAGTCTTTATTCACTTAAATTAACAAAATACAGGCTGTGTGTTATTTTCAGGTAAAACTGCTTTAGCAGTGAAGCATAAAGTTAAGTTTCCACAACTTGGGTTACTATACACTTGGCCTCTTTCTTTTAAATAGCAAACCGGCATTCTATACATCAATATTTGGTGCTGCGTTTTCCAAATGTGTTATGAATGTTAGCTCTGTTATGTTCCACTCTCACGTAACAAAGACTGTCATTCCAAACATCATGTTAATCTTATTAAATACTTGCTTAGACAGTGTGTGCATAGTGCTTTCTCCCGTCTGTAGACATACACACTTAGACCTCCTACACCTGATGATCAGAGTCACTGTGAAGGATGCAGCTGGCGAAATACTGAGCTTCAATTTCATGACTAGGGGAGAGGAAGAGATGACTGCAAGGGGAGAAGTAGAATTGATAAAAGGGATGAATGACACATATGTCATTCATTTGATTCGTATTTAATCCCAACTATGTAACAAGGATGGAAGGTTTGTTTATACTAATGACCTGCTTTCAGAATGTCATTTGGCAATGTTAATATGTTGACATGCTCCTTGAAGTGCAAACTGGAAATTCCAGAGCAGTAGCACCCAATGCAGGGCTACTAGGGGGTGCAGTAGGCAGAGTGCTGGTCTAGGGGTCAGGAAGAACTAAGTTGGAAATAGTCAACAGAATATTTACTTACTAGTTGTATGACCCTGGACAAGTCACTTACCTTTTGTTTGCCTCAGTTTCCCCCTCTGTAAAATGGGAAATGATAATAATAGCACCTATTTCCCAGGGTTGTTGCAAGGATCAAATGAAATAACTGTAAAGTGCCCAACACAATGCCTGGCATAGTAAGCCCTATGTATTATTAAATAAAAATGGAGACATTAAACTGTATATAAACTGTACATAAGGTGGGATGTTGATTTAGAAAACCACTTATTAACATTATCTATGTTCTACTCTACTTTTATTTTGTTAAATATTTCCCAATTACATTTTAGTCTGGTTCCTGTTATCCAGGCTTCATGTTTGACAAGTCAGCTCTAAAGCATTTATTATCTAAAATTATTTCTGAGAATTGATGTCAAATTTTCTAAGTTAGGAACTCTGATTAGATTCCTTTGATTCCTAAAAATGGTTTTCCTGATGAACTCTCTTAAATTTTCATTCTGATGTTGGGTGGCCCATTGGAGTGAGATGGTCAGCACAAAGACATATGGTATATTGAATGTTGAGGGAAAGCATTACATTTCAGAACACTCTGAAGCACCTATATCATGACATGACTTAATGTGTAGACTGTGGTCTACAAAATCTAAGCAATTAATCCTTTTGTCCTCACCTTAAAGTCTTATATCAGACACCAAATCATTGGCAAAGATGAACATAACCTACAATTTACTTGATTTCTAGTACCAAGTTTCAACAACTACTTCTAGACCATTCTCTGTTCATATAAATATTAGTTTAACCATCAATAGTCACTTTCAGTAATCACTGCGTTGGTTGAAAACACCTACTAGGCCTTTATTACTCACACCTCTGGAAAGGATTTTTCCAAGGTAATATTTCTAAAAGGAACCACTAAGCTTGTTGTTCTACTTCCAAATTCTTAAAGCATTTCAAATTAAACCATGGGGAGGGGTATTCACATGGTATTTGGAATTTCACTTAAGCTTGATCACTGTTATCAGATTTTTAGATCCAACTTGATAACTGGTGCCAGGGGGACCACACTGGAGATATGCTTGTGGGTCAAGTTTGTGACATCTTTCTATTGAAGCCCTTTAGCTTCTGCCACTGCCCTTAGGTTGCAGATTTCTGTAGCTATCATTCTAGCAGGTTGGAAATCAAGGAAAGGCATTTTTTTTCTGACTCTAATACCAGTGAATTGGTCAACAAACTGTGAACCTAAGGAAGGAAAGGGGAGGAAATGAAATATTACCTGGAGTAGTTAGACCAATTAGAGTCAGGGTCTGCTTTTTGGCTCATGGGAAAATTTGCCTTTTTAGGAGCTGGGCTTTTGTTATAAAGTGGCTTATTCTAGTCTGTATCTCTACCAGATTTCTATTGTCTATGACTGTGGGATTTGCTTCTGCAATTAGAGGAGGAAGGTGTAGCCTACAGGGATGATCTTACGGCTGTGTGCTATGGCTGGCTTGGGGATGAGTTGAAGGTCTGGTTCAATGAATTTTAAGCATGTTGCCATTATGAGAAGAACACACCTCTGGTCAACCTGCATTGATCATTCCTTCTTGTGAAGAGTTTTCATAAGTGTGCCATCTCAGTAAGTTACCATTCTCCCTCTCTGTTTGGGAATAGTCAGTGTAATGAAATGTTGGGCAACAGGAATCCCAAAGATGATGATGTGGAAGACAGATGGATGCTGGGCAGTAATTGACCCCTACTTAGCATCTGAATGTAGAAGGCACTTGTTTGGGTGTGGAAAATGCCCCAGCATCACAGAACCCTGAGCCAACCTCTTGGGAGATCGGCAAAGAAGAAATACATTTTTCAAGTATTTGGCATTAACTTACAAAGGTAACTGCAATGAAGGTATTTTGAGATCATCATTATTTGATGTAGGCATTGTGTCCAGTTAGAAATCATTAGCCTTATTATGGTGGATCTTGCATTTTTTCAAAACAATTAAATAAAACAGACACCACAAGCATCCTCTTATACAAAAGATGTGTATGTAATGCACACACCTCTACATGTATATCAATATATAGATGTGTTATGTATGTACATATTCTATCAATGATTAAAGCAGAGACACAAGTTGTGACTTTCGTGATGAGAGTGAACCAAATCAGCCATGCTGATGACGTGGTTCTTTGGAAGTCAGGGGGTGTTTGTTGTCCTACAGGGTGAGGGTTCCAAAGGCTAATTTCCAAAGACTAACGCTACCATTATGTTCAGTTTCTGGTCACCACTGTAAGATCTCCAGAGTCAGAGCTTAAATTTCAAGGGAGGACATCGTTCCCAGTTTCAGGCCTTAGATGACTGAAGAGTGAATAAATCACTGCCCCCTTAGCAAAATGCATTTCCTCGCCCCCAATGCTTTTGTTGGCATCAAGCTTAGGTGTGGTGGTTGGCAAATTTCTCAAGATCCTTTGATCACAGGACTGAATTCTAGAAGGGGTCATCCAAAACAACACCCTTAATTTTATAGATGAGAAAGTAAGACCCAGAGAGGGAAAGGGACTTTTCTAAGGTTACCCAAGTATCGAGTGACCAAGACTTGGACTAGAACCTAGGACTGTTTGACTCCACGGCTGGTACTCTTTCCTGCTGCTCACAGTGCATGTCTGGCTGGAGATCTAGAACATACGGCCCATTATCAGATGGCTGTGAAGATTCTGTCTCCTGTCTTTTCCCAACAAAATAGAGCTAGGGAAGGACGTTACTATATAAAGTTAGGAACTTCATTTCTTGGGTTTTCTTAACCCAACTTGTCAGACACTTGACAACACACAAAGTCTTATCTTAGATCTCATCTCACTCTTCCAGCAACATTTTGGAAGCATCCAGGTTCCATGACTAACTTGAGTTATTGGAGTTATTTCTGGTATGCATGGAAAGTTTCTTTTTTAAAAAAATTATCAAATGCTATTGTCATATATGCACTTAATGATATTTTAGTCTATTTGGAAAAAAATGTTTTCTTGAGATCTATCATGTCTATTTGTTCCTCAATCATCATTAGCAGGCTAACACCTGAAGAACATTTGCTATTTGGCAACTAGAAAGAAAAGGTCTGGGTGTGATGCCTATGGGCAGCATTAATTAGAAAGAGAAAAACAAAATCCCTGTAACCAACTGAGAGTCCACTTGCAATTAAATATCCATGGGAATATTACATTATAGGAGGGACACTGAAGACAAGACTCCACGCTGTGCTACTGACATTAAAGGGCCAACAGACCACCTGCAAGGCATTTACTTTGCCTTCAACTGTTACTGATTCGGCCCAATCATCTTTAAGGAGCTGCCCAGATGGGCAATCCCCGGCAAATTACAGCTCCTACTGAAAGCTGCATCTGAGCTGCCAGGTGCTCATTTTCCAAAGGTAATTCCGTAGCTGTCCATTTAGATGCCTAAAAGCATCGTTTGTTTTTCCATTTTCCTCTCCAGTAATTCTTTTAAACTCTCACTCCTGTGCTTAAAGTAAAGATAATCTGAAAAAGAAGGCTCCAGCCTGCCACTCTGAAAAGCCCGGAAGCCGCAGAGCTCATCTTTGCAGTCTCCTCTTGCCCTGATGCCGTCTCTCCCTTTCTCTTCCAAGGCTTCCGTCCCTGCACCTCCCTTCTCCTCGCCATAGGCCTCCTGCAGAGTTTTCACTGCTTGCTCAGTTTTTCTAGACAGGTCCTGGGGTGTGTACAGAGGCTTGTCCTGCTGGTACGGACCAGGGCTGTACCGCTCAGCTTTATAGCACGTGTCTTCCTCCTCCTCCTCTGGGCATGAGCTGCCCTTGGCACTCTCTCCATCCGAGTGAAAGGGAGTACCTTTCTCCCGAGGTTTCTGTGAAAGGTCAAAAGGTTCTTCTTGTTCCAAGCTCCTCAGCACCCCTACGGTCTGAGAGAGGGCCGTCCTTCCTCTTCCAAAACCTACTGAAAACAAGACAGAACTGAAGGGTAACGTAACTCACCTGGCAGAAAGAGCAACTGAAAATGGGGCATTCTGAAGAGTAATTGTAACAAGCCCCCAACTGTGAGAAACATGCTCACCTTAGACAAAGAATGCCTGTTGTGAAATCAGGAAGGTTTTTATTAACTCTACATTCATTCCCCCTGAAAGAATGGGTAGCTCCCAAGTAAGGCTACAGGAGGTTCAGACCAATGGAAGCTTTTCATACCGTTCCAGGTTTGAACTTCACGCCACACCACATCAAGTACATGACTCCGTGTTCTCTCTGATAGACTATCCCTCAAATACCTGATCAAGTTGCCTGCAAGTTTCTGGCCTTTAATCTGACCATGCTAGGTTACAACTCTGATCACTTAAGCTGGGACGAGTTTTAACCCTGTGAAAACATAAGGCCTTCGTTGTTTCCCACAGTCACTATAATGACTGATGAGGGAAGACATGCAGGTAGGAATGAGCATGTCATATTTGTGGTATTGATTAGACTGGCCTATCAGGATTGAAGCATGTGTGTGTTTGTCCTTCGTTGCCGAAGAAGACCATGCCATCACAGAAATGATGACATGACTTGCACTTGACTTTGTTTTGAGTGAGGGAGGGCTGTGCAGGTCACCAGCCTCACTTCTCCTTCAGAGCCACCTGAATCCAGTGAGCAGATATTCATCAAGATGACTGGAGATGACGCAGGATGAGGCAATTGGGGTTAAGTGACTTGCCCAAGGTCACAGTGGGTGTCAAGTGTCTGAGGTGAGATTTGAAGTCAAGTCCTCCTGACTCCTGCACTGGTACTCTCTCCACTGCACGTCATGTCATTATTTCTCTGATGACATGGTCTTCTTCGGCAATGAAGAACGAACACACAACTATAATGACTGAGCTGGGCATCAGAGAAGGGATAAGTGTATCTTCCTTTCTTTCAGAGGTGGGAGGTCTATGGGTGTGGAACACTGCACTCTTGAGTAGTTTTGCTGAACTAAGCTTTTTTCTTTATTTTTTTTTATTTTATTTTTTAAAGTTGATTTATTTTTAGTTTTCAACATTCACTTCCGTAAGTTTTAAATTTTCTCCCCCTCTAACCCCTCTCCACTCCCCAAGAAGGCATGCAATCTGATATAGGCTCTATATAGATTCCTATTAAACATATTTTCACATTAGTCACATTGTACAGAAGAATTAGAATACATAGAAGGAACCATGAGAAAGAAAAACAAAACAAAACAAAAAAGAAAACAGTCTGCTTTGACCTGCACTCAGACTCTAAGTTCCTTCTTGGGATGTGGATGGCATTGACCATCCTGAGTCCTTTGGAATTTTCTTTCTTCTTTACTAAGAGGAAAGTAGGTCAGGGAAGAAAGATATATTGGAAGATGAAGAGGATGGAAAGACAAGAGACATTAAACAAAAAAATTAAAAAGAAATGGGGGCATTCTTTCTGGTGCCAAGTTTGCTTCGGAATTATTTTGGCTTTTTGAAAATGTAAAAAAGAAACAATAATCTGCCCTGACCTTCTGTCAAAAAGGCTGGATTAAGGCAGAGCATAGTCAACCTCTCCCAGGGTTGTGGATTGAGAGCTAGAGAGGAATTCAAAGATCACCTAATCTGAAGCCGGAAATGATTTCTCCTTAAGAAACCAGCCCAAGGTCACGTGGATAAAGCATGGCAAGGCCAGCACTCTACTTAGGCCTCAGTCACCTAAGCAGACCAAATGTTTGCCCTTGCCAGTCTGCCCCAAGGCCTCAAGGTCTTGGAGATCTGTGCTTTTTAATTAGGGGTAAGACACCGGCTAGCTAAAACATTGTAACATGGATACCACTTAGCCAAGAGCACGATGCAGAGAGAATGGGACACAGGGTCAAGTAGAGTCTGCTGGGGAAGAGATAATGCAGAATGTTGTTTAGACCTGAACGGTTATTAGTGGGAGTTTTAGGTGGAGTGTTGAACACAGTGCAAAAATGTCCCCTAGGAATAGAGAGTGTTAAAGGGGAAGTGGAGAAATGTTGCCTAGGTTTCAATTCTGTCAAAGTCCCATCAGACCTCCCTGGTCACACACCCTTGCCCTGGCAGAGCTACAATGAGGGGCATGTTCAGAGGAGTTTTAATTTAGGCTGCTTTGGAAAGAAGAGTGGGTACATGCCATCACCTTTTACAGAAGAGCCCCGAAATTTACTGAAATCCCTTCAGAATAAATTGACAAAGCCAGTGCAAAACTGACATTCCTTATTTCTCTACAAATAAGAGCAAGACAAGCTATTTCATGCCACTTTATTTTGGGACATAAACTCTGAGTGAATTTTTATTACTAAATTATATTTTCAGAGGATGGCCAGTAAATCCACTCCCAGTTACTATGGCTGGCTCTATCATGGGCTGTCTATTTCTGATGCCTTAGAGTGGTTTGGAAAATAGCTGCTGTGACTAGAAATAAACTTTCTGAAAACGCTGAAGGGGAAAAACAATTTTTGTTCTCTTTTTAAAAAATTCAATATAACACCAGTTTCAAAAGCCTCTTATACTGAGGCTATAGGCTTATTATTATATATTTCTATTGTATTCTACATCATATTATTAATATTATATTATTATAGACTCTGACTGTCATTTTAAGAGCCAAACGGAATGTTTTGGATTTGACAACTGAGGCTGGTAGTTTTTGAGAAACTGCGAAGAAAAAGTTAGTGTAAAAGATTGAAGAGAAACTTTGGAGGAGAGAAACAGAAAGAGGATGTGGAAAATGTCTTCCTTGGGAGAATTGTTAACTTACTGAAGTGACATTATAACAATGAGAAGCGAATCTGGACAGGATTAAGGGTGATAGCATGAGAGAATCTTAAGATGTTTTTTTTTTGGTCAGGGCTGGAGATAAACTGGAGAAAACAGAAAGAAGAGATCTTTCTGAAACTATCGTAATCTTTATCTTGTAAAAAGGATGAAAAGGCTTTTTATGTAAAGGCTATTTGTTACACTGGAGGAACACTAAATGTGGTGGTACTGTGTTACAAGTGAGGCTCTGTAGTTAGAGGAAAGGTTTGAAGTGATGCTGGCTGTGATCTTTCTCAGAGTTAAACTATTGTAAACAATTTATATTTTTGCTATTACTGATTTGATTGTAAATAAACTGAACACTGCATTCAGTAACTTCAATATGTATTTAATCCTGGGAAACTAGTAGTTTTATTCTATAGAGAAATATAAGTAACTACTTATGAAAAAGAAGGTTTATTAATTATTTATTAAATTTATTAAATAAATTTATTTATTATTAAATAAGTATATTAAATGAATTTGTTAGTTAAATAAATATTACTTGATGGACTGAGGTGGGGGCTCAGAGCATAGTTGATTGAGAGACATACTGAAATTTTACTAGTTAATAAATATCCGAACATATATCTGCCTGGATTGCACTAGAGTTCAGGATGATGAGATTAAATGTGAGACTAAGTCAAATAACAGGCTGTGACCTGCGGGTGAGGTTAGAGGTTTATTATGTTTGATCAAATATTTAAAGTTGGAATGGATTTAGTGCTGTTAGCACAGAGGGGACCAAGGTCCTTCCTGGAAGCTCTACTATATCTTAAAAACTGAAATTTGGAGAACCATTAAAATATGACACATTTTTCCTTCTTGAATTTGTCTTGTTTGTCCATGAACCTTTAGACATTTCTAAAAATCTATTTACTGATGACAGAAATTCCCAGTCCTGACTACCTTTCTGTGAGGGAGTCAGGTTTGACATCCATTGATCTGTAATGTGTTTTAACAACTATGACTTGACAAAATTGGTGTGACTGTGATATGAATGCATAGAGGGTTAGAAAGCAGGAAATGAAGGCCCTAGTTGAAGTTTTCCTTTCTCTAGTAAAAAAAAGTTCCTGGAACTTACCCAAAGAACAGATAGGTTCTTTGTAGTCCTATGAACATATAGAATTATGACAATAAACATTTCTGAACCATAGCCATGAACCTGTGGATTTACGAGGCAAAAAGTCAAGAACTTTCCATTAAATCTGTTGTTATGACTTAACCATGGAGAAGAGCTCATTCTTTGAATGGGTAAGATCCATCTTGCCCAAAAATGGAGAAAAATCCCCTCTTGTGTGCATTTGTTTACAAAAATGGGCCAAGGAGACCCACCAAAAACGGGAATCAGCTCTTTCCTGGTCCACATGGTAGAGGATAGAAGAAGTAAATTTTAAAGACTTTTTTCTTTTCATAAAATTTTGCATTTTCTTTTAGCCTTGGAAGGGGAAAGGAGGGGGGCAGAAGAGAGTCTTGGTTGTGTGTGTTCATTGTTTTCCTTTCGTAGGCATGGCTTTCTTTATTGTTTTGGTTGCTGTTTATCTGGGTGCACTGGGATTTCGGCATGACGAGGACGCCCAAGCCCCATGACCACAAAATTCCCCAAAGTGAAGGCGGTCCAGCTGCCACTGATTCAGTTGGTAAAGGAGGCGTCTGCTCGGATTATTTCTGAATCAATATTCATTAGTGATCTATAACACTGGTCTATAGTGTTCTTTCTTTCCTTTTTCGTTGGTTTAGGAATTAGTGCTATACTTGTCTTATAAAAGGAATTTGATAGAATGTTTTATTTTTCATGAAGGATAATTTGAATCTAATTTTAAAAAGGAGAGTTTATTTTTATTCCTATGGCCTGCAGTGCCCTAATTCAAAACCCTCCCCTCTCTATTCTCTAGCACTCTAAATTCCTAGCTGGAGATGTGACAAGAAAAAAAAAAAGTTTCTCTCTGTGTTTTGTTCCCTCACTTTATACCAGGAAAGTAGAGAGGTGGCGATGTAGCGGACACCAAATGGAGATAAAATCGACCCAGAAATGTGGTTTAGTGCAGGATGTTTATATCAAAGGCCCTGGGCTCCAATCCCAACTTTGCTACTTACTTTCTATATGACCTTATACAAGGTCTTTTAAACTTTTCTGGGCTTTATTTCTTCATTGTTAAATGAAGGAGTTGACTTAGATGATTTCCAGTTTCTATCAGTTTTAAATGCCATAAAACCCAGCCAGTATCTACCTCATTTTTCCTCCTTTTCTCTTCCACCCTTCTCTCCCCATCCCCAGTCAAATATAGTTTGGCTGTAATTAGAATTGTCCTGGCATTTAAACAAACACTAACCCATGGCACTTTCACAATCAGATTCAATGGGCAATTCTTTTGCAGGTTTAATAAACTCATTGTGGCCCTCCTTCAAAGGAGATTGCAGAATACTCCAAAGTTTTACTGACAAATCTTAGTAGACTACCTTTTCAGCTCAGCCCCTAAAACCACTGGTCTTCATTTCTTCCCCTAGCTCTTAAAGCAATTAAAGCCCTTTTTTTCTGTCCTGTGAGGCATGTTCCTTATTTTATTTCAGACTCCATTTTCATTTACCATTTTCTGATGCTGACATAAGCTTCCCTCACTCTGCTCTTTCTCCAAAATAAAACCCCACTTGTGACCCAAGGTCATTAGGTCATAGATCTCAAGGACCACAGGGCTCACCTAGTTCAATCTCCTCATTTTACAAAGGAGGAAATCAATTTAACTCAGAGATGGCAGGTTACTTGCTCAAGGTTACACAGCCAGTAAATGGCAGATCTGGGAATCTGAAATTGAGGTAACTGTGATTCCAGGTTCCATGTCCTTTTTACTGCCTCCCCATGGAGAAAGTATCTTAAAAAAAATCCTCAATGGGGAAAAAAATAATAAAAAATGGCAGGCATCTGTTATCTTTCTGTGCTCTGGATTCCAGCTCAGTCACAGGAGTCAGAAAGCCTCCAAGCAGCAGCGATGGCTCACCTTGGGAGTGAAATCCTCTCTCCATGACTCCATGTTTGACCTTCATGTGGCGGGTCAGATTCCCTTTCAAGGTGAACTTGCTGGGACAGTAGAGGCACTTGAAAGGTTTGCTGTCGGAGTGCAGATGCATATGGCCCATGAGATTATGCATTCGGTTAAACTCCTTCCCACACAGCTGTTGGAAACAAGAAGACACAAAGTGCACACAAGTTATTCACGAGGGCCCCAGCGCAAGGAAAGCATCACGAACTGAATGTATGCAGTGTTTGGGCCCCATATAAGGATGTGTGGCATCCCTTACTGCTGCTGACTTGTTTTGAATCTTTCAACTCTGAACTGCTTCCAAGGAAAACGATGTTGTGGAAGTCCAGGGTGGGGTCAGATTCTGCCCACCTTCAGAGATGGAGCAGCTGGGGGCACTGGGGTCATATGCTGTTGGACCGTTAGATTTTGTTTTCTTTTGTTTGGAGGTGGCGAGGGGGAGTTAACCATATGGTAAAAATCAAAAGACACCTACATATTTTTCTGAATCAACAGCAATCTTCGGAAAAGGAGTTAATTATGACTCAGGAAGCTTCAACTTAGGCTGTGTTTCACTTTCAGAAACTGCAGGTGTTACAGGCCCGCAAAGGCAATCTTCCAGATTTTTCAATCCAATACTTAATCAAGATCAGTACTAAATTTTTTTAAACAGAGAAAGCCCAAAGAATGCTTGAAGGAATAGGTAACTCTTTTCTTTGATGACAGATTGAAAATGCTAGGAACGCCACACTCAAATTGCCAAACATCCACACATACCACTATCGGGAGTTTTACCGTTCTCATCTTTTTCTTTCACCTAACTGATCAGTGGATTTGGATACAGAAGAAATGAGTTCCAGTCCTAGTAACCCTGAAACCTAGGACACATTACTTCATCTCTGTGATCTTCAGTTTCCTTATTTGTAGGATGATGGGATTGGACTGGATCAGTGATGTCAAACTCAGCTAGAAATGGGGGCCACTGTAGCTGAGGATCCCTGACACCTCATATTGACTGAGAAAACCACATAATAACATTATCTACATTCTATTCTATTTTTATTTTGTTAAATATTTAACAATTGCATTTTAGTCTGATTCAGGCATACCCAGTTGATTAGGGAGCTGACTGCAAGTTTAACACTTCTGAACCAAATTACCTCCAAAGTTCATTTCAGGTGTAAATCCTAAAATACTCTAAATTGAGTATAAGTGGGTAATAATTTGGAAAGACTTCTTGAAGCTAGCTGTGGACTCCCATGTCCAATAAATTTGGTTATATGGTGGCTACCCAATAAAAACTTGGGTGAGTTGACTTCTATCAGACTCCATCATTGATACAAGATTCCCCTTAACTTAGAATTCAATTTTCATTTTTTGTTTCTGGATCCACATATTCTGAAAGATAGAGAGGGGCCGGACAATGGCACGGAGCTTTCCAGGGTCCAGTTCTAACTTGGAGAACAGACACAGATGCCTCCTGGGGTTAAAAACAATGAACACATTCATGAATTATCTTCAGTTTCTACTTCAAACAAAAAGCATGCTGGTGTTTTTTCTTTAGTTAAAAGGCTGTCCCTTGACTTCAGACTACAATGGTAATTAGTAGATACAAGTATAATCTTGTTTCTTGTACCAGGAAGTCAAGCTCAGTCAACACTTTCTTATGGAAATGCCTGGAACCAGGGGATAATAAAACACCATGAAAATAACGAATGACTTAGCTTTTGGGGTTAAAGTAGAAATAAAACGGTATCACAGATTGGTTAACTTTTGTCTCCATCTACAAAATCTGATTCAGTCTTTCTTTAGATGCAACATCTGTACTCCAACTGTCTTTCCAGGTTAATTACATACTATTCTCCCTCATGTTAAAGACGCTAATCAAATTGGCCAACCTGCTATGGTCCACACCGGACAGTCCATCTCCCACCATATCTTTATAAAAGCTATCCACCGTGCCTGGAATGCACTCTTGTCACTTCTGCCTCTTGGGATTCCCTACTTCCCTTCAAGGCTACTGAGGCTCAAGAACCATTTCTGACATAAAGCCTCTCCTGATTCCCCAGTTGTTACTGCCTCCTCCCCGACTTCCTATGCATGTTTTGAATTGACTTATCGTTTACATATTGCATTTCTCCTTCTCCTGACCCATGGAAGAGATTTTTATTTCTGTCTTTGAATATTTAGTGCCTTGCACAACACCTGGCACAGAGTAGGTGATTAATGCGTGTTGAATGAATGGATGTCGCAACCTAGATACAAAAGTTGGCCTATCTGCAGATGAGCATGCCTATCTGCTTACTGGCACTGTCAGCCCTGCCAAAAATGAGAGAAAAGTATTAAAGCTATCCAAAACTTGGAAGATAACAGGATCATCATTTTATAACTAAAAAGGGTCTCAAAAGCCAGACAGTCCAGTCCCCAAGGAAGGGCTAACACTTTTAATGGTAGTACTGGGACCCAAAATAGTCATGGCAGACTAGAATGATGGATTTAATTTGAGAAGATGAAATTTAATATGGTTAAATATAAAATCTTATACTTGGTTTAGAAAACTCAAAAGTAGAAGGGCAGGATGAGGGAATGTGGTCAGGCAAAGTCCACATTACAAAGAAGTAAGGGGTTAACTGGATTGCAATATCAAAATGAGCCCAAAGGGTGACAGATGCTATTTATAAAAAGCTAATTTGATCTCAGGCTACATTAATAGAAATGCAACAAGAAAGAGGAAAACCCCCACTCTACTTTGTCCTGGTCAGAGCATCGCAGGAGTACTGCATTCAGTTCTGGGTGCCACATTTTAGGAAAGACTTTGGGGAGCAAGAGCCTGTGGAGAGGATGGTGAGCAGAATGACAAATGATTGCATTTTGTACCGAGGTCACTAAGTCAGAACTCCTTCACTTTTATGTATCCTGGAGCCCTTGGACAGTCTGGGGCAGCCTATACCCTCCTTCACAGAAGACTGTTTTTAAATATTTTAAGGAAATATTCAGTTTTCAGTTAAAGGCTAATGAAAATAAACACATCATTTTTTCACACGTCATGGACGCCTTGCGGTCTAACCACAGACCCAAGGTGAAGAATTAGTGACATTAAGAACAGGGAGAGGAGATTTGACCTAGAGAAGATTTGTCGGGGGGTAAGGAGGGAATGACAGCTGTCATGTGGAGGAGAGAGTTTATTTTTGTTGCTGTTCAATCGTTTTCAGTCCTGTCTGACTCTGTGTGACCCCATGTGGGGTTTTCTTGGCAAAGATGCTAAAGTGGTTGGCCATTTTCTTCTCCCGTTCATTTTACAGATGAGGAAACTAAGGCATGTAAATGACTTACCTAGGGTCACACATGTAGTGTTTGAGGCCAGATTTGAATTCAAAGATTAGTTTTCCTGATTCCAGACCCAGTGCTCTATCCACTGTGCCACCCAGCTGCCCCTGATTATATTTTTACTAGAGGCATGCTAGTCTGCAAACAGGCCAGCTTTCATATCTGGGTTATGACATCCACTCATACAACTATATAGTGTATACAGCGCTGGACCAGGAGTCAGGAAGACAAGTTCAAATCCAACAGAAGGCACCTACTAGCTGTGAGACCCCTGGGCAAGTCTCTTAAGCATTATCTGCCTTAGCTTCCTCATCTGTAAAATGGGGACGATAATAGCACATACCTCCCCAGGATTGTTGGGAGGATAAAATGAAATGTTTTAGAAGTGTTTTGCAGACATTAAAGCACTACATGAATGCCTCCTTCTCCTCTTCCTCATCATTAATTAGGATTATTTTACATCCTCCCTTCCCAAAGAATCAGGAGTAATTAGAGAGGAGAGGAGAAGAACTGCAGAAAGGTCCATTGCAAAACTGCAAAAAGCCCTCCCTAATGAGGAAAATTACCAAAAGGCAGACTGGGCTGCCTCAGAGCAGACTGAGCTTCCCCAGCTGTGGAGCTCATTAGTCAGGGCCGCATCCTTGTAGACCCTACTGAAGTATGGGTTAGACTCACTGGTCTCTGAGATCCCTTCTACTTCTAAGATTCTAATTCAGATTCTAATTGATTTTTGCCCAACAAAAGCACTGAAATGTCAATACACTTGGAAAAGGGTAAATTCGTGATCCAAACCCAACAGTTAACAATGTGGGTGGGCGCAGAAACAGTAAAACACAATGTACAAAGGTATTTGTGAGATAAGTCATTCTCTGAGAACATGATTTGGATGAGCTGGAGAAGCTGAAAAAGATTAGAAAACTAGTTTCTGTTTGGGGGGAATAGAATATTCTGATTCTCTATCATCTGAGTCAAAAGTTTTAGTGGTTTTATAAATTTTTCTACAAATTGGGTAGAGCTATTGGCATGTTTTCAAACAGGCATATATACTATTTGTAAGAAAATGACCAAATTTCAGACATGCCAACGTAGAAGGAAGGGAAGAAATACATATTTTGCAAGCAGATACCTTGCAACCAAACCCCAGCAACACCTACAACCCCATTCCATTTTTTTTTTTATGTATTAGCTTTTTATGTGGATTTTGTTACGGAAAGCTGAGGTCAAAAGAGAGTGTGTGGGAGAGGGAGAGAGAGAGAGAGGAAGAGGGAGGAAGAGAGAGAGAGAGAGAGAGAGAGAGAGAGAGAGAGAGAGAGAGAGAATATTCCTGTCTGGTCCAATCGGGTTTCAGTTGCACTTTCATAAATACTGAACATTTAGATACACTGAAGCTTAAGAAAGTAATAACTTAATAAACTATCATAGAAAATCTGTATCATTCTACCTCAAATTTAATGAGTATATGAATAATAGGTCAGGGGAATGAAAAAAAAAGTTTTTCTTGATTGGAAGTATCATTCCAGACTTAACTTTCAAATAAAAACACTTGGGAATCATGAAGACTTCTCTTCCTGAGTTCAAATCCAGCCTCAGGCACTTCCTAGCTGCGTGACCCTAGGCAAGTCACATAACCCTGTTTGCTTCAATTCCTCCTCTGTAAAATGAGCTAGAGAAGACAATGGCAATCCACTCCAGCATCTCTGCCAAGAAAACCTCCAATGGGGTCATGAAGAGTCAACCAAGCCTGAAAAATGACTGAGCGATAACACAACTTGAATCCTTGGCATACCCACCTCCTCCTCGATAAAGGAAGGGCGTTAGGATGCGTTGTGATGTTTCAGACCCTTCCAGCCCTGGTGCCCTGTTCTTCTGTGAGCATATGAAAATTTGGCTGCTTATCAGAACATGCAGAAGTTTTCTGCTCTACCCTTAAAAAAGTCTAATGTACGAAAAATAACAGCTTTTACTACAGAGACACACTAACTTGGATACAAAATTTGCAGGATAAATTATAATTGATTCCAGATAGGTCGAAGACGTAGACATTTTTAAAAGTATGTATTAAAAAAACCAAAACCTCAAAGAACTGCCTATCTGTTTTGGGAAGAAGAGACAGATGCAGAGCTATGAAGGGATAGAGGATGGTGGAAGACAAGATAGATGCATTAATTTAAATTACTCATTTATATACGCATGTATAAAATAATTTTTAAAAACCCTTCTACACAATGAAATGCAATAAAACTAATATTAAAAGGAAAGTAATGGAGTGGGAAAAATGTGGCAAACATAACTGATAAGAGCTTGCTATCCAAAATACATAAAGATCTGATGTAAATATGAGGTCAATACCCAGGGGACATTTGTAATAGAGTTGAAGGAAATGAAGATTTTATACACAAGGAAATACTCATAGTAATTTATCACATGGAAAAATACATGACCTCACTAGCAACGAGAGAAAAATACCTTAAAACAAACTCATACAAAGTTTTAATTTTTCCTGGACTTGAGATTTCATTGGTGTAAGGAGAAATGTTTCTTCTAACACCAGACGTTATGTGACTTATGGAGGATCATATAGCCATTAAGTGTCAGAAGTAGTATTTGAACTCGGGTCTTCCTGACTGCAAATTTGACTCTTTATTCACTTTTGTACATGTGCAATGTTAATAGAATAGGAAGATCTTCCCCGTCCATTAACAGGCCTAATACATGGAGCCTGAGTCACATAGAGCTCAGTTTGGAAGGAGCTTGCCCAAGGAGGAGAGAGAGGGCATAAGCAGAGGGTGAGAGCATGCAGAACAGAGACAGAGAAAAGCGAGCTGTGAGGAGGCAGAGGGAGGAATTTGTTTAGGGGAACTTGTTTCTGTGGTGAGGCCTGACAGAAAGAAGGTTAAATTGTTGGCGCTCCCTGGATTAGTGATAAGTACCCTGTTAAATCTTACCGCCTGATATCCTAATGATGTCCCAAATGAACATTTTGATTTTGTCTTTGAGGAAGAGAGTTTATTATATTTTGTGAATTTACCCTGGAAATACGTATGCATATTCACAGAGAATGCTATGGATATTGCATTGGCATTGCAACATGCTGCCTCTCATCTCTATAAAATTAGCAAGAAGTCCTACCCCAATACTGCTAGAACATGGGGAGACATGCTCATTTCCACTAGCATTTTTGTCTGGAGATTAATCCCACATATAAGCCATATAACTGCCCATTCTTTACCCCAACAATTCTACTTTAAGGAATAAACTGGAAGGCAATAATCCCAAAGTTGAGAGGAGAGGGAATAATTTACACAAAGATGTTCATTGTGACACTATCTATAATCATGAAAGATGAAACACATCTAATGTCCAACCATAAGATTAGAACATGGTAAACTATGGGTTATTAACCATACGGGATTCTAGGCTGCTACTTCAAATAGCAAGAGATTGGCCCCTGGAAAGACGTGTAGTGAATAACATTAAGTGAAAGAACCCAGAATGCAAGATAGTGCTTATGCAATGGCTATGTCTATGTCTATCCAAAAAACATATGCACTATACCATCAGTGATCACAAGGAGAGCTGGAATGCTACAAGTAGCTAGAACTGAATGCTGAGTAGACCTCACGGAGGATACTAAGCCCTCAATCCCATGTAAATTAGGCTAGGTTTTTTCCTTAAGAAATTACTGACAAGATTTTCAAGACTTAATTGAACTAAAGGTTCTAGCTACTGACATGGCTTCCTGGATAGTCTGAGTCAAAACAAGCACTAGGCACTTCAGTGCCCTTCTCTGATGCTTGACTGGCAGACAACCCCTGGCAACTCAGGGGCAGAGGAGGCTCAGTCCACAGAAATGAACTGTTTCCTTGCTGCAAGGCTAAGTGTATGTATATATATATATATATTGCTGATGATTGTTGAATGACTTACCAATGTCTCATTTTGTTCCAATATCAGACTCAAATTACCAGGGGACTGGCTCAGTGAAGCCACAGATCTTTTCTTTTCTTTCCTTTGTTTAAAAAAATTATTAGAAATATTACTTTAAACAAGTCATGGTTAAATTACTAAATGCCAATGTATTATCAACCTAAAATTTCCCTAGAACTTGTGAAATACTGAGAACAAAATCCAATAAAAATATTATTCTATTGGTGCTAGCAGAAGGATAGGCATTTTTAAAATTCATCTTGTATCTGAATTTTTTTTTCCAGCAGGACTTTTCCCTCCCTCCCTCCTTTAATGATAGGAGGTGAAATAGCCATGCTCATGTTCACTCTCTCACGTAGGCTCCTCTGCTGGACTGTGCTAAGTGTTGTGATAATGTGTTAGCATCCAGGACATTCAGGCCCAATTGTGGGTCTGTTGATGGGCAGATTTTGTAACTTGCCGGGCACTTCTAGTTTTTTCTGTGAAAATGCCTGAAATGAATGTGCAAATGACTTGGAATAAATGATAGCTGTCCAAAGGGAGCCAAAAACCTAGGGAAGCCTTTATTACCACCATCAGTTCTGCAGGGAGATGTTGCTTAGAACAGAAAGCTCAGCACAATTTGGGACCTTGTTCTAGCTGGACTGCTAAGGGAAACATTGAGAGTGTGGCTGCTTGGTTCTTTTGAGGTGAGAGACCTCAAATGCAGCTGGCCAAATAATATGCGGGGAAAGAATAAGGTACAGTCCCCAAACTGGCCCAAACACGGCCAAAATGTGCAGCAAAATTCCCTGCAAGGCTGATTCTCGCTGACTCTCGTCTTCATTCCATCCACTCATCTCAGTCTCTGCCCCTCGTTCCCCCAAGTGTGGTCCTCAAAATTGTTAAAATGTTTCCTTCCTCATGGCACTGTGCCATTCTCAGCAGTGTGGAATCAATGAGAACACTTATTGGAGATGTGCGAACCTGTAAGTACAAGCATAAATTTCGTATGATTCACAGTACACTTAATGAAACCCTGAATCTACCATTCTCATTAGACCATAGGCACCTTGAGTCCAGGAGCCATCTTATATTTTCTCCTGTGCTTCTTCACAGTGAAAGATTGAGAAATGTTGAGTGACTATGCTTTTTATTAGGACAAACGGTTGTATATAGAGGTACTGGGGCAGCTAATTTGGTATACTGGCTAGAGCACCAGTGTTGGAGTCAGGAGGACCTGAATTCAAATCAGGTCCCAAGATGCTTACCAGCTGTGTGACCCTGGGCAAGTCACTTAATCTGATTTGCCTCAGTTTCCTCATCTGTAAAATGAGCTGGAGAAAGAAATGGTGAAACACTCCAGTGTCTTTACTAAGATAACCCCAAATGGGATCACAAAGAGTCTGAAATGATTCAGCAGCAACTCTGGAGCTATTATGGCATCTCAGGATTTGAGGTCCAGGGTTAGAAGGAACTTCAGAGGGCATCTAGTCTAAACCTCTCATTTTACAGATGTGAGAACTGAGACAGAGAGAAATGGTTTGTCCTAGGTTCCGCAGCCAAGCCTCAGAGGCAGAATCCAAACTCAGGTCCAACTCCAAAGTCACTGCTCTTTCCACCCTACCATAGTATCTGGCACACAGTAGGTGCTCTATGTCTGCTGATTGACTGAACATAGTATTTACATACGAAACATCTGCTGATTGATAGGCATTGTTTTTACTTATACTTTACAAAAGATATGTCAGGAGGCATCTAGGCTCACTTCTACCTGGGAGTGAAAGTCCTGCATGAGATCTCTGACCAGAGGGTCATCCAAACTCTGCTTGGCAATAGCCAAATCTAGATACACTTCCCTTTGATCCCCTGTGACCAGCCCACCTACAAGAGCGAAAGTCATCATCTACCTATTCAACTGTCCTGTAGAGTTGAGTTTCCCCCATTTCTGGTGGTGGTTTAAGCCAATACAAAAATGTCTCCTTTGAAAGGCAATCCAGGCCTTCGTACCCAAGAGAGCTCTGATATTTGCATCCCTATGTACCTGGAATTCTTTTTCCTCAGTATTTCTCCCCAGCACAGTTGAACACATCCAGCATTCATCTCCCTTTTCCCTACTATCCTAAATTCAGACCTTTCCTCACCTCTCCTCTGGACTACTTATATTAGCTTCCTAATTGATCTTGGTACCGCTGGTCTCTCCCCTCTCCAACCCATCCTCTACCCAGCCACCAGTACAGATCTGATCCTGCATTCCCATTACTCAGCTCTCCCCAGGGCCTCCCTGTTGCCTACTAGATCAAAAAAACAAAACAGAAAACCACCAAAAACCCAAACTCTCCCATTTGGTATTAAAAGCCCTTCACAACTTGGTATCATTCCCCGTCACATGCTCTTTGGTTCCACTCAACTGGTCTTCCTGTTATTTCTCTTACCCAATATTCCATCCACATCCCTACTGGATGCCTTTGCAAAGGCTATCCCACCTGCTTGGAAGGCGTTTCCTGCTTGAATTCTCACCTCAGCATCGCAGGCTCCTTCAAAGACCACCTCCTACATGAAGCCTTCCCCCTTCCCTTCTCTCCTCCTTCAGCTTCCAGTGCCTTCCCATCAGAAATTATAATTTACTTATTTATACAAATGTATAGTTATATGCATTATTTCCCCTGATAGAAGAGAAATTTCTTAAGGCAGGGACTTTTTCATCTTTGTTTTTGTAACCATAGTACCTAGCAATTGAATAATAAGTATGAAAATGCTTATCAAGGGATTCATTCTGACCCCCCTCCCCCACACACACACACTCAAAGAAGATTCTGTACAATCTGTAACGTAAATCTCTTCAGTGGAAATGCAAAATCTAACTAGTGGCATCCTTTGCTGTGTGTGAACAGCTTCCCCCTATAACTATGGAGTCCCTTTAACACCTTTCTATGTACCTCCGGCCCTTCCCAAAAAACCCTTTGATTCTTTTTTCCACAGAAAGACTTGGTTCCTCTGCCTTTCCTGAATGACAGCTCAAATCCTCCAGCCCACAATGATGCGTTTTAAGATATTTGATGTGTGCACACGAATGATGCCTGCCACAGTGAGGAACAGCAGAGACCATTAGTGAAAAGGAGACAGAAGATGTAGATGTCCCTTACTGAGAAAGTGGGGGGTTGAGAAGTGAGTGGAAAGGAGAACAGGAGCGGGAAGGGAGCATGAGCGTGGGAGAAGCAGCACTGAGGATCTACTCAACTTGAGAAAGCAGTCATGTGTGACAGACATCTTGAGGATGAGTGAGGCTGAGAGGGGTGTGGCCCATGAATCACGAAGGCATCTGCACCAGGCCTGATGGGTGGCATGATTGGGGCCAGGCTGCCTGACGGAGGAGAGCCGGAGGTTTCTTCCCACCTAGTCAAGCTAACTGCTCATTGTCCTTGGCTTGGATGCTCTGTCCCAAAAGGCAGGCCGCTTTGAACCTCACTTTCTCAATCCATATACTCTCCGATGACTTCTTAGAATGTGAGTGGATAATCAGGATACATTATAATGAACAGCTCTTCTGGGCTCTAAAGCATTCTGGCAAACCGACTTGAGAGAATGGGCCACTAGGGATAGTACTTTATAGGGAGGTTACAAAGAAATCCCAGAGACGTGCAGAAAGGGTGGGAGGGGATGGTCTAGAAATCATAGACCTCATCTGAATTCAATTCAGGTTCTCGAGTCAGCAAATACAGACCTAGTGAGGCTCTGTGCTGGTACTGAAGTTGAGGGAGGGGAGAACATATAACCTTCCTGCAGCTGACAAAACATGGGATTCCTTATAGATGACTGTCCTGGCTTTCCTATTAATCAATTAACACGCATGCTACAGTGGACAGAATGCTATGTTTGGAGTCAAAGGCCTGGGGTTCAGATGCTGGCCCTGATACTTAAAAACCTAGGTGATACTGGGGCTCAGTTCTGTATCTGAAAAATAATGGGTTGGAAAAGATTTCCTCTAAGGTCCAAGGTAATACCATAGTGCACAGACAACTGGACCTGAAGTCAAAAAGACTTCTCTTCCTGAGTTCAAATATGGCCTCAGACACTTACTAGCTGTGTGACCCTGGGCAAGCCACTTAACCCTGTTTGCCTCAGTTTCCTCATCTGTCAAATGAGATGGAGAAGGAAATGGTAAACTATTCCAGTATCTTTGCCGAGAAAACCCCAAACAGCATCATGGAGAGTTGGACATGACTGAACAAGGTCCTTTCCAGCTTAAAATCTACGATCCTACGAAGGGAGAATTGTTAGGGCATTTATTCAGTGCTTACTATGTGCCGGGATACGAGCCAAGCACTCCTTACCCTCGGAGAGCTTCCTTTTCATTATAATCTGCAAGGATCTTTGCCTCTTCTTCCAGATTAGGGAAATCATCCTTTGGACGACTGTCAAATTTGGTTCATCTCCTAGTTACTCCCAATCACTGTAAGTATTCCTCAAAGTAAAAGCCTGCCAGGATATTAGGTGCAAATTAGAAAAGTCTGTGAGTGTGCGGGCTTGGCCCAGGGAAGTAGTGGAAACCAGGCTTATCTCCTGGACTTCTCAGAGGTCTGGTGTGCTTCTCTCTCCAAAGAAGATGCATTTTACCCGGGATTACGTCCTGGTTCCAATGACTGTGGGAAAGACATTGAACTTCCTCGAGCTTTGGTCTCTTCATCATTAAAATGGGTATAAAAGTATTTGTGCTAATGAGATCACAGGATTATTACCAGTACGTATTTTATAAACCATATATTGTGTATTATTTTGTCATTATTATCTTAGCAATCCCGTAGGACCCTCTTTCTCCCTCCACATGCATATAACACCATGGTCCTGGCCATGTTACCCTACGGTTCATCTCTACAGAAGACCAAGGTTCCTTGAGTCTTCTGAACCTTTACTTCCCCTCCCCTGCCTCATTCCCTTCTTTTGTGCCTTTCTTTCTTCCCCCTTCCTCCTGAATGATAAAGTATTTCAGATGATCTCTAGTGGGATTTATCCCCACTTATAAAACAGACTACAAAGCAGAAGGCATTTCCTTGAGGGACAGGATGCAGAAGAGGCATATACCACTGCAGAAAATATGCAGACAGCTAGGCGACCGAACTTCAAATCCTGCTTCAAACACCTTCTAACTGTGTGACCCTGGGCAAGTCATTTCATCTCAGTTTCTTCATCTGTAAAATGGGGATCATAACAGCACTTACTTCCCAGAGTTGCTATAAGAATCAAAGGAGATAGTATTTGTAAAGTGCCTTGCAAACCTTTAAGAGCTATATAAATGCCAGCTATTATAATATTTTATAATATGTTACTGTTATAATAATTGTTATTAAAATGGGAAAGCTAGAATTTCAGGGACAGAATAAAAACTGAAGGTCTACAACAGACTGCCTGCCAGAGTTGGTCCTTAACCTCCACTGGGATTGGATACACATGGAAGCCCCGTGTTTCCCTTCACTGAGGGAAAAGGTCAAAGGGAGCTGCTGTGGCCTGCAGAGTTGGAGAAAGGGCCCTGCTGAGCTGACCTTCCCTTGCATTCTTCTCCTTCTACCCCCCCTTTTTAATAAGAAGGGTGTTCCTTTCCTCAAAGGGAGAGGGAGGGAGGGAGGGAGAGAGAGAGACTGTAAACTGTCCAAAAGGACCGTGAGAAAACAGGAAGCTTTGAAAAGTACAGAGAAAGCAAGATGAAATCTATTTGCAGGCGGGTCCCTGGGGACATGAGAGCCATTGTTAGACAGGCAGTTCATACAGCTATATCCTTCCTTCTGTTGAGGAGGAATTTGGTGCCAAAAGGCTGCTATCTGGTCATTGCCTTAACCCCCTGACTACCAACCCGAATGTTTGACTGTCTCAAGTCTCCTTCAGGGACAGGGTTACCGCCTGGAATAACCTTCAGAAAGTCCCCTGGCTATTTTCTCCTTCAAAAGTCAAGGACGTCAAAAGACCTAACCATTTATGCCTCCCATAGCAAGAAACTAACCCAAACCCTAAACCTCACAGATCAGCTGGGCCCGACGCCTGAGCCCCCATGGACCTAGGCACTTATACGTACACACACACACACACACACACACACACACTCTCAGGCAGTCATCCTCTAGTCTGGGTCTCTGTACAGGCTGCAGATGACCTGGTGATTCATGACTTAAGCAGCTCCCTTCTGGCTTCACCCATCTCAAAGGAGACTTTGTCCCGGAAATTCTGGATGGCTGCTTTTCCTGGACAGGTTTCCCAAAGACAGCAGCTGGTTCTCTGCTATTATGGAATGAAACAGCTCCGAAGATAGCATCCAAATCAACCCCAGCATGCTTACGCAGAATCTGGGAAGCATATTCCTGAAACATGGCTCAAGACGACAAGCTCATGTTCCTGGCTAAGCTCCAAGTGACTCCAATTAATAAGGACCAGAGAAGTAGAGCCAATGCAAAGGAGCCCAAAGGGGCAATAATCTTTCTTCAGAAATAGAAAACAACAGCTCTCTCATCGAAACTATTCCCTTCAATAATTTTCCATCCTATTGTTAATGCTGGATCCCACAGTGAGTGAGCTCCACTGTGCGTCCTGAACAGCTGTTTCCACTGAGGATGGTACAAAATAGAAGAGAATCATAATTTAGAGCTGGAAAGGACCTCACAAGTCATTAACTCCTAACTTTTACAGGATGGAGAAACTGAGACTCAGAGTTCATAGGATCATAGATATAGAGCTAAAAGAGATTTAAGAAGTCACTGATTCCTACCCCTTTCCATCAAAGTTGAGTCCCAAAGAGGTTAATTAACTTGCTAAAAATCGTATGGTTACTGCTGGATTCAAACCCAGGTCCTCTAACTCCAAATCCTGAGTTCTTTCTATTGTAATATACACTTAAAGACAGGAGGGATTTGGGTCAGACACAAGGAAGCACTTGCTGGTGAGGGGCTTAAAAAGTGACAACTCATATTTATCTAGTGCTTCAAAGTTAACAAAGCGGTTATCTCACAAGAATCCTGTGAGGTAGGTAGCACAGATGATTTTTAAAATTTATTTTTTAATTTATGAAATAAAGCAAACATTTTCATAATATAGTATAATAAAAAGGTTATTGCCCAGGAAACTGCAAATCTATTATGTATATTGCTATTTTAAAATATATAAAAGTTATCATGTAAATTTCCCCTGCTTTTTTCTTCCTTAGCCTAGATGGCTGTCATTAGACACAAACAGGTATATCTATATCTACATATCTGTAGCTATACATATGTAAAACCATTCCACACATACTTCTACTTATCACTCTTTCTCTGAATGCAGACAGCATCTCTCTTTATATGTCCTTTAGAGTTAATTTGGATATTTGCAATAGTCAAAGTGACTTAGTCACTGAAAGTTCTTAAAACAGTACTGCTGTTACTGTATACAACTTTCTCTTGGTTATGCTTACTTCATTATTTCATGCAAGTCTTTCCATGTTTAGATCACTGAGCTCATCATTTCTTATAGCACAATAGTATCCCATCACAGTCACATACCACAACTTCAGCCATTTCCCAATTGATGGGCATCCCTGCAATTTCTAGTTCTTTGTCACCATATAAAGAGCTGCTACGAATGTTTTCAAACATACAAGTTATTTTCTTTTTTCCTTAATGATCTGGAAATACATCAATGCTTGATTATAATGATTTTAATCATGAAGAAAGCAAGTCTTAAAAGAGATTAAATGACTCGCCCACAGTCATACAGTTATTGTGTTCAACCAAGGGTTACTGTAGAGGCTGTTGGGAGCTTTCAGGTAAAAGCAACACAGCTCACTCTCCAGGGATGCCTGGGGCACAGACTAGATTATTTTCCAGTTCTGACGAAATAACTCCTCCACAGCATCAGAGAAACACTAATTTAGGTGGCCTTGGGTGGTGCCCTAGTGTGCTCCTGCAACATACCTCTCCTCTTTCCCTGCTGGGTCCACATCCCCGCTTCTCCCATAAATCTTTCACTCAGCAGATTTCCAAGACCACTATGGATGTTTGATTATGTTGTTGGGAAAACATATTACTTATTAAACTATTATTATACCAACTTTATATGACTAGAAATTATATGAACCCCAAATATCTCCCTGACCTCAACAACTCTCCAGAAATGCTGGGAGAGACTGCAGGAAAGTCTGGTTCCCCCATGTTCTAGATTCACTGAAAATACTTATGTTTTGGATCCACTTATCTAGGTCTTGCTTTGGGTTTCCCTTGTTTTTGGCCTTGCCCAAATTTTATTGAATGTTTATATTTACTGATATACATATCAACCTTGCTTTCAAGTTGCCTCCTTGGCAAAATTGCTTAAATAAGTATGTATGGTTTGTGTGTGGGTACAGTGCTGTGGTTATTCAGGCATATCTGACTCTTCCTCACCCCCTTCGGGGTTGGAGGGGTTTGACATTGCCTTCTCCAACTCGTATTACAGATGAGGAAACTGAGGGAGAGGGTGAAATGACTTGCCCAGGGTCACACAGTTAGTAAGTGTCTGAGGCTGAATTTGAACTCAGCTCTTCCTGACTCCAGGCCCAGCACTCTATCCAGTGAACCATCTAGCTGCCCACAATAAGCCATACTTTTACAATGTAGATTGGTGATGACACTAATGATATGGCATCTAGGAGTAAAGTATTAACCAAGAGAAAATTTTCCATCTTCAAAAAGAGTATTTCAATCTTGCAAGAAAAGTATCCCTGGAAAACAAATTAAATGCTGCCATTGTCTTCTTCTCCCTTATCTCCACCTTCTCCTCCTCTTCCTTTTCCTGACAGTGATCATACCTGAGGACTCCTTGAGTTCAGCCTCACCAGTCCTAGTCACTGCTCCCTCTAGGTCTGTCTTGTTGTGAAGCAGAGAGGACAACCTTGTAGCAGTATCATGGAGATGGGACGTCTATAAGTGGGGTTTCATGGCACCTCTATCCAACCGCCAACATTTAATGATAAGCAGAATTGTTGCGCTGCTTGATAATGGAGAGCCAGGTAAAAGATTGTGACTTCTGAGTTTCCCACTATGCCCTAGGAAGCTCATTATTGGGAAATTCTTATCATCTTGGTACCCCACCTCATGGCTACCCTCTGTCTCCTGACTGGCTGTGGGGGCATGAGCTTCAAACCCTCCTTTTAAGGAAGGAGCTTGGCTCAATCATCTCCTCATTTCTCCTCTGGCTGCCCTACTCTATGACTTCTTGGACTTTTTCACATGCACCCATGTTGGGGTCCTCAACCCCTACCCTTTCAGCTGTCCTGTCTTCTCCATTAGATTATAAGCTGCTTGAGGGCAGGGACGATTTCTTTTCTTCATATTTTTATCTCCAGCACTTGGCACAGTGCCTGGCACATAGTAGGGGCTTAATTCATGTTTACTGACTGACTACATCCGTAAATCATTCTGCTTATACTGGGAATAATCATGTCCCAATACTAACTGAGAATGGTCTGCAAGTCTTCCAGAGAAGGAAAGAAGAAATATAGTGGAAAGAGTACATCAGATCCTGACCCTACATCTTATTACCTGCCAATCACTTCATCTCTCTGTGTCTCAATTTCCTCATTTGTCAAATGATGGAGCAGGACTAGTGACCTCTTAAGTTCTTTCCATAATAACCCTCATACTCACAAAGGCATGTATGGCTGGTCTGAGGGATGAGATAAATCCTCCCTTTGATACTTGCCAGCAGTGGAAACAACTCATTTAATCTCTGTCTCATCTGCTAAGCTGGGATAATAATATAATAATATTTATATTTTATGGGGCAGCTAGGTGGCCCAATGAGTAGAGCGCTGGCCTGGAGTCAGGAAGACTCATGTTCATGAGTTCAAATCTGGCTTCTAGACGCTTTCTGGCTGCATGACCTTAGGTAAGTCATTTAACCCTGTTTGCTTCAATTTCCTCATCTGAAAAATGAGCTGAAGAAGGAAATGGCAAACCACTCCAAAATCTTTGCCAAGAAAATCCCAAACAGGGTCATGGAGAGTTGAACACAATTGGAAAATGTTCATAAGGTCAATCTGAGGCTCAAATGGGGTAATGTACGTAAAGTCCTCTAAACTTTAGAGTGCTATATTATCATTGCTATGTTCATTTTAACCAACACCTGCCTCTCCACTGAATGGATCACACCAGCGTCAGCCCTTTCCACTGGAGTCTACTCCTGCTCTTTACACCTGAAGGGAGGAGGGATAGACATTCTTCTTGCTCCCAGTTGCTACTTCCAAGCCACTCCTGGAATACTACCCTTCGGTGATCTCTTCATGTTTTGAGATACACTCATTCCACGCACATGCACACCAGCGGCACGGTGGAAAGTGTGCTAGATACGAAGACAGAGGAGCTGGGTTCCAATCCCAGCTTTAAGCAAGTTGCCTAACATCTATGGAGGTTGCTCATCCATAAAAAAAGGTCTCTGAACGTTCCTTCTAGCTTGAAATCCTATGAGCACGTTCCCCACCCCACCCCAACCTTCTTGCCAGCATCTCCCAACGTCTAGCTCCCTCGCTCATCATTCCCAGGAATGTTAGTTCATTTTCTACCATCACTCATAGATATTTCAATATTCAGGTTTACATACTCTGACAACTAGCTTGACCGTACAACTCCTTATCTTCACCTACTCAAGGAATTCCTTCTCCACTGAACTTCAACGGCAAAATGACTTGGCCATACTTTAGACCTCCTTTTTTTTTTTTAGAATTTCACTATATCCACTACCACTGAGACCTGGGACGTTTGAAATTCCACAATCTGAGCAAACTCTCTCTCATCGTCCTACCTCTCCTGCTTTCTCACTACATCTGCCCTTTGCCCTTCTCATGACCTCTGTTTCCCTTGATCCACTCCTGGTCACCCAGGTCATCTCTCCCATTCTGCTATACTTACTACCCTTAATTATATGGTCCACCATGTTACTCTTCAGTGCCCCCCAATGGTTTCTATGATAGTCTCCAAACCCTTCAGCTTGACATTTAAACGCTTTCACAATCTGACTCTGGCTTTCATTTCCCTTCATGCTCTCTGTTCCAGTCAAACTCGGCCTTCTATCTGTTGCCTCTGTGCCTTTGCACAGGCTGTGCTCCATGATGAGGATGCACTCCTCCTCATCTATGCCTCTTGGGACCCTTAGCTTCCTTCAATGCTTTGTTTAGTTGTGTCTACTATGGAATCAGAAGTCTGGGTCAATTAGATTTCTAAGTCTGCTATTTTGTTGTAATGTCAGTGTGTGAAGGGCTCTGGGTCACTCAGGCATGGCAGCCCTGGAGGACACTGGGAAATCCCCTGACTTTCAGCAGAGCAATGAAAAATGTGTTCTGTGTGCTCTTGTAATTTTGATAACCCCATTGTCCATGAATGTTTTGCCTTCCACAGAGTTTTCTAGGCCTTAGCAGCTCACCTTCAAAAACGTCCATCACTTTTGTAAATAGTTCTACGGATATGCCGATCTATACTTGGTCCTCTCTATCCTGCTCCTTCCATCCTTTGATTCTTTGCCCCTCAACAGAATGATTAAGCATTTTGAGAGATCCCTGCTGCCCAGTCCCTCTTAGAACTTCTTTGATGAGTCTCTCCAATATGGCCACAGGTTGTCAAAAAGAGAAATACTCCTTGGGCTTGACTTAGTGGAGTGCCAATGGTCACTTCTCCCATGCTCCTCCATGAGCCTTTTCCTATTCCCCTTAGAGGCTAGTACTCTATCCCTCCTCAGACTTGCTTCTTTATGTTTGTGTGTTATGCCTGCCAGGAGAACAGAGGCTCCTTGAAGACTGGAAATGTTTTTGCCCATGCATCCTCTGGCTAGCACATTTTTATGCACATAGTACATACAATAATAACAAACACCATTTATTATCACCTCAGAATCCCTTTCCTTCTACCCTTTCCCACCATCAAATCCTTGACCCGAGCTAACCCCAGCCATCTAATTTGTCTACTCCCCTACCAAGTCAGCACAACAGTGATGGATGAAATCTTGAGCTGAATTGAGTTTACTTACTTCAAATTTCTGTTACCCAACCTCCATGGGAACTCACAACTCATTCATAATACTTCTCTAACTTTGCAATTCTCACAAGAGTTTGTTCCAAAGCTCTCCTTTCCCTCACTGCACCCACTCATTACCCCAGGCCTTGCAGAGGACACCCAACATGAGCACCCACAGCCCTTTCCATCATTATTTCCTTAGAACTCAGCATTATCACCTAATTAGGAACCTCAACTGATTAAAGCTAATCCCTCTATTTGCACCATCCATTCTACTCCTTCCTACTTAAAAATATAGTGAAGAAGCATTTATGAAGCATTTACTATGTGCCAAGACTGGTTAAATAGGGGAAATGGACAGAAAAAGTGCCAAGTTCTTGCTTTCCAGCACCTCACATTCTAATTGGGGCAGAGAGCCCACAGAAGAGCTCAGCTGTAGCATAAATGGCAAGACCCAAAAGTCTTAAGGGTACAGCTTAAACGGAAAAAAACAGCAGCGGTTAGGATGCATTACCTCCTCCAAAACCTTGCTACATACAGTCATTCTCATTTACTGATTACTTGCTATCTGCCCACAACATACTTAAACGTCCCCAATCCGTAAAAAAGCCTTCACTGGGCTCCATTTGGCTATCATCCTGTTTTCCCCTTCTCTGCCACTGCCCCTACTTCCTCACTCCAAAGGGATGCCATTCCCAGTCATCCTGATCTCTATTTGGCCACCAGGCCCAGATGGCTCCAGAGCACAAAGTGAGGCTGATGACCTTGCGCAGCCCGCCCCCTCACTTAAATCCAATTCACTTGCAAAGTCATGGCATCACCTTCCTGATGTCATGCTCCTCTTCCAAAGCAAAGGACAAACAACCACTTGCTCCTCAACCCCATGCAATCTGGTATCTGCCCTTTCCATTCTAACAGGATATTTTTTTCTCAAAAGTCACCAATAAGAACTCCTAATGACTAAATGTGGGCAGCCAGGTGGCACAGTGGATAGAGTACAGGGCATGGAGTAAGGAAACTCATCTTCCTGATTTCAAATTGGCCTCATACACTTATCAGCTTGTGACCCTGGGCAAGTCACTTAACCCTACTTGCCTCAGTTTCCTCATCTGTAAAATGAGCTGGAGAAGAAACTGCTCCAGTATCTTTGCCAAGAAAACCCCAAATAGGGTCATGAAGAGTCAGACAGTACTGAAAAGCAACTGAACAAGTAAAATGACTAAACATAACAGCCTCTTTCCCTCTTCCTCATCCTTGACACAATTAACCACTCCTTCCCATCCAATACTTTGTTCTCTTTTTACTTCAAAGTCATTTTCTAACCATTCGATGCCAATCTGTCATCCTCTTCATGACTTCAGGGTGCTCCTGAAGGTTCTCTCTTTATACTCTCTCCCTTGGCAATCTCATTCATTCTCATGGCCTCAGCTACCAAGTCTAGGAAGAAGATTTCCAAATTTGTGCGGACAGACTGGACTCCCCTCTCCACCTATTTAGACATGCCAACACAAACTAAACATGTCTACAGGAGAGCTTAATATCCTCCACAGACACACACACCAACCACTGCTCCTCCTTCCAGAGTTCAGTACTTGCTGCTGTCTCCCAGGTCCACAATCCCAGGTCATTTTGTGTCCTTCCTCTCCCATCAAGGCCTGTCAATCCAACCTTTTGTAGCATTTCCTCCTGCATGGAGCCCCACCCCATTCTTCTCACCGTCACACACTTCTGATGAAACTATTACAATCATTTCCTAAGGTGTTCTTGTCTCCAGTCTCTTCCCTTCTGCAGCTGGTCTTTAACACTCCTGCTAGAGTATTTTTTCTTATGTCTAGACTTATAATATTGCTCTCTATAATATATAATTATCTATAATAATAATCTATAATATACTATTGCTTCTAAAATCAACTGAAGCTTCTCTATGGTCAGGCACCTTTCCAACTTGTCAAATATTATTCTATTTTTAATAGTCTACACAAGAAGTATCAAACTTCTTATCTAAAACTCCTTAGTATGGCCAGCACCAGATTAATACATAATTGGGAAACGTTTAACAAAATAAAAATAGAACATAATACTAATTTAAAGTTTTCTAAGTCAGTATGTGGCCCATGAGAATCTCTTTCCATTGGAGTTTCATACTCCTGCTCCACATTCCAGCCAATGTAGATTCCTCTCTGGCCTTGGAACACGTACTTTCCTTCCTCTAACCCTAAATGTGCTCATTCTGTTCCGTAGGCCCCTTAACACCTTTGGAGTTCCTGTCCACCCTTTAAAGCCTAATCACCTCGTGGAACCTTCCCCCTTCAGACCTTACAGAACACTCAGTCTTATAGCTTTCTATTAAACTGATCACGTTATGTGGGGTATCACAGTTATCTCCATGAGCCTTGGCCCTTCACCAAAGTATAGATTCCATGGGGGCAGGCACTGGGCCTTATCTAACCCTTCAGCTTACCATATGCTCTGCCCATCAAAGGTTTCACAAATATTTGTTCAATACACGAATACAAGTTGTATCACCCTGCCTCCATCTCCCTTGCACAGTTCCTTAGATGAACTAAAGCTCCACCAAACAGATATTAATTTGTGGCAAACAAGAAATGTCCTGAGGTAATTAGAATACTGTGAGATGGTGGGGGGCGGGGGCTCAGTCACATGACTGGTTTAGAAAAGCAACTGAAGAAACTAATCCATAATGAGGTTCCCTCTGCGGATGAACGTGAGGGTGGGGTATAGTGGAAGGTAATTATGAGCAGGTACTGCCATGCTGGAAGGCAGGACTACACAATATCTGAATAGTGAGAGGGCACTAAATATCAGAGTTGGAGTTGATACAGCAGCAATTCAGGCACCCTCATTCAGTGGAACAAGAGAGGAGTAACCCAGTTTTTCTAATACCTAGTAAGAGTTTTCCAACTCCACTCCCTTCATCCTTCCTAGCTCCACATTGTGGTAATAACCTTCTCCTTTCCTCTCAGACCGAGGGTTTAATCCCACTTAAGAAGCCCAACGACCGCTTTTACTTGCTCACATGTCACTGTGATCTGGTTCTGTGTTGAAACAAGAATAAGTATCGTTATTATTATAACCAATATTTTCAAAGCTTTGTATTAATTCCTTCATGTTATAAATGTATGTATAGGGCGTGCAATCACACACTGTATCTACATATGCTTGTATATACATCTATGTTATATATGTTTATATTCAGCATATGGTTACATGCTACACATGTGTGTACATATATAAAGTTTAAGGTGTTTATATTCTATCATGAGAGGCAACTTACATACATACACATACACACACATATGTATGCAGCCCTCTGGGAGAGAAAGAAACAGAGACAGAGAGAGGAAGAACTCGCTAAGGGAAGGAACACCTTCATTTCTGGCCTTTCTGTCTCTAGCACAGCACCTGAATGTAGAGGCAGTAAGTACTCAACGTTTGCTGGTTGATGACTGGTCTTTCATTTCCAGATATGGAAATGCCATGAGGAAACGACTGGACGCAGAGATCTCTAATGCTCTCCCATACTATCCACAATGCCTCGATTCCTCTTCTCGAACCCCATGCCTAAGTACGGTCTCTTTCTGCTTAGGAAGTTAGCTTGTGGACCCCTCTGCCTCCCCCAGGAGCCGCTGACCTTGCATTTAAATGGCTTGACGTCAGAGTGCACGATCATATGGGCCTTCAGCGTCTGCTTCTGCACGAAACTCTTGAAGCACAGGTGACACTGGTATGCCCGGATGTTGGTGTGGATCAGCACATGTCTCTTCATGTTGGCCAGCAGGGTGAACTCCCGCCCACAGATGCCACATTTGTGCTCCTTTACGCCCTGCGAGGAGGCAAGGGGCAGGAAACAGTGGTTAACGGGTGCCGCTTGTTCCTGGACTCGATAAATACATTTAGATTTTCGATGATGAATGCTGGGCTCCAAATACTATGGCATGGCATTTTCCTCATCCCCCCTCCTCTTTTCCTTAAAGGTCACCCTGCTAAAGGAGCGGCTGGTTGCCAGTCTATCATCTCCTTCTTCTGGGAAATCTCGGTGAGAAAGACTAATGGAGAAAAACAAAATGCATCGATTTTGTGGCTGTTTTTCAGACCAGTCTGATATCACTGGGATAAATAAAAATGTGGTTAATCAGCCTTTGGTAAGTCTGCTCTTTTCAGAAGAGTCTGTAGGAGTAGAGTCTATCCCAGTTCATCAATATGAAAGAAACGCAAGGAAGGGATGATCTTGTTTTCACAGGATGAGCAGCACTCACTTGAACTCTCAGAAAGAACGTGTAGCTCCCAGAATACTCCGTACTCACACCTACCAACTCTCCCCACAAACACTGAGTGCAGTGCCCACCATGTGCAAACACTGACGTGCCGGGCATCTGGGGATACAAAGGGGAGGTGCCTACCTTGCAGGACAAAGTGGAAGGGTTTTGGTGTTATTGAGACATATCTACTCTTTGTGATCCCATTTAGTTTTCTTGGCAAAGACACTGCAGTGATTCGCCATTTCCTCCTCCAGCTCATTTAGCAGAGGAGGCAAACAGGGTTAAGTGACTTACCCAGAGTCACACAACTAGCAATATCTGAGGCCAGATTTGAAATCACAAATATGATTCTTCCTGACTTCAACCACTGGCGCTCTATCTACTGCACCACCTAGCTGGCACTCAGGTAATCCCTAGGACAGGGGGAACCCATGGCCTCGAGGCCACATGTGGCCCTCTAGGTCCTCAAGTGCAGCGCTTTGACTGACTCCAAACTTCACAGAACAAATAGGATTTTGTGAAATGTGGAAGTCTGGATTCAGGCAAAGGGCCATGTCTGAGGACCTAGAGGGCCACATGTGGCCTTGAGGCCACAGGAAACCCACCCCTGCCGTAGGATTTATCTATTAAGCTGCTAATTGTACTGGTGGAAGGAGTTCCCATCCAGGCAGGTCCCCCCATTAATGAAATCCCAGTTCCTTCATGTACTATTGGAGTACATCAGATTGTAAACTCGTTGAAAGTAGTCTATGGTGCCTGACCCCTCAGTGACCAGCCAAGTACTTTTCAATTTTCATTTAACAAATATTTTCTGAATGAATAAGCAGTCAACATGACTTTTGAACTCACAGCCCTCAGCCACTGTAGACAATGTAGGATATGACTCCTGAGCCCTCAAAGAGACAGGTTGCCGATTTCCAAAAAAGACTTGGCAAAGAGAGGGCTCACCCTCTGGGATTATAAAACAGTATGGAAGGAGTTGTTCATGTTTCATTGTTTTTTGAGAAGTGCTTGAATGCTTAAGTAATGATGCTCTCAACTGAGAACATTTCCTGGGATTCATAACTGGGGTTGGGCGATTAGCTAACCCCAGCTAGTCATCGTGTTCAAGAACAGGCCTTTTTAGAGAGACCTTGACCCATTATAAACCTTGGGAGCTAAAACTGGGAGTTTTTAAAACGAACTGCCAACCACACAAATTCCAAATGTCTGGAAGTTCTATCCATGTAACCTCTTTGAAAGCAAAGATTTTCATTTTTCTCTGTGTAGCACAGTGCCTGGCACATAGTAAGAGCTTAACAAAAATTTATTGATCGGTTAATTGACCAGTAGCTTGTAGGTTCAGTCTTGTAATAAAAGACCTAATGTTGTGATATTAATGGTTATCCATGGTAACCTACTTAAGTAGAACGTGGATAATTTAACAGCTTTAAATTCCAACTCATCTCTGCCATTGACTTGCTATGGGATCTGGAGGAAAGTAACCAGGCAGCTGGTTGGGGAATGGATAGAAAAAAAAACTCAAGAGTTCAGATCATACCTTGGATGTTCTCTAGCTGTGTGACCCTGGGTAAACCTGTCTCTCTGTCTCTGTCTCTCTCTCAGTTTCCTCATCCATAAAATGGAGCTGGTGACAGCACCGACCTCATGGGATTGATATGGGGGCCAAATGAGTTAACACGTGTTATTCACAAATCCGAAAGTCTCCTATCAATGCTTGTCACTATTATTATACTACGTATGGCTGCATTTCCTCCTTAGAATGGTTACGGTAAAAAAAAAAAAAAACAAAGTACCACTTTTCAGGATGACTAAGAGAAATAATCCACAGAAACAATTAGGGGCTGGACAGAGATATATTAAAACCAAAATACAGAAGATGGCTCATCTGCAAAAAATGATGCTTATAGGACTTGGAGCCATAAGAAAGAGAAGAAATTCAACCCTTTCCATTTGTTAATAAAAATCCATTTTTAGTGAGTAACAAATTTAATTTTGAAAAAAAAAGTTCTATTGAGTATTCAGACAATGAGTTTTAAAATTATAAAACAAATGTAAGTACATGGGGGCGGGAGGTTTGCTGGTGCCAGCTGGTCCTGATTATTAAATTTTCAGTATGAGCGTTTAACATCTCAGCAATCAGCAAACACTATAAATTAGGGCTTTATTTAATATTTCCTTGATTATCTAGGCTTAAGAAAATGAAGAAGAAAATGTTAATGCAGATTAAACTTAAAAATCTGTCCAGGGTGTGCGTAAATAGAAAGTCATATCTATATCCGTATTTTGTGGTTCAGTCACCTAACTCTCTGTAGCCTCGTCTGGGGTTTTCTGGGCAAAGATACTGGAGTGGAATGCCATTCCTTCACCAACTCATTTGGCAGAGGAGGAGACTGAGGCCAACGGGCTTACGTGATTGCCTAGGGTAACAGAGCTAGTAAGTGTCTGAGGCCAGAACTGAACTCAGGAAGACAAGACTCCAGGACCATCACTCTATCCGCTGAGCCATCTTGTCTATCTTCTCCATATACATAAGCAATTTTTTCTCTGTCTCTCTCTCTCTCAGAGAGTTAGTTTTTAATCATTTACCAGAATACTTCTGTTTTTAACTCACTGAAAATGTTCTAAAATGTTTTGTTTTAAAATTTATTTTTTTAAACTACAATTTATAAGGAGGAAGAAGCGAAAGGGAACCTTAAAGATCCTGAGGACAATTCTCTTATTTTACAGATGGGACAGACAAACAAGCGACAACTTATTTTTGGATTCTCTCTGCAGTTATGTCCTAAAAGTACAAGACCTCATGCTTACATAATCCTTTACAAGTGCAGAGTATTTCACATCTGAGATTCCATAGGAAGCCCACAACAACACTGTAGGGCAGGCACTCTTATTAGGCTCATTTTATAGACAAGAAAACTGAGGCTCAGAGAGACAGGGACAAGTGACTTGCCCAGGGTCACCTGCCTGGTGCCTGAGGCAAGATTTAAACCCAGATCTTTCCATAGTTGTTAAGAATGGCCCAGTTAAAAGAGGACAAGTTGGGAGTCTGAAAACCTTGATTTTAACGCAGCCTCAGCTATTTCTGAGCTCCCTGTATGACCCTGGACAAGTCACTTCCCCTTGGCTGGGCTTGTTTCCTCAGCTGTAAGATGAGGAGGCTGGTTAGGTTTGTAGGCACCATGTCTGTCCAGTTCTAAGTTCTATGACCTCAGAGCACTCCTTTCCTAGGGAGGTTCCTGTCTGCCTCTTGTACTAAGGCCTCACCAGCAAGGTGGTGAGATACTGGAGTGCCAGGCCCTGAGCGGGCACTGTGACCCTGGTCATGGGGCACTGGAGACCCACAGGGTCGCTCTGGCACCAGGAAGGGCGGTATGCCCATCTTAGAGAGATTAACCAAGAATATTGGGTTTGGTCCTGGGAAATGTGGTTCTGAAAAGAAAATCACATGGGAACCTTCCTGCTCCAGTACAGACAATTCTGAAACAAGCCCTAGGGAATAAAGGAGGTGCTTGTGTGCCCTACAGGGAGAGGGGGGACTCCTCGGGGGGGCTCCCCTCCTTTGGGGGCTCCCCTCCCCCATCCCCCTCTTGGAGGTCTCCCCTCCCCATTCCCTCTTGGGGGTCTCCCCTCCCCATCCCCTCTTAGGGGGTCTTCCCTCCCCTCCCCATCCTCTCTTGGGGGGTCTCCCCTCCCCTCCTTCCCCTCTTGGGGGGGTCTCCCCTCCCCATCCCCCTCCTGGCTGTCTCCCCTCCCTTCCCCTCCTGGTGGTCTCCCCCCCATCCCCTCCTGGCGGTCTCCCCTCCCGGCGGTCCCCCCCCATCCCCTCCTGGCGGTCTCCCCTCCTGGCGGTCCCCCCCCCTTCTCCTCCTGGCGGTCCCCCCCCATCCCCTCCTGGCGGTCTCCCCTCCCCATCCTCTCTTGGGGGGGTCTTCCCTCCCCTTCCATCCTCTCTTGGGGCGGTCTCCCCCCCCCCCCTCCCCTCCTGGCGGTCTCCCCCCCCATCCCCTCTTGGTTGGGTCTCCCCCCCCCATCCCCTCCCGGCAGTCCCCCCCCCATCCCCTCCTGGCGGTCTCCCCCTCCCCATCCTCTCTTGGGGGGGTCTTCCCTCCCCTCCCCATCCCCTCCTGGCGGTCCCCCCCCCCGTCCCCTCCTGGCGGTCTCCCCCCCATCCCCTCCTGGCGGTCTCCCCCCCATCCCCTCTTGGGGGTCTCCTCCCCCATCCCCTCTTGGGGGGGTCTCCCCTCTCCTCCCCATCCCCTCTTGGGGTCTCCCCTCCCCATCCTCTCTTGGGGGGTCTCCCCTCCCCATCCCCTCTTGGGGGGGTCTCCCCTCCCCATCCCCTCTTGGGGGAGTCTCCCCTCCCATCCCCTCCTGGCGGTCTCCCCCCCATCCCCTCCTGGCGGTCCCCCCCCTTCCCCTCCCGGCGGTCCCCCCATCCCCTCCTGGCGGTCTCCCCCCCCATCCCCTCCTGGCGGTCCCCCCCCTTCCCCTCCTGGCGGTCCCCCCCTTCCCCTCCTGGCGGTCTCCCCCCCCCATCCCCTCCTGGCAGTCTCCCCCCCCATCCCCTCCTGGCGGTCTCCCCCCCCCATCCTCTCTTGGGGGGGTCTCCCCTCCCCTCCCCATCCTCTCTTGGGGGGGTCTCCCCCCCCCCGTCCCCTCCCGGCGGTCTCCCCCCCCCCCCGTCCCCTCCTGGCGGTCTCCCCTCCCGGCGGTCCCCCCCCATCCCCTCCCGGCGGTCTCCCCGCCCCCCACCTTGTGCGTGAGCGCGTGCTGCTTGAGGTGGTGCGGCTGCACGAACTCCATGCCGCACTCGGAGCAGATGTAGGGCCGGATGTCGCGGTGCTTCATCACGTGGTTCTGCAGCTGGCTCGGGTACTGGAAGGCCTTGTCGCAGTCCCCGCAGCGGTACTGCACCGGGCCGCGGTGGCCCGCCAGGTGCCGCTTGAGCTGGGCCAGGCTGGCGCAGTCCAGGCCGCACTCCACGCACACGTGGTCGCGGCCGCCCTCGTGCTTGGCCTCGTGCGCCTTGAGCTCGCTGGGGTAGGCGAAGCCGCGGCCGCACGCCCCGCAGCTGTAGGGCTTGACGGCGCTGTGCTGCATCATGTGGCGCTTGAGGTGGCTGGTCTGCGTGAAGGCCTTGTGGCACACCTGGCACTTGTGCGGCCGCGTGCCCTGGTGCGTCAGCATGTGCGTGTGCAGGTGGCTGAGCTGCTTGAAGAGCTTCCCGCAGCGGCCGCACGCGTGCGGCTTCACGCCGCTGTGGCCCAGGATGTGCGTGACCAGGTTGTACTTGGACGTGTAGGACTTGGCGCACGTGGGGCAGCGCCAGCGCTTCTGCGCGCCGCCCACGTCCACGTAGTAGCTGTCGTCGATGCGGACGTTCACGTCCACGCGCTCCACCGCGGGCCGGGCCCTGCTCGGGCCGCCGCTCGGCCTTGCGCGGCCGGGGCTGCGGCGGGGGGCGGCCGTAGGCCGGGCCGGGCGCGGGCAGGAGGAGGGGCAGCACCAGGCCGGGGTGCAGCTTGGGTAGCAGGGGTAGGGCGCGGGCAGGAAGGGCGGCGGAGCGGGCCGGGCCCAGGCGGGGCCGGGCTTGGCGGGCTCCTGCTTGATGGGCTTGGCGCCCAGGGGCCCCAGGCTGCGGTAGAACTGGAAGCCCAGGTTGCAGAGGTCGATCATGCGGGCGTCATACCGGGGGGCCGGGGGCTGCCGGAAGAGCGGGGCCGGGCCGGAGCCCGGGCCCGGGGCCTTGTCGGGCTGCTGGGCGGGGGCGGCGTCGGCCGGGGGCTGGTAGGGCATCTTGGTGGGCACGCTCTTGCGCTTGCGGGACCCACCCCCTTCTAAGATGCCCGGGAATCCCTCGGGGTCCCCCGAAGGAGGTTCGTACCGAAACGGGGCGAAGGGGCCCCCGAACCCCTCGGGGAAGGGTTGTCTCTGGCGGGCTTTCATCCGGGGGGCCCCCAGCTGCAGGCAGTGGGGCAGAGGCGGGGCCCTCTTCGCGCCCAGGTCGAAGCAGGCGTCCTCGCCTTTGATCATCCCGGCCTCGGTCTGCGCCCTGGCGGCTTCCTGCAGAGAGAGAGGGAAGTGAGTGCAGGCTGGACCCGTCCTGAGTTATAGAGAGGGCTGTGTGCCCTTGGTTCTTGTGGAGGACCCTGGCATCAAGGGGACGGCATGAGGGAGGGAGGGCTGTGCAGGGCCCCGGCCTCATCTTCTCCTCCTGAGCCACCTGGGTGCAGTGGCCAGATAGTCATCAGGCGGCTGGAGATGGCCCAGGAGGCAGTGGGGTACCCTGGCATCAGGGGGATGGCATGAGGGAGGGGGAGCTGTGCAGGGCCCCGGCCTCATCTTCTCCTCCTGAGCCACCTGGGTGCAGTGGCCAGATAGTCATCAGGCGGCTGGAGGCCCAGGAGGCACTGGGGGACCCTGGCATCAGGGGGACGGCATGAGGGAGGGGGAGCCGTGCAGGGCCCCAGCCTCGCCTTCTCCTGAGCCACCTGGGTGCAGTAGCCAGATAGTCATCAGGTAGCTGGAGATGGCCCAGGAGGCAATGGGGGACCCTGGCATCAGGGGGATGGCATGAGGGAGGGAGGGCTGTGCAGGGCCCCAGCCTCGCCTTCTCCTCCTGAGCCACCTGGGTGCAGTGGCCAGATAGTCATCAGGCGGCTGGAGATGGCCCAGGAGGCAGTGGGGGACCCTGGCATCAAGGGGACGGCATGAGGGAGAGGGAGCTGTGCAAGGCCCCGGCCTCATCTTCTCCTCCTGAGCCACCTGGGTGCAGTGGCCAGATAGTCATCAGGCGGCTGAAGATGGCCCAGGAGGCAGTGGGGTACCCTGGCATCAGGGGGATGGCATGAGGGAGGGGGAGCTGTGCAGGGCCCCAGCCTCGCCTTCTCCTGAGACATCTGGGTGCAGTGGCCAGATAGTCATCAGGTGGCTGGAGATGGCCCAGGAGGCAGTGGGGGACCCTGGCATCAGGGGGATGGCATGAGGGAGGGGGAGCTGTGCAAGGCCCCGGCCTCATCTTCTCCTCCTGAGCCACCTGGGTGCAGTGGCCAGATAGTCATCAGGAGGCTGAAGATGGCCCAGGAGGCAATGGGGGACCCTGGCATCAGGGGGACGGCATGAGGGAGGGAGGGCTGTGCAGGGCCCCAGCCTCGCCTTCTCCTCCTGAGCCACCTGGGTGCAGTGGCCAGATAGTCATCAGGTAGCTGGAGATGGCCCAGGAGGCAATGGGGGACCCTGGCCCTTTCAGGCCAGGTCTTATCCATTCTCACTTTGAGGGAGACACCCATTCTGTGAGTAGCTTCTTTAAGTTACTCAAGGGGTGGCCCCTTTCATAAGAAAAAATCAGACTGGGGAGGGGAAGACCCTCAGGGTTCATGGGTAAAGGAAACAATTCCTGTATAGAGGGTAATACTTGCTCCAAGCTGACCTTAATCCTTCTTCCCACGGGCCATTTATGATACCACTTAACTTTCCCCAGACCAGAAAGGTTGGAGGAGTTACCTACCCTGGAACTTCACCCTGGAACTCGAATTCTAAATCACCTTCCAGTCCAGGGGGAAAGTTTGGCATTCTCTCAGTTCCTTAAATCAAATCTACAAATTTACTAAACATCTGCTATGCTAACTGTGCTAGGCCTGCTTCCTTGGTGGATCTATCTACATCACAGCATTTTGGGGTAGATCGTCTCATTAAATGCTCCAATTCTGTAATAACCATTCACGTAATTTAGAAGTAACAAACCCCAAACTGAAGCAGGAAAGGCTTGAACTAATAATGATAATGTATTATTTATAATAATGCTTATTATACATAAATATATTTTTATTTTACATAATGTAACAATATAATATTTCATGTTATTTACAAATACAATATTCATCATAATGATGATTTATTATATATAACTCATTCCTACGGCACTTTAAGGTTGGCAAAGCACTCTTGTGACAGGTTTGTGCAAGGTAGCTACAGGTCGGCCACCCCCGCCTTCTGTCCAAAACATGAACTTCCATTTTCCTCAACCAAGAAAGTTGTGAGTCCCAGGAAGATTTATCTTCCTGAGTGCAAATATGACCTCAGACGTTTACTAGCTGTGTGACCCTGGGCAAGTCCCTTAACCCTGTTTGCCTCAGTTTCTGAATCTATAAAATGAGCTAGAGAAAGCCATGGCAAAACCCTTAGAAACTTTGCTAAGAAAATCCCAAATGGCGTCACAAAGAGCTGGACTGAAATAACTGAACAACACAAGGTAAGATTCCTAGACAGCCTCCGAGCCCAGAGCCAGGATCCTCTCCAATGTGGCTCAAATGTAGGTTGACTTAAGATGGGTGATCTGCAAGGATCAGGAAGGCTAGCTTCATGCTGGAGGCTCACTGTGTAAATAGTGTTTATCTCCGCTCTAGGCAGGCTTTGAAAGCACGCTGATTATCCCTCATTAGGACATAAGTGTCTTAATGAGATGTTTGTGGAGTTTTTCAACAATGAAAGCTAATTTCCTTAACTATAAAGTGGGGGGTGTGTTGGAATGAAACACACACATACACACACTTGTACTCACACACAACAGCCCAACTGCCAACAATTCAATTCTTTCAACTTGTGAGAATGATTGGGAGTTTCTTAAAAGCCCTTGAAATAAAACCAGGAGAGGACTGAGGATAAAAAAGGATGGATATTTTCCATTTACTGCCTCTGCTCTTTAGGCAAGTCCCATCTGAGCCTCAGTTTCTTAATCAATAAAGGAGAGATAATGATATTTTTGCAACCGACTTTGCCAGGTTGCCAGGATCAAATGAGATAACGGAGCTGAAAACTTTGCCCATGGTACTCAAGGCTGAAGAGGTTATATTATTGGTATGATTTGTCATTATGGCTATTAGTATTAAGATGCAACCAGTCAGAAACATTTGGACTTCATTCACCATATCTGGCTATGAGACCCTGGGTAAGTCACTTAATTTCCCATTGTCTCAGGCCATGCATTGGCTACAAGGTTCAAAAACAATTGTGGATCAGGTAGATAGGGAGAAGGAGATTCCTTACGTTGAGCTCTCTATATCCACAAAACCTTGGGTCCAGAGTTTCTCCAGTTCATTACTGCTATTCTTGTATTTGACCTTTTTTCCCCATTGGGAGTTGGGAAACTACTCGGGTTTGTCTTCCTGGGCAGTTGGAGCTTGGAGATGGAAGAAGGGCATTGCAGAAATAGTCCTGCCAGGAACACTCAGGAATCCCATTTCCTGCCTTCCTTCCCTTTTCCAAAACATCTGATTCACATAGTGCTTTATACATTTCACATGTACTATTGCAACAACCCTATGGAATACACAGAGCAGTTATTTTTGTTACTCCTGTTTTGCAGATGAGGAAACAGAATCGAGGAGGTTAAAAACTTACCTAAAAGTGACAGAGATAGCAGGAAGGAAAATCAGAACTTGGACCTATGTTTTTTCAACTTCAAATACAGTATTTCCAGTATACAGTGTTAATTTCCTAGCATTCTTAGTAGAATATTTCATTTGCTCCCACTGCTAACCGTGAGATTAGCATAAACATTATATAGATAGCAGGGAAGGTAGAAGGGAGATGACTGGGGAGAACCGCCAACACTGAGGAGAGGGGAGGTTTCCCCCTCTTTTGCCTCCCTCAGCCCTTTTCTGTCTGGGGCTGCCGAGAACCCACCCCAGCTGTTTGATTGCTCACAAGGCGTGGATGAGATGGGGTTATCAACTCTCATCATTCCAATGAGATGAAGAACCATCAGCCTTTGCCATCTGTTCTGTGTGTCCTAAGGTCCTCTCAGCCTTATCATCTGCCCTAAATTTATAACCTACAGCATATCCTCCAACATTGACAACTGATCTACCAGCTTAGTCCAAGGATCTTTAGGTCTTAGCATCTGATGTTCCTTCACACCTGCAGGATTTCTGGGCTTTTCCATCGGTGTTACCACTGAATTTTCTTTCATGTGCTGTCTCACCTAATTTTCTTTGAGATCAAGGATTGTCACCCTTTTTCTGTTTGGATGCCAAGTGATTAACAGTGCCTGGCACATCTAGTGACTGTCTGACTACTGATGACAGTGACACTGCTTTCTTGAGTGAATAAAAAAGCATTTGATACAAAGACAAAAATAAAACAACTTGGTCCTCAAGCATCTTACATTTTTAAAAATAAGGAATGGTGATGTGGATTCTTGGGCTCATAGGCCAAACAAGACGCAAACTCTCCTGTGTCGATTCCCCCTGCTTTCTACCAATCCATGTAGTCCCCTATACCTAAATGAAATGGGAAATGGGGTGTGGCATGAAGGACCAGAAGCCCAATTTGACTGGACTGCAGAGTACAGAAAGGGGGGAGTAAAGGTAGATTTGAACCAGTTGCCAAAGGCTAGTGACTGATAAGAATGACAAGGCAAAAATCAAGAAATTGATTTTTTCAATTTCGTAGTCATTTGATCAGTTTTCAGCCTTGCTTGGCAAGGTTTTATTTCTTTTAGGGCCAGGAGGGCAAGGATCTACTTTCAAGCTTTCATAGCATCAGTAAAAACGTATTAATCTTCAAATTGAACCAGACACATTATACTGAAAGGAGGGGAAGTAAAAGAACTTTTTGCTGAAGCTTTATTCAGGTTAGTGAGTCTCAGTTTTCTTATGTCTTAACACAGATAAATGCTATTTACCTCACAGGGCTGTTGTGCAGTATGTTAGAAATATGAGCTATAAATTATTTTCATCTATCTAGTATAGAGGAAATTATATATAATGATATATAAGATATATAATAATCATATATATAATAATTATATATAATATATAGTAACTACATATAATAATTATATAATACATATAATGATATATAATTATAGATTATAGCCACAATATCTATTGTGGCTCATTTTTTTCAGATACATCTATGTGCGGTCAGGCAGAAGAACGCTGCTAAAATTCAGAGAAAATGTCCTTCTACCCTGACCATGTCTTTTTTTCCAATATTTGCACAGAGGACCTTTGCCTCTGTTACTTTACCAAAAGATTCATTTTAGTTCTGTATAGGAAGACGGTAGAAACCTGTTCACATTTAGGAAAGATCTCTTCTGCCTGTTCACAAATTGGTGTTTTCGCCCAAATGGTTCATAGGCAACAAGGAGGTGAAAGCACCAGACCTAGAGTAGAAAGCTGAGTTCAATTCTAGCCTCAGATCTTAGTAGCTGTGTGACCTTGGGGAAATCACTTAACCTCTGCTTGCCTGTTTTCTTATTTGTAAAATTAGGATCATACTGATAGCACCGACTTCCCAGAGTTGTGAGGATAAAATGAGATATTTGTAAAATGCTTTGTGAACCTTACAGAGCTACATAAATGCTAGCTAGATATTATAGGAAATTTGCTTCTTAGTATGTTTTTTAAAAGAAAGCATTATAAGTGTATGAGTATCTTAAAAAACAAAGGTGGCTGATATTTTTATCCTACATATTATATCTTACATGGGAACCACAGAGTTACAAAACTAGAAAGGAATGTCTGATATTCTATTAACACCAAAGTTATTTTTTAAATCATTTAAAAATTAGATTATTTTTTGTCTAGAAAACAATTTACTAGCTTAAAAGTAAACTGGTGATCCAGGAGCTTCCTGGTCTCAAAACCATTGAGATCCATCCATCAGGACCTGTAAGGTATGAAATCTCATTGTGCATAAAAGTTTCGGGGTAGTTACCATCTGTCTTTCAAGAGGTTAAAAGGAATAGGATCCTTTTGGCTCCTTGTACTCATGACAGGATAACTCCTGCATAGTTGCTGACTGTTATTAATATCCCTGTACACGAACACAGTTGGAAGGTGTGGATACATGGACACCAAGTGCTAAAGAAAGAAAAGCCCTGGCAGAATTACGCAGACCTCATGTCCCGCTCCCGGCCAAGCCAGCAGGAAGGCACTCTTTTTTTCTTTTTTTAGAACTGTTAATTTTGTCATTTTGGTTCCTTTGTGATTTTTTTTTACATGGGATCTGAGAATTTTAACTGGATCCTAGGAAACCCAATGCAGAATTCTTCTGACTCCAAACTCGAGACGTTGTTTGCCCTTTGGTCAGATTAGGACAGAGTGGAGCCAGTGAAGAATTCAGCTTCCTTGATCCAGTGAAGAGGTAGGTAATGGAGATCCCTTCACAAAAAGTGCTCTTTGGAGATAGGCCTGCCTGCCAACAGAGAATATCAGTTTGTTCCAGCTGGGGCAGCTGTGTGGCTTTTTGTGTTGGGCACTGGTATATTCCAGGAGGCTGAGCTGGTGGATCACTTCAGCTCAGTATCCAAACCAATATGGGGAGTCACCCTGGGAGTGTGGGGCTACCCAGCTGCCTGAGGAGGAATGAACTGGCCTAGAAATGAAACACTAAAACTCCTATATCAGTCAGCAGTGAGACGAGACTCGTGAGTGTCCACTGTGGTTCCAGCTTGGGCTAGAGAAAAGAATAAGTCTAACTTAGAAAACAAAAGCAAAACAAAGGCTTCATGTTTCCAACTAAGGGAAGCCTGTTGGACTTTCACATCAAAGGCGTAGTTCCTCGCCCTCTCACCCACATACAACTCATAGTCTTTGCCTAACCCTGCCCCAGCTCACTCCAAGTTCCTTGAGAACAGTGTGCCAATGCCCAGCTTAGGCAGGCAGGCAAAACTGCTGGACATTTTTCATAAATTTCATAATAAAGATAAATTCTGAATAAATCTCACAGAGATAAGTCTGTCAAACAGACAATGACCTGCTGGCTCTGCTGGGGTTCCATCAAATCAAGAGGCATGGAATTTGCCAAGTGGAACCACGAGGGAGGAAGAGGAAGAGGAAGCACAAAACTTTAGAACAACTTTTGGAGTACTGAGGCTCATAGGACCCTGGATTTTGAGGTGGAAGGGAACGGGTCATCTAATCCAACCCCTTCATTCTACAGATGAAGAAACTGGGGTCCAGAGAAATTAAATGATTTGCTCCAAGTCAGAAAGGGGACTGCAGTATTCATTTTGATGTGTCCTGTGCTTTTGGGAGCATTGTCCTCAAACACTGGGAGCGTGTGAGTATGCGTGTGTGTGTGAGAGATGGTTGTTAAGGACAGTCTCCATCCTTGGATCTCACTTTCCTCCATATAATCTGTCCTCCGTGTGACCCATGTAACTTGCCTAAAAGAACTGAGAGGAAACAGAAAAGTGAGAGTGAAACTGCTTCATCCTTAGGCTTTAGGTAATTCCTTTTGTAGAACTGTGATGGGTTAGTAAAGCACAGGATGCTGGCTCAACAATGAGAAGGTCAATATAGAAGGCAAGTTGACCATTGGGTCACACCCAGGTCAACAGTCTGGAGGAATGAATGCTGAACCAGAAGAGTAACCTGGAGTCACATGTGTGGGATTACATCTAGAAATGAGGTCATGTCCAGGGGTCACCAAGCTTCCATGGTTTTGCTATGGAACAAAGAAGGGAACGAGCATCTATTAAGCACCTACTGGGTGCCAGGCACAGCATTAATTGCTTTATAAAGACTATCTCATTTGATCCTACCCCTTGAGGGGTAGGGGACCTCTTGAGAAATGTGCTATTATTATCCCTGTTTTACAGGTAAGGAAATTAAGACAGACTGAGGTAAAGGGGCTTAGTCAAGGTCACAAAGTTAATAATCTGAGGCTGGAATATGAACTTATCACATTCTAATGGGGGAGAAAACATGCAAATAACTATGTACATACACAATATGTACAGTATAAATGGAAGGCAAAATCAGAGAGAGAACATTGAACAGAGAATCCAAAGTCCTGGGTTCTAGTCGGGGCTAAGCCATGAACTTGGTATGTGAGTGATTCTGGGCAAGTGTCTTCACTTTTGGGTGCCTTGGTTTCCTCACTTATCAAATGAAAGGGTTGGGCCAGTCGATGACTGAGGCGGAAATGGCACAATAGATAGAACACAGGGCATAGAGCTCAAATCCTATCTTAGACATTAATTGTGTGACCCTGTGCAAGTCACTTAACCTCTCCATGTTTCACTGTCTTTATCTGTAAAAGGGGGACAACAGCACCTACCTCACAGGATTGTCCTCAGGACCAAATGAGTAAATATAGGTGAAGTGCGATATAAAATGCTGTTATTTTCAGTTCTAATGTCCTAAATAGAATAGAAAATTTCTGCCTTCATCCAAAGAACCTCTCTTATTTGGTGGAGCCAAATTCTCTATCATCTCCCTCTCACTGTTCATATTTAGACTAGTTGGTCTCTGGGTTCCATTCAAGTGCCAGGTCTATGATCCAATGGTTCTTAGTGACATACTATTGGGTGACACATTTTTCAGAAAACAGAAGATTGGAAAGCCTTCAGGTTAGATAGAGTGTAAATAAAGAAAGGGAAATTACACAGAGGGCCAGCCAACAGGAAGGAGAGAATTCTATTGGTTCTGAAAGAAAAATGCTTCTCATAATGCCCTTTCATTGGGGATTCACCTACTGCACCAAAATATAAATGCTCCCCAAATAAATGTGCTGGTATTTTGTGGTTATTATTTGAATCCAAGGTCATTCTGGGAAATGCTATTGGAAAAACCACAAAGAGTCAGCAAGCTGGGAGCAGGTTTATTTGCCTCTACTAATGCTGCTGATTTCTGCTCTGCCTGAAGTCCAAGACAGAACATATTACTCATTCTTTGAGCTCTCTCCACAGGAGAATGTGGGTATTCCTTTAATGCCTCAGTTCAAACCTTCATCTTAAGACAGAAAGGGGAAAAATAAAATTCTTTAAAAAATTAATTCTCAATTACACGTAAAAGCAATTTTTAACATTTTCTAAATTTTGAATTCCAAATTCCCGTTCCCTTCCTTTCTTCCCTCCTTGAAAAGACAAGCAATTTCATACAGATTATACATGTGCAGTCATGCAAAATATATTTCCATATTAGCCATGTTGCAAAAGGAAACAGATTCAAACAAAACCCAAGAAGAAAAATAAAAACATATGCTTCAATTTGCATTCAGACTCCACCAGTTCTTTCTCTGAAGGTAGACAGCACTGGAAAAATACCTTATTCTAGAATTACACTAAATGAGTTCATCACTGCTTCCCTCCCTCTTTCTTTTCCTTTGTGAGCTAGGGAAGTGGTTGCTTGGTTAGGCCTAGCTCAGCACTGCCCATAACCAGGATATTCTTCTCTAAAGGAAGAGATACAAAGGATCCCTAAAAGGTGGGCTAAGTGGTAAAGAGAAGAAAAGTGCTAGGAAAAAAAGCTACCCTAGGAGGGGCAGTTCTGCCCGGATAGGCTCAAGTGGGAGAGCCAGGAAGAGGAAGAGATGGGAGAGGCTGAGAAGCCAGATCTCAAGTTGGGGAAAAGGCTGCAGTGTGACGTCCTATAAAATGGGCCTGATGGGTTTTTCCTGCATTTATGGAAGCTGCTGCTCACGCTTTAGCCTCTCCATTCCAATGGGTTCAGGAAGTTGTTCTCATTCTTATATAAAAACATCGCTGGGTCTCTTCCCATCTGAAAGCATCTGCCAAGCAATGCTCTGCCTCATCAGGCCCCAGGAAGGGGTGGACAAGGACCATTTAGGCCTTGGCAGAAGAATATACATAGAGACCTCAAAGAGCTAAACCATTTGTCCGAAATAATGGAATATTGCAAAAGACATGAAGACGAGTCAAGATTCCAAGTTGTGGTTAGGCAACTCTCTCAGGGTTCTTTTAACCAACCAGCCTACAGTCTTGGTTCTGATTTAATTCACAGACCTGACTTCCTCCTTTCCATTACAAATGAGCTCCCTTTGTTAACTGTGCCTGGTTAGGTACCCTAGTTCACAAAGGTTCCCCACTTTTTTCAGTCAGTCCCCACTCACCTCCCTCCAAGGTTCCTCATCTAACAGAGATGCTTCTAAGGTGTCCTCTAGGTCTAAATCTTTGCTCCTCTGACCCTGGAGGGAAGAGGGGGTCACTGGAGTTTGTTAATTGAAAAAAAGTTTCAGTAAACCTTCTTATATACCCAGATAATATGAAAGAAAATGAATCCTAGGGGTTTAATCAGCCATCAATAATAATTACACTCTATGTCTCTGTCCTCGGCATTTTGCAAGGCCTTAGAGATAGAGAACAGTGAGGTGCTACAGGGGATAGAACACTTTAATCTTTATGAGTTCAAATCTGGGTCTCAGACACGTCTTAGACATGTGACCCTGAGCAAGTCACTTAACCTTATTTCCTCTTCTGTTAAATGAGCTGATGAAGGAAATGGCAAACTACCCTAGTGTCTTTGTCAAGAAAGCCCCAGATGCGGTCGTGAAAAGTTGGACATGACTTAACAAATGCGCCTGCCTGCTCTATGTTATGTTACATTGTATTAGACTCTTCATTTTACATTTACTAGCCACTGTTATCTTTTCAGGTGACTATGGTTTGCTCCTTAACTAGATTATAAACTCCTTGAAAGAAGGATCTCATATATCTCTTTTCTCACCCAACAACGTGTCACACAGTGCTTTGCACATCCTTCGTACCCAGTGAAAGCTGATTGATTGACAAGCACCATGTTCAGGGTAGATTTGGGCTACTGAACTCAACAGTCCTTGGACGTCCTCTGGAGGGCTCCTCTACTCCCCTGGGGCTCAAGTCAATTTGACTTTGCATAATCTGCCTGCCAGTCTATTCCCAGGGCTAAGTAGGTTATTATGTCAAACCATTGCTCTGAAATCTTGGCCTCAAGTGCATGGCATTGATATGGGGGTTTGGGGTCAGTATGAAACACTCTTGTGGTCTGAATTGGGAGGACTGGTCATTTCAACAAAATGGTGGGGATGTGGAAATGAAGGCAGGTCAGATTCAAAGATACAAAGAGTTCTAAAAATGTCCATGATAACATGGGATGTATGATGGGATAGATAACACAGAAGGGGCTGATGGTTTTACTGTGATTCCAAGGCATTCAGCAACATTTCAGATGGGCTGAGATGGAAAAGAGAAAGAGGTAAGGAAGGCAAGGAATAAAAGGAGGGTAAAAAATAAGGGACTGCTTGGGGTGGATGGCACAAGGATAACTGGAACAGCTGCTCCATTCTTTTCTTTCTTTCTGCAAGGAAAAATGACTTTTATACTAGAAATAACAGAACACAAAAAGACTGACTGGGAGATGACACTTGAGTAAGAAGACAGTAAGTTTGCACTTTTGATAAATCAGCCAATTTAGGAGAAAAAACCACCCCATATACATATATGCAGAATAACTGAAGACTAAGTAGATGTACTGGAACCTCTGTCTCTCTTAATTTCTGGGTATGAAGCATGAGGTTTCTTTCTAGCTGTGTCTCTGCAGGCCCCATTCTCCTATCCAATCTTCATGTGGCTATGAACACATGTCCACCTCTACTTTTGTGTTTATTTTTTCCTGATCCTTGTTTAAAAAAAACTAGGTGCTCAGAATAATGGTCTCTCAAAACTAGATTATATCTAAAATCATCATTATTTTTCTTTCTTTCTGATAAAAAAAGATTTTTTCATTTACTATTATTGATCCAAGTGGAAACTTTTATTTCCAAAAGGTATAGTCTAGAGAGATTTCCTTCACAATAACTGCCATCAGTCTGTCGTAGAATACATAGCTAGAACAAACTTTAGAGCACATAGTACAACTTCCTCATTTTATAGATGAGAAAACCAAGGCTCAAAGAGAGATGGTGTTACATAGTGGAAAGAGCACTAGATGGATTCAGGAGACCAGGTGGTTCTAAGTGCACCAGTTTCCTGGTATATAAAGACTAGGCGACCTTTAAGGTGATTTTCAGCTGTAAGATTTTGTGATTCTCAAGTAAGTTGACAAAGGTCACAGCTATATTTTCTTGGGGAACATAACTTAAAGAGGCTCAAATCCTTCTCTCCCCCAAAAAGAAAATTCATAGTGAACTTCCTTCATTTCCTGCTTCTCATTCCTATCCTTCTATGCTTCTACCTTTTATTATAACCAATTAAATAAAAAGATGGAATTCAGCCAGTGTTATTGCCTCAAAATATTTTGGTTTTCTTTTTTTAAAATCTTGTTTCTCCTTTTGATTAACCTTTCCTCTATTCATTCCATAAATCACTGGAATCAGGAAGACTCATCTTCCTGAGTTCAAGTCTAGCCTCAAACATTAAGTAGCTGTGTGACCCTGGGCAAGTTACTTTATCCTATTTACTTCAGTTTCTTCATCTGTAAAATGAGCTGGAGAAGGAAATGGCAAAACACTTCACTATCTTTGCCAAGAAAACCCAAAATGGAGTCATGAAGAGTTAGACACAACTGAAAAACAACAACAGATGACCTCTGCTTAAGCATTCTCCCTTCCTTAAAGACCAGTGCTGGCTCTCATCTATCAGATAGACTGTTGTTCTTGGGCCATATCTCTTGTTCCGCCTCTTTCTTCAAGTTTTCACTGACAAGATCAAGTCCAGACACTGGTCACCACACCTGAGTCATTTCAACAGCCTCCTAGCTAATCTCCCTGACTGCAGTCCACTCTTTGTATCTCTAACAAAATAATCTTCCTAAAACACTACTTTTACCGCCTGTTCAGCAACCTGCAGATTCCTTATTGTCCCCCTTGTCTTGTAAGATCTTCCATAGTGGGTGGGCCCCACGTGGTTCTATTCAAATTTATTTCCCACTACTTCCAACATAAACTCTACAACCTCCAGGTTAACTGGGCCAATCTCCTCACCAGTCCCCATATGTGAGAAACTACTTCTTACCTCCGAACCATCACAAGAACACATTTTATCACCCTTTGAAGATATGGCATTTTTTTTAAACAAACTGAAGTTTTATGGCAACCCTATGTCAAGCAAGTCTGTCTGAGCCATTTTTCCAACATCATGTACTCCTACTATCATGTCTCTGTGTCACATTTTGGTAATTCTTGCAATATTTTGATCTTTTTCATTATTATTCTGTCACAGTGTTATGGTGATCTGTGATCAGAGATCTTTGATGTTACTATTGGAATTGTTTTGGGGCACCCCATAAGACTGTGAACTTAATTGGTAAATGTTATATGTATTCTGATTGCTCCACACTCTCCATCTCCTCTGGCCTCCCTATTCCACCAGAAACAAGGTCAGTTAATAACCCTACAATGGCCTCTTAGTGTTCAAATGAAAGTAAGAGGCGATCAATTTGGCAAACTTCACTGTTGTCTTATTTTAAGAAATTGCCACAGCCACTCCAACTTTCAGCAACTACATGATCAGTCAGCAGCCATCAACATCAAGCAAGACCCTCTACCAGCAAAAAGATTACAATTCAGGGGCAGCTAGGGGGCTAGGGGATGGAGCACTGGCAACAGAGTCAGGAGGATCTCAGTTCAAATTCTGACATCAGATTCTTACTCGTTATGTGAACCTGGGCAAGTCATTGAACCTAGATTGCCTCCAAACAAAAGATTACAACTTGCTGAAGGCTCAGATGATGGTCAGCATTTTTTTTTTAGCAATAAAGTATTTTTTATCTAAGCTATGTACATTATTTTAAAAAACATAATACAATTGCACATTTAATAAACTATTGTATAGTGCAAAAATGACTTTTATATGCACTAGGAAAATAAAAAAATTCACGTGACTGGCTTTATTGCAATATTCAACTTCTTGAGGTGGTTTGGAATTGGACCCACAATATCTCCAAGGTATGCCTATATCCAGTTGCTCCCAACTAGGAACATCTTTTGCATCAACCAAATTGAACTCTCCTTTCCAGATTCACCTTAAATTAGATTGAATTTATTCAATTAGCTTGAATTAATCTCAAACTACTTCACGCCTAACTTTTACCTACCTACTCCTACTACCACTAACAATTATCATCATTGGCATCATCGTTGAGATTTACTAAGTTCTACTCATATTTTCTCATCGATCCTTACAATAACACTCTGAGGTCGCCATCTCTACGTTAAGGATGAGGCAACTAAAATTCAGATAGGTAAGCAATTTAATCAGCGCTCACATAACCAGTGTTGAAGATGTCAATCAAACCTTGGTCTCTCCTAAGTCCAGCAAATTTTCTCAGTATCAATGACCTCTCAAGTCTTAGAATACTCATGATCTGCTCCCCCCCACTTTGTTTTTCTATAGCATACTTTTCCTTCTCTATTTCACCAGCTAGCCCTGTCTTGTCTTCCCAAACAGATTTTAAGTTCCTTGAGGACAAGAATTCTATTTCTCTTGTATTTCTTGCTCCCCACACCCTACCCACCCTTAGCTAAAGCACAAAGTGTGGACGATGTCTGATTGCTTGACTGAAATCACATGGACGGACTTTGTTGTGTTTGCTTTTAAAAACCAGAAAAACCAGTTCCACCAGAATGTGAATTCAGGCAATCTCTCCATCTGGGGAACATTGCCTGCGCCTGCCAATTCAGAATCAGCTTGAATTCACTGGACACGGAGGCGCTAGCCACCACTGAGAGGCTGTCACCATCATTGTTATGCAGCGCATTTAGATCAGGGTTGCCTTAGAATCCTCCGAATCTACTGGCTAGTAGTGTGCATCAGCCCCCAACCCCTTAAGCCTGGCTCTAGATCTGAAGCCGGAGTAAGTGGATGTGGATGAAATGGACCACGCATGATGTTTGCTCCCCTCCGCCTACCTCACCACACTCCTACAGATCCCCCAGAGCTGAAGGGAGGCTGCTGGAGAAAGGACCACCAACATCTGGATGGGGGGAGGGGAGCGGGGCGGGCCCGGAGAGCTGCTCAAGGCTCATTGGCTGAGCTCCACTCGGAGGTGGGCAGCGGCGGCGCTTCGAACCAATGAGAGCGAGCTTTCTTCTAAAGCCAAGAGCTCATCCCCTGAGCCAATAGGAAAGAACGGGCAGAGAAAAAAATGCGTCCCCCAAGTAAGAAAGGTTGCAAGGTATTTTACTCTTCTGTGAAATTGAAATGAAACTGACATCTTCCTAGTTTTTAAACTTCTTGGTTTTAATTTTTACATGTAAAGCAGGGAAAGGGCAGAAAGGGGGCTCCACCCACCCCCCAAATTAACTCATTTCCCCTAATTTACACTTCATTCTTGCAAAGGTCACCGCATTCACCCTCTCTTTTGCGTTTTCCTGGCTCCCAGAACTGGTCTTTTCCTCTAGTTTCATGGCACTTTTATCTCCAATCTTTACAAAGAAGGAGAAGTGCTTTTTAGGGACATCACTGGGGCTACTTCCTTTCCAGCTCCCCCCACCTCCTCTTCCTTTTGGGGTCCTGGGTTCCAGGCTATTAGCATCACAGCTTTAGAGCTGGAAGGGACCGTCTCATTCAACTCCTTTTTACAACTGCGGAAATTGAGTCTGTGACTCACCTAAGGTCACAAAGGTGGTAAGTAGTAAAGCCCTGATTTTAATGTAGGGACTCAACTCTAAATCCAGCACTTTTTTCTCTTGTACCAGGCTACATCTTCCTTTATATGTAAGGCTCCTTAGCTGCAGAAGGAAACTCCCTGCTATTCACTGATTTTTTAGTAATATAGATGTCCAGTCATTTTCAGTCTTGTCTTTTTGTTGACCCCATTTGGGGTTTTCTTGGCAGATACTTTGACAGATGAGGAAGAGGCAAACAGGGTTAAGTGACTTGTCCAGGGTCACACAGCTAGCAAGTGTCTGAGGCTAGATTTGAACTCAGGAAATTGAGCCTTCCTGACTTTAGACCCGGTGCACCATCTACTGTACTACTATGTGTCAGCTAACTATCCTTGTATTACCTCTTGGATTTGATTAAATGGAAGAATGAAAGTAAGGTTTCTATCAAGGGATTCTTTTTCTCCCTTGAGGTAAATGTGTAAATGCCAGTTGGTGCCATTTCTGCGCATCTGGGGTGGTGGTGGTGGTGAGTACTCTGGGGGTTACCCAGGATGAGGACCACACTGCCACATCAGTGCACTTCTCCTAGCCCAGGGTGTGATGGATGAGAAAATGGGTTACTTAGCAATTCCGCAAATCAGAATTCTGCCAGTCAGGAGTTCTGCTTGTGTGCGATGGGAGATCGCTCCTTTCTGCCTTCATTCTCTGCTTCCCTTTATTAGCCTCTCACAGCACCTTCCTTTTCCCCCTTAAATTCAGACAGCCTAAATATAAGGAAGACAGAGCCAAATAATTCAGCTTTGGAGAACAGTAGGCAGTTGTAATGGGGGCATAGGAAGTACTCTTTCCTACCTAGTCACTCAAACAATACCTTTATTTTCGACACAAGGCAAGTACAGACAGCCCTGAATTTGGAGTTCCAGCTCCAATATTTACTAGCAATATGACTTCAGGAGCAAGTCATGTTATCTCTGAAAACCCATTTTCTCATCTGTAACATGGGTATAATAAAGGTCTTTTGGGGATTCTCATGAGAGGACAGTGTATGCAAGGGGAAGAGCCCTATTTAAACGCCAGCTGTTTTTATTATCACTATGGTACTTTGGATTCAGATGGCTCTGGAGAAGTGAGGCTGGTGAACTGCACAGCCCTCCCTCCCTCCTGTTGCTGTTTCCCACTCAGCCTCATGTCTTTCTTTACTTGACCTCATTGAAGAGGCCATGCCTTGGCTTAAACAGGCCTATTCACTGAATGGGCATTACCTCACCCTAAGTGAATACTAAATAGGCCTTGGCCTAAGGGGCCCAGGTCTCCCAGTGCATCCTGGGCCATCTCCAATCATCCTGATGAATATCTGGTCACTGGATTCAGATGGCTCTGGAGGAGAAGTGAGGCTGGTGACCTGCACAGCCCTCCCTCACTCAAAACAAAGTCAAGTGCAAGTCATGTCATCATTTCTCTGATGGCAAGGTCTTCTTCGGCAACGAAGGATGAACACAGCAAGAACAACTTTGCCATACATCTGAGATATTCTCTATATGGTTACTTTCTCCAACCCATCCTTGGTGCCTCATCCTTTGATGCAATTAGTCAGTGTCCTCCATAGGAGCTCCTCCTAGTATGCTGTAGGTAGGTGGCTTGAGGTTTATAAAGGTAACACTGGATCCCTCAAGGCAATGCTAGAGATTCTGGCTAGCCATACCATGTTGTAAAGACTTTAAATATGGTTCCAGCAAAGGAGCTTGTCTGCTTTTTGAGATTCTGCCCGCAAATAGACTCATCAGCAGTGGGCAGGCCTTTTTGCTAGGTGCTCTATGTCTTCTCTTCCTACCTATTAGTCAGTATTCCAGCCTTCAGCTAGCTGAAACTCCTTTCTCTAAAGTTACCAGTGATCTCTAATTGCTAATTGCAATAAGAGCCTTTTCTCATCCTCATCCTCCTTGACCTCCTGCAGCTTTCGGCACCATTAGATCACCCACTTCCCCTCCATATCTAGGTTTCCCTGACATTGCTCTCCTGGTTCCCCTCATACTTGTCTGATTACTTCTCAGTCTCCTTTGCTGGATTTAACCAGGTTCTGCTCTTTAAACATGGGTAATGCCCGAAGGCTCCATCCTGGGCCGTCTTCTCATCTCCCTTTATACTGTATTGCTTGGTAATGTGAATCCAGCTATCACAGAGGATTCTCACCTATCCAGCCTTAACCTCTCTTCTGACTCTCAGTATCACATCTCCAACTGCCTATCTGAGATAAATATCTTGAAGTGGATATCTCTTAGACGTCTTAAACTCAATATAAACAAATCTGAACTCATTCCCTTTTCTCCAAAACAACTCCTTTTTTACTGTTGAAAGTAGCACCGTCCACCCAGTCTGGCAAGCTAAGATGTCTGCCTCTCACCCTCTGTATCTAATCATTGCTAAGTCTTGTCAATTCAGCCTTCAGTGCTTCCCCCCTTCCTTCTCTACCTTCTTTCCACACTGCCGCCACCCTAGTGCGGCCCTCATCACCTTATGCTTAGACTATTGCAATAGCCTTCTGCCCCCAAATTCTCAACAATCTTCAACGTCTATTGTTTTACCTATATTTTGGTGTTAGCTCATATTTTCTATTATAGGATTTGAATGCAGGCCTGGTGAGAGAGCTGACACTGTGAATAGAGTGCCAGGCCTGGAGTCAGGAAGACCTGAGTTCAAATTCAGTTTTAGATACTACTAAATGTAACACCCTGGGCAAGTCACTTAACCCTGCTTACCTCAATTTCCTCATCTGTAAATCTCAACACCTTCCACTCAGTTGTCTAATTGATATTCGTAAAGTTGTCGTTGTTGTCATCTGTTATAGAGGACCAATTCCCTTGCGTGACATGGCATTACCTCCTAAAGTGCAGGCTTGATCGTGTCACTCTGCCCCTCCCTTACTCAATGAACTCCAGGGGTTCACTCTATGATCAAATACTTTAAAAATCCTCTGCCATTTAAAGCCCTTCCTGTACTGGTCCCTTCCTATCTTTCCAGTTTTTTAAGACTTTACTCCTCTCCAGGTACCCTGTGATCCACCATCACTTACCTCTCCTTGTTTTCTCCCACAAGATTCTCTCTCTGTCTCTCTTTCCCTCTTTCTCTTTTCCTCTTTCTTTCTCTCTTTCTCTTGGCATTTTCCCTCACTGTCCCCCAGGCCTGGTACTTTCTACATCTTCATCTCTCCCTCCTGGCTTCCTTCAAGTCCCAACCAAAATCCCACCTGCTACAAGAAGCTTTTTCCTGATCCCCCTTAATGCTTTGCATTTCTCAAGTTCAAACTGTAAGCAACTTGAGAGCCTTTCTTTGTATCTTGGTACAATTCCTTGCACATAGTAAGTTCTTCATAAATTGGACTTGAATTCTTTGGCTATGGTCATCCATAGAACTGTCATTATTTTTAGCTATAAAATGGAAATACTGATAACTTATGTTGCTTGCCCACTTCATAGGGTTGCAAGGAAAGAGCTTGGTAAACTAAATGTACATCCGAGGATCAGAGTGTCCCCAGGGTGTATTGTTTCACCTGTATTTTGGTGTTAGTTCGTATTTTCTATTATAGGTTTTGAATGCAGGCCTGGTGAGAGAGGTGCCAGTGAACAGAGTGCCAGGCCTGAGGAAGACCCGAGTTCAAATCCAGTCTCAGATACTACTCGCTGTTGCATCCTAGGCAAGTCACTAAACCCTGTTTGCCTCAGTTTCCTCATCTGTAAAATGAGCTGGAGAAGGAATGACAAACCACTCCAGCATCTTTGCCAAGAAAACCACAAATGGGGTCACAAAGAGTCAGACGTGACTGAAAGCAACTCCAACAATTGAGAGAGGCCTTGTTACCAAAATGCTGAGTAATGTGGTATGCTGGAAAGAGCACTAGCTCTAGAGTTAGACACACTGGCCCAGTGCCACCTCCAATGTTCACCATCAATGTGATCTTTTTGCTTCCCTGGGCCTCAGTTTCCTTATCTTTAAAATAAGAAGGTTGGGATAGATAGCCTCTCCTGTGTTCTCATGGGATGACTTTTTTTGGTCCATAGCATCTTAGAAGTCTATCTACCGAGGCACAAAGGGCTTGCAATCGGCATCAGTGGAAGGACCACTAATACCTATGAAATTATGTCTTTTCAAGAGGCCTTCTATAAAAATGGCCTCTGAAAAACTAATTAGCTCTCCAGCATCCCCACTCTTTTTTTCGAACTAGAAATAACTCAGCTCATTTTCAAACTTTCTTTTTGAACTTCAAAATCTATTTTAAATCAAATTAAGAAATATGTATTGATTGCCTCCTATGACTGAACTGAGGCACTCTGCCAAGTGCTACTTTTTTTTAAATCAGAAATTTGGTTTCCCATTGAATTCTGTGGTTTGGCATGGACTGCGTGGAAAAGAATAGTGATATGAAGGCCAGAATGTCCTTCAGACCTCCAGTTGGTCAGTTTCCTAGCCAACCATGATTATCTCCTTCCTGCTAAGGCCATTTGGTGATGTTAGCTTTTGAGATATTTAGGCAACTTTACTCTATATTGCCAATTGAAAACAACTATTTAATTATTCTGTCTCCTAAGTCAAACTCAGATTTTTGTTTTTTGTTTTGTCTAATTATGTCCTAATGGGTATACAATGTAGTGGGAAATCTAATTTTAAAAAATTTAAGAGCAATCTACATTTCTATAGTATTTTAAAGCTTTTTGGCATGCTTTCCTCACAACAACCCATGCATAGTTTAAGTAATAATATCCTAACTTTACAAATAAGGGAGCTGATGTTCAGAGAGGTAAAATCATTTGTCTACAGTTATATGGTGAGTCAGGACTTAGACTCTTCCAGTCCCTTTCTCCCAAATCTTAACCATTGCCTTAAACATCCTTTAAGGTGCAAATTAGCTTGTTATAATGTAGCTTGTTTGTCAGCTGCTTTATTAAACCCAGAAGAAGCTTTGCTCATGTTGGAATGCTGGAGGTGAGGTAGAGAATTATTCTGAGAATACACAGGATGCCAGAAGGATGCACTGTCCTTCTGGTTCTCAGCTTTGGTATTGAACTAGCCTCCTTAGTGGTCTGTCTCTCAGCTTTCAGTGTCTCCACTTTAAATGTCTTCCATAGCGCTGCCCAAATCCTCTTCCTAAGGCATACATCTTACCATGTCATTCCCTTGCTCAAAACTCTTCAAAGACTCTTTCTTACCTCTATGATAAAGAACAAACTATTCAGCCTGGAATTTGAATTCCTTCATAATCTGGCTCTAATATACTTTTGGAAGCCTTATTTCCTATTACTGCCCTTGACTCAACCATACAGTCTCTGAATGTAATTCCATCTCACCTGCAGTCATGACTGGCCTCTCTTCCCCATGTCCACAATATACTTATTCACAGTCATCCTGCTGACACAGTCAGCAGCGGGTCCCCTTTGGAAATCCCTCTTTCTCAATTCCAGTCATTTAGTTCACTCTCCCCTCCCCAGCCCATTTGTGTGCTTAATTGAAGGGAAGCCCCTTGAGGGAAGAAACTGTTTTTGCTTTGTCTTTGTATCAGCCTAGGAATGTGCCTTATAACTAGTAGGCTTCAAATAATCACTTAAATGGATCAGTGATCTTAGAGATTTACGCAGGGGTGGGGAACCTGTGGCTTCCAGGCCACATGTAGCACTCTAGGTGTTCAGGTTTGTCTCTTTGACTGAATCACAAAATAAATCTCACTTGAGGACCTAGAGTCACTTGTGATGTTGAAGCCACAAGTTCGCCACCCCCAGATTAAAGGGTTCCCTCAAGAAGGGCAATCCATCTGTGCCTGTCCATCCTGCAAGAAATTCTTAGAAGCCTGAGTCTTTTCTCTCTGAAAATAGTACCACATTTAATTTCTGTTTTTCACAGTGAATTGTCATCCTATCCAGTTATAGATCCCTGCACTCAAAACCTTCAAAATTCTTCAAAAGAGCACTAGATTTGAAATCTAAAGGAACCCCCCACCCCCAACCATGTAAATCAAAACTCTGACCGGTTAATACCAGCATAACCTTGGGTAGAATACTTCAGGACCTGTCATTCGTTACTAATTAACTAGTAATCTGAATTTACCAGACTGGGGATTGAATGTATTCACAGGTTATTGGAACCCTAGATTTAGAGCTGAGATCCACAGTGGTTAATAGGTAGTAAGGACCAAAGCAGAATTCAAACCCAAGTCCTTGGTCCCCAATATCCAGTGGTTTTGTTTTTTGTTTTTCCCACTAGCAATGGCATAGAAAAGAAATAGAGCTCATGAAACAGAGCCAAGCTACCTGGCTCAGACCCGCGACCTTGGGATCACTGGTTCCAATCAGCTGAGCCCACCAAGAGCTGGGAATCACTGTGTAGAATGCGATTGATTCAATGGCAAGTCGTGAAAATTGGGAACTCTGTGATTTATAGGAAACATGGTTGACAAAAATGAATTGGAGGGAGGGGAATGAAGTCTGCTCCCTTTTGTTTTCTTGCCTACATCCAGCCCCCTGTCCCCAGAAGCCAATTTTGTCTTGTTTCCCAACCAAGAGGGAAATCTGTACTAGGACTTTGTTATGCCATTTTGTGATTAAGAGTCCAGGGCCAAAAGAACTGGAAGTGCCTCATCTAAAGGGTCTAGTTCAGGGGGTTGGGACTCAAGGTCCTCCTTTCAGAGCTGTGACCTAGGAAAACTGAAAGTTCCAGTTTCCTGTTGGTAGTGGTGGTTGAAGGTTGTAATAAATCCTTTGTGTACAGGCAGCTATGCCTCGGGTTTTTTGTTTATTTTGTTTTCAGCACCAGCTGCTTTATTCATCTCCTTCCCTTTCTCTTCCTCTTTCCCCATTCGCCAACCTTGTGGGGACAGAAAGGTCGAGAAGATCTGCCAGAACTAGAAACGTGTGTATGCATGTGTGCATACATATAGGTCTATGCATGTGCACTGTATACATATAGGTATATGAATTGTGTACCTGTAGGTATACATGTGTATGTGTGTGTATGTACATTTAGGTATACATACGTGTATACATGTATTATATTTGTATACGCACACTAATCTGGAGAGATTGAAAATGGGGAAATGGTGGGGAGAAGACTTTTTCCTGCTTGAAGCTAATACTGCTGAAAGGTTGGACTCCTTTTTTTCACTTCTCTCTGGGAAATTACCTTTCTGTTCTGAGTCGGCTGCACGAGAATTAGACTGCACAAGAATACTTTCCAGCGAGAAGCATTTCCCATCAATATTTATGCCGCAACGTGGAACCAGTGTTTTGTCAGCTCCCTTAATGGTTTTCCATATCATTTATCACAAGGTTGGGTCTCCATTGTTTTGTGCTATGCTTTTTTTTTTCTCCCTAGCAACAAACAATTAAAAAAAAAAACCTTGCCTTGTGTTTTGATTGACATTTCATACCTTTGGAATATTTATTACTTACATTTAGGAGGAAGCAGCTGGTATTCTTGACATTTAGTTTCAACAAAAAACTTAACTATTCTTTTCCCTCCTTATGAGATAAAACATTTTTGGAGAATGTCCAATTACACTGATCTGAATTAAGTGGGATGGGGGAAGGCATCTCGTGTTAATGTTTTTGAATCCGGACTGATGTCATTGAAATGGTTATTTTCCCAACTGAATAGCTTATGGAGGAAGGGGGCCTTGGATGGATGGATATTTTAACGGCTATTCTTTTTATAGCTTTTGAGATGGAAGCCATAAGAATGGGATTGGACAAACTATAGAAGCATTGTAGTGTGGTGTGGTGAAGAAACACCTGGACTTGGAATCAGGAAATCTGGGTTCTCAACAATTGACCATTCACCTAACGTTTCTGAGTCTCAGTTTCTCCTATGTAAAATGAGAATAGGGATTTTGCATTACCCCCTGAAGTAAGAGCCCTTTGTAAGGCTTTAAGGTGCTATGTAAACATGGGTGGGGCTTCTAGGTGGCATAGTAAAGTGAGTGCCAGGTCTGAAGTTAGGAAGACTCATCTTCCTGAGTTCAAATCCAGCCTTAGACACTTATTAACTGCATGTGTGACTCTGGGCAAGTCCTATTTGCCTCAGTTCCTCAGCTGTAAAATGGGGATGCACTGGAGAAGGAAATCACAAACCACTTTAGTAACTTTGCCAAGGAAATGAGATCACAAAGAGTCAGACATGACTGAGCAACAAAACATGGGTGGTAGCTGTCCTCGTTGGGATAGATTTTGGTTTTGGGGTTTTGGTTTTAGCCCCCAGAGCTTTGCTTGGAGAGGAAGGAGTATAGGGGGAAGAGGGTTCCCCAGAAACCTGCAGCTGGCACTCCTTTTCTTTATGTGGCTAGGCTTCCACTTGTCTCCAATCTGCAAATGTGTCATTGCAAATCAGGCAGAAACTCCAACTGCGCCTGATTCTATAGTGGCCACGTCTGTTAGCTAAAGCGCTGATCCAGCACTTTGCTGGAGCGTCTCCTAGCTGTCTTAAATTCTGCTGCCGACTCATCCCCCTGCCCAAGGGGCCCTGGGCCTGCTGCTCACCCCAGTTCTGCCATGAATTCATAAAAAGCAAGGTATGCCTCCTGCGATGTTCCCAGTTAAGTTCTGAGGGGGAAACTGAGAGAAACTCCAGGGAATGCAAGGTGTTGAGCCCCTAACAATACTTTCTGACCTCCAGGAGTTAAGATTAGATGGTCAGTGGGGCTGAGGGACTGATGTCTGTTACAAAATGAAAACAGAAAGCAAGAAAGAGAAATCCTAACATATTCAATACAGTTAAACTGTTGACATTCCAGATAGGAATTACAAGCATAATCATTATTAGGACAGTTAGGAGTGTACATAGACAGAAGGCACAGGTGTGAGCTGACTATGATGGAATTATCACTAAAAATGATTAGGAAGAGGGATGCACTGGGAGAAAGGGAAGGGAGTAGCATAATAGTAGCATAATAGGGAAAATTATCTCACATAACAGAAGCGCAAAAAGAAGAGCTTTTATAGTGGGGGGGTTGGGGTGGAATATGAGGAGTGACAGGTGACAAATGGAAATTTACTCTCATCAGAATGGAATCCGCAGAGGAAATAACATACGCATTCAGTTGGGTATAGAAATCTATCATACTCTACAGGGAAGCTGGAAGAGAAAAAGTAAGTAGGGAAGGGAATAAAAGAAGGGGGAGGGACTGATAGAAGGGAGGGCAGATTAAAGGAGACAGTGGTCAGAAGCAAAACAGACTTTTGAGGAGGGATGGCAAAAAGAGAGAGGGAGAAGGATAAATGGGAAAAAAATTATGATAGAGGAAAATACAATTAGTAATCATAACTGAATGTGAATGGGATGAACTCTCCCATAAAATGGAAGTAGATAGTAAAGTGGATTAAAAAATCAGAATCCTACAATATGTTGTTTACAGGAAACATAGTGGAAGTGGAAGGAGATACTCAGAGTAAAATTTAAGGGGCTGAAACAGAATCTATTATGCTTCAACTGAAGTTAAAAAAAAAAATCAGGGGTAGCAATCATGATCCCAGACAAAAACAAAACAAAAAAAAATAGATCTAATTAAAAGAGAGAAGCAAGAAAACTGCATTTTGTTGAATGAAGTAATATCAATACTAAACATATAAACACCATATGGCATGGCACCCACATTCTTAAAAGAAAAGTTAAATGACAGTTAAACTAACCTAGTAGGGGGCCTCAACTTTCCTCTCTCAGAACTAGATAAATCTAATCATAAAGCAAACAAGAAAGAAGTAAAGAAGATAAACAGAATCGTAGAAAAGTGAGATAAGATGGACCTCCAGAGAAAATTGAATGGGATAGAAGGAAATGTATTTTTTTCTTGGCTGTATGTGGCACCTGCATAAAAATTGATCATATGATAGGATGTAAAAACCTCAAAACCAAATGTAGGAAAATGAAAAATGCATCCTTTTCAGATCATGCAATAAAATTACGTTTAATAAAGGACCATGAAAACAGATTGAAAAGTAATTGGAAATTAAATAATCTAATCCTAAAGAATGAGAGTTAAAGAGCAAATCATAGAAACAAAGAATAATTTCATTAAAGAGAATGATGATAATAAGACAACATAACAAAATTTATGGAATGCAATACTTAGGGGGAAATTTATATCTCTAAATGATTACACCAATAAAACAAAGAAAGAACACATCAATGAATTGGGCGTGCAATTAAAAAAATTGAAAAGAACAAATTTTGAATCCCCAACTAAAACACAAAAATGGAAATCTTGAAAATCAAAATTAAAAGTAAGAAAACCACTGAATGGATAAACCTAGTAGCTGGTTTTATGAAAAATAATAATAAATAGATAAAACACTGGGTAATTTGATTAAAAAGAAAACCAAATGACTAGTATCAACAATGAAAAGGGCAAAGTCAACAGCAAGGAAGATGAAATTAAAGCGATTATTTGGGGCTATTTTGTCTCATTATATGCTAAGTGAAATAGATGAGTATTTACAAAAAATATAAATTGCCCAGATTAACAAAAGATTAAATAACTTTATCTCAGAAATAGAAATTAAACATGCCATCAATGAGCTCCCTAAGAAGCTAAGAAGGACCAGATGGATTCACAAGTGAAATTTACCAAACATTTAAAGAATAATTAATTCTAATACTATATAACTTTTTGGAAAAACAGGCAAAGGAGGAGTCCTACCAAATTCCTTTTATGACACAAATATGATTTTGGTATCTAAACCAGAGAGAGCAAAAACAGAGAAAGAAAACTAGAAACCAATTTCCCCAGTGAACATTGAAGAAAAAATTTAAATAAAATACTAACAAGGAGATTACAGAAATATATGACAAAGATCATATATTATGACCAGATGGAATTTATATCAGGAATAAAGACTGGTTCAGTATTAGGGAATCAGCATAATTGACTATATTAATAACAAAAGCAATAAAATTCATATAATTATCTTATGATTAGATTTTGATAAAATACAACATTCATTCCTATGAAATACACTAGAAGGCAGAGGAACAGATGGAGCTTTCCTTAAAATGATAAATAGCATCAATCTAAAACTATAAGAAAGTATTATCTGTTACAGGGATAGGCTAGAAGCCTTTCCAATAAGATCCGCAGTTCTGTGGGGTTTTTTTGTGGAGGCAAAGATTTGGAAATTGAGGGGATGTTCATCAATTGGAGAAAGACTGTACAAGTTGTATTTGATTGTGATGGAATACTATTGTGCTATAAGAAATGATGAGCAAGATGCTTTCAGAAAAACTTGATGCAAAGTGACATGATCAGGACCAGGAGAATATTGCTCAAAGTAAGAGTAATATTTTATAATGATCAGCTGTGAAGGACTTAGATAGTCTCATCAATACAGGGATCCAAGACAGTTCTGAAGGAATGTGATGAAAAATGCTATCCACCTCCAGAGAAGAACTGATCAAATCTAAGTGTAGATGGAAGCAACATTTCTAAACTGTATTTTCTTGGGTTTTGTTCTTTTTTGGTGTGTGTAATTCTTTTGCAACACGGTCAATATGGAAATGTGTTTTGCATGATTGCACATGTATTATATAAAATTGCTTGCTTTCTCAAAAAAAGTGGAGAAGGAGGGAGAAAAAGAATTTGGTACTCAAATTTTTAAAAAAACAAGTAGTAAAAGTTGTTTTACATATGATTATTAAGTAAATTGTCCAAGGTCTCATAGCTAGTTAAGTGGTAGATTTTCCTCCAAGTGAGGTCTTCTTATTCCAAATCTCTTTTGTTTTGCGTATGTGTGTGTCACACACGCACACACACACACACACACACACACACATACACACTCTGTTCTAATTCATCACCCCATGGGTAGGCCTCCTCATAAGACAATGTTCTTTTCAATTTGAATCCACCTCTTACAAAAACAGCACTTCTTTCTTGGGATAGAAATATCACTATGGGAAAAATCAAGGAACTTGATGTCAGAAGACCTTTGATTCCCACCTCTGCCCCATATTACCATGGACAATTTTACCTCTCTGGCCTTCATCTGCTTTCTCTGAAAATAGGCATTTTGAAGTAGGTGAATTCTGAGGTACCCCTTCCCCAGTTCTAACATTCTGTGCCTATCAAATCAATACCGCTCCAGACATCCTTCAGTCCTGGAAGGAAAGAAATACTATACTGACTTAATTCAAAGTCCTTAGGGACAAGCTATTGGTGAAGATGATCCATGTTCAGTTTTCTTGGAACTTAATCATAAATCTATAATGTCATGGAAAACTTATTTTTTCATGTTCTAGAATACCAGTTTCCATGGACTCATTAGTTCTGGAGATCTTTAAAAAATATATTGGAATATAATATGTCCTGAAATGCTTGACATAGACTCACCTAAGATGGGAATGGATGGAATTCCTCTTTTAACAAGGCAGTGAAAACATTTCAGAACTGTTGTTTGTGATGCCAGCCATTGTGAAGAGCAATTTGAATTATTCCCAAAGGACTATAAAACTGTATTCCCTTTGACCCAACTATATCACAACCATGTCTGTATCACAAAGGATATATATATTTTTAAAAAGGACCTATATGTGTGTGTGTGTGTGTGTGTGTATTTGTAACAGCTCTTTTTGTGGTGGCAAAGAATTGGAAATTGAGAGGATACCTATTTGGTTGTGATGGAATTCTATGATGCTATAAGAAATGATGAGCAGGATGCTCTCAGAAAAACCTGGGGAGAACTATATGCAAAATGAAGTGACTAAGATCAGAAGAACTTTGTACACAGAAATGGCAATATTGATCAACTGTGAAAGATTTAGTTACTCATTGCAATGATCCAAGACAATTCCAAAGGACCCATGATGCTATCCACCTCCAGAGAGATATCTGATGAAGTCTGAGTGCTGCTTGAAGCATCATTTTTAAACATTACTTTTCTTGCTTTTTTTGGCAGCATGGCTAATATGGAAATATGTTTTGCATGATTTCACATGTGTAATTGACATCACATTGCTTCATTCTCGTTGGTTAGGGAAGAGGAGGAGGAAAGGGAGGGAAAGAATTTGGAACTCATTTTTTCTCAAAATGTTAAAAATCAATAATAAAGTTATTTTAAATAAATAGCCAAGGGGCAAAGATGGGTACTGTATGTCTGCAGTTGGAAAAAAAGGGGAAGAAATAGAGAATTGGGACTGGTGGAAAAGAAAGAGTGATTTATCGTATGAATACCTTATTTTTCGATATTGCTTGGAATGACATACTCAAAGAATTTTAAAATATTAGATCTGGAAAGGACCTTAGGAATTAGGTGGTCTAACCCCATCATTTTATAGATGAGGAAATTAAGATATAAAAAGACTTGTGCAATGTCACACTTATTGCTAATGACAGAACTGGGACACCATCCCTAGCCTGGTGACCGCAAGTGCAATAAAATATTGTCTAGTATGACCTGGTACTAAAGCCTCTGAAGCCTGGGGTCCAAATCAAACATAGATACTTCAGGGAGAAATCCAATCACAGTTAAGAAATTTCCTTCTGTAAAGACTAAAACGAAAGCATGAAGGACACATTCCTAAACAACGAAGAAGTGTACAAAAGTAGAGCTGAATTGAGTAAGAATTTTGCAACAAATTAGTGAGCTAGGGAAAGAAAGTCAATTTACATACCAAGTGTGTCTAATTCAGAAGTCTGAGATGGGTGATAGAAGATTTGGCCAATATTGGACCATTTAAGTGCCTGAATATGTGTAGAACTGTGGTTTCCTTGGTGGAGGGAGAGCGCTAATGGTTGTCTTAGCTGCCTGGGCCACTGAGAAGTTAAGTGGTCGTATAGTCAGTTTAGTACCTATCAGAAATGAGACTTAAACCCAAGCCTTCCTGACTTTTCAGGCCAATTTTTCATTCACTAGGCCCTATTACTACTTAAGTGCTGGTTATGTTATTATTTTTATTCTAGCCCTTCTTCAAGCTCCTTAATCTTACCCAGGTATTTCCTACCCTTGTGCCTGAGTACTCTCTTGGCCTGCTCCCTCCCCTCACTATAACTGATGGTATGGTCTTCCTCATGAATGGCCCCAACTTGAGACTATCGAAAGTTTTCCCTTCCTTCCAGGTCTAGTTGTAAAAACCTCCCCAGGAATAAGAGCAACAATTAATTTCTCTTCTCAAATTTCTTCCAACATTCTGCTAAGATCTTACATTTGTATTGTAATTTCTATTAAACTATAAAAAAGACTACATACTTTTATGTAGTAAAAAAGATATATATATATATACACACATATATGTATACATATAATAAAAGACTATACCTTTTTCATCTTTATATCTCAAGCATCAAATGAGGGGCAATGAATAAATTGAATGGAATTGAATTATTTCTTATTTTCTGTTTATGTAATAATCCTCATTAATAGAGTAGAGCCTTTTATGAAACTGTTGGGCTATGAACTTTTAAAATTTACTTCTTCATTGACTTAGATTGAAGGAATTGGGAGAACAGACTAAAGAGAATATGTTTCCACAGGTAGAAGGATAATTATGAAAATGGGCAATGAATTATCTCTGGAATTGAGGGATAAAGAGGAGAGATTTGAGTGAATAAGAACTGGGCAACCCCCAAGGTACGTAATGTAAGTGATGTAAGATCCTTAAGGATGCTCTTTTATTTTTGCCAGCATTTGTATCCTGAGCACTTAACACAGTGCCTGATACTTAGACAGTGTTTAATAAATGCTTGTTGCCTTGCCTTAAAGACCAGTTTAATGGAATGGAGTAGAATATGGGAGAAATTGATTCCAAGGTTAAAAGGTACCTTGGAATTTAAAATTTTTAGTTTTACAATTTAGTTATTTGGAGGAAATAGTCATTCTGCAAAGGAAAATGGGAAATTCAAAGGTACCCAAAAGAGCTCCAGAATATGTAACTTGTTGGGGGACTGAAATAAATAAAAGTTTGAGAATGTAGGTTTTTCTAAAAGAAATGAACACTGGGTCAATAAATGTCTTGGTTAAAGAACTTATGAAAAGAAACCATGTGGGATATTCAGGAATGGAATGCCTACCATATGTGGATACCCTGAGAGTGGTAAATGCCTTAGCACTCCGGGTGCTATGTGGGCTAGCTGGTAAAGTGAGAGATTTAAAATTAAGGCCAACACATCATAACAGTTGGCAGGAAGAATATGGAAGGAAGTCACGAAACAGTCTGAGATGGCTGATGACAGAAGACAAAGTAATTTACCACTGTGAATGTAGACAAAGGGGAAGAATTTTGAATGATTCATCCTTTAAATGGTCTTTTTAACTTCTAATTTGCCCCCATTTCTCCACTTTGTCATGTGGAAACTCTTAAACTTGATGCAATATTGCAATGAGAGTAAAACCAGTTCCAAATGTAATGGGAGTAGGATATCCAGAGTCTATGATACTTTATATGGTTTTCAACTTTTCCAGAGTACTCTTTTATACCTACTATCCCATTTGAGCATCAGAGAAATTCTTTGAAGTATACCTATGTCTCCACCAATAATGAATCCCCTCAGATATATTTGAATTCATACTATTTCATACTATGGTCACTGGTTCCAGTTCAATGGAAATATACAGTGAGAATTCAAATGATGCCCCCACTTTGCCTGAGTCCTTATTCATACTAATTGGGACCTGGTTGTAGATGGGATTGCAGCATTGTTAGAACCAAAAAGTATCTTAGATGTCATCTAAATCAGGTATCATTCTCTCTGCTTGATAGATGAGAAAACAAGGCCAGACCAGTGTCTTGCCTAAAGAGACTAGAGATTTACCCAAAGCCAACAATTTATTGGTGACATAGGTAGGAATAAAACCCCCAGTCCTCTAACTCTACGCTCAGATGCTTCACTGGATACCAACCCAAACTTCATGATGTCTTTACCAAGGTATTTGAGTCTGTCCACATCCCTCCTTACTATCCTTATCTATTAACTGGAAAGAAAGTGGTTCTAGGTTACACCCCTGTTCCACAGACCACCTCTGTCCAAAGTAGACAGAGACTAATATTAGGCAAACTGAAGGCAAATCTGGCTTAGTTTGAACATTTGTGAAACCAGTATTATCTGGGGTTTCCATTTGTGATGTATGTGACGGGATAGAGAATCCAACTTTTAAGTTTGTAGATGAGATTGTCAGTGAAATTTGGTAGATAAAAGCAGAAAATCCAGTGGATTCTCTGAGCTAGAGAAATTATCTGAAGCCAAATGAAGGAAATACAGTAAGGTTGAGTGCAAGATTCAAAGTGTACCCCAAGGTCACAGAATCTCAGATTTGGAAGGAATGCAAAAAAGGGTCTTTTGACTGAGTCTCATGTTCCTGTTCATCCTCCACTTAAAGACCTAGCTGACCCAAAAATAGCATAGAAAAGGAATTCTTATGAATTGGGCTATATGACCACTTCTGTCCCTTCTAATTCAGTGATTCTGTGACTTATTGGTCTATGGGTCAGGTACATTTTGACAAGGAGTAAAAAGAATATACCGGGTATATTCTTGGAACACCTTATATTAGGTGACCTCTTAACCTTTCACCTGCCAAATTCAAACATTCTATGTTTCTTGAATGTTGTTTTGTGGCTATTGCACACCTTGGTATTACATCAATTTTATTTTTAAATGTCTCCTTATTGCTCTTTCTTTAGCCAGAGGTCTACTGTGATCTCCAGGATGGAAGGTTTTTCTTCAAGGGGGTCAAATATCTTTCATTTGGCATTTTCAAATTGACATTTCCATTTATTTTTTCATATGTTTTTGAATTCCCAACCTTTATTTCCTAAAATGTCTGACATTTAAGTAAACCTGGCTCTAAATTCCTATCTTTATAGTTAAGCATCACACATGAAAAAGGTAACATGATTTTTGTATTTTGTAAGCCAAGTTTTCCTCAAAAATTTTAAAATTGTTCTATATTTTTGTGCCAAATCTTCAATAAGCTTTTCCCTAGTGAATATGGGGGTGGGAACTAGGAGGAGGGTGTTGTAACAAGAAAAATATTCCCTGGATCAATCCTTTTTTTTTTTTTATAGCCACCTTATATTTAGAGTCATTAACAAATAGTCTATATTTTCTTCCCCCAAAGGTAAGCATTAGGAAATATGGCCTGGAAGGAAAAAGGTGCCCACAGAAAATGGTCTTATTTATACCTTAATGTACGTGTTCTTCTCCATATGATCCTGTGTACTCTGACTCAGGGGCATATTGCTAGTCTTACTCTTTTCCCTTGTTACCATTAGTGTTGTGTCATAACTGATAGGGGTGCAGGCAGGGATGTGCTGGTATATATTTAAGAACTAGCTCTCTAAAGGGAAGACATGTACTAAGGACACTTTTTTAGTGTAGTCTGCATTATTAATATTTTCTTCATCATTTTCTTAAAACATCAGAACTATAAAATCAGATTTCTGATTTCTTATAAAAAATTTAACAATCAGCTCTTGAAAGCCAGTAGAAGCTGGCTCCAGCACACTGCTGGGTGTAGGTCAGGATTTTCCTTCTGGACCTTCAGAACAAAAACCCAGAAGCACACTTAATGACCAATATTTCCTTCCTTCCTTCATTAGTTAAACACTTGCTGAGTGCCTACTATGACCAAAGCACTTAGCTGTTTGGACAGCAGTGGATGTGCACCCTCCACCTTCTCCTTGTTGGGCTTCTGTTTCGCTCACTCTGCTCCTTTCCTGCCTTTCTCCTCTAATATTTCTTTTAAGTCTGTTTCTTCACATTCTTACTCATTCACAATATAGTGTTTGGGGAAATAGGATTTAGAACTGAAAGGGACCCAAGAAGTCATCTAATCTACCCCTTCTCTCATTTTACAAATGAGAAAATTGAGTCACAAAAAGGCTAATTGATATGCCAAATATCATATAGGATTAAATGTCACTGGCAGGATTTGAATTCTGGTCCTCTGACCCAGAGCCAATGCTCTTTCCATTGTACCATACTGCCTTTCCTATGGCCACAGGCCTAAACTGACCCATCCTTTGAACAAGATGGGGGCGTAAATGGAATCCCATGTTTGCAGAATCCTTTGTCTCAAATGGTGTTTTAATAAAGTGCTCCTCATTCCACATATCAGCTGTGTGTGATGCCGGAGAAGCCTGCACTCACATTTGGAGAAGGGCTCATTGTTCTCTGTCATGAGTTTTTGAGTCAATCTCCAATTCTGCGCAAAAGGGAAGGGTGAAGGGAGGAAAGTCATGTTACGACTTAAATCACCAGAACAGGACTCTGATGAGAATTTGGGGCCCAGCAGCCACATTCCACTGTGGTATTAAAAAAGGATTTTGGTGTTTCACAGTCTTTACTAAGACCCTTCCAGCTGCTCCAAGGAGTGTGTGCAGCATTTGAGAAAAGAGATTTATAGGAAATTTTAAAATCCTTGTATCCTTATTCATCTTCCACTCACATGTCTAATACACCACTAAAAAAACCCCAAACTATTCTAACACTTTGGGCAGTTTGCTACTAAATATAGTATTTTCTTTTCAGATATTGAAAGGATTGGATTTACAGTGTAATTTTCAACTATACAAGAACAAGATGGGGACGGTGTGACTAGACAACAGTTTTTGTGATTAAAAATCAAGAGAGAGATTAGGCTTGTTACGTAGATCTGGGAATCATTCACATAGAAATGAAAATGAATCTATGGGAGCTGATGAAGTTGACAAAATAACAGAGAGAAAAGAGAAGGGGATCCAGGAGAGAGTTTGGGGGGGAACACCTACAGTTAGGGGTCATGATATCAAACCAGTAAAGGGAACTGAGAAGGAACAGTGAGATAAGTAGGAGGAGAACCATGAGAGCAGTATCACAAAAAACCCAGAGGAGAGAATATTCAACAGGAAAGGGTGGTCAATAATGTCACTTCTCTTCCTTTGCACCCAAAAAATTGCTTCTTAACTATTTCCTACTTGAATTCAAAAGAATGGCCATCATTAAAAATAGATCTTCTTGGCCACAGGAAGAGAAAGATCTGTTTCTTTAAGCTAAGTTATCCTGGACAAGTCACTTAAGCACTTTCTATCTAAATGCTGGTTATTATTTCTTCAAAAAAGACTATTGGTGCAATTTCTTCATCCTGTTCTTCCGGGGTTACAATAAATTATTCTTTGAATATCTCTCTGAGATATCCTTAACCTTAATGGCACAGAATTTGTATTTGGCTGGGTCACTCCCTTGGCTTTTCTCCCTTCTTTGCCATTGTGAGTTAGCCTCAATCAGCCATATTAGCTGTCTTTCTTCTATAATGGTACTTTGACAACACTATCAGCTATAACTGTAGCTAAGACAATATAATGCGTGGTTAGATCACCCCCACCTCCTCCTTAACAGGTGTTTTTATTTAACAATGCTTCATGCTTAAATTGTATTTTCTGCCTCTGAAGCATATTGCAAACTTCCTCTGTTTCCTAGTCCATGGAGCTGATTGGTACCAGACTCCATGTTGTAGAGCTATCTAACTGCAAGACTAAATATTTAACCTAAAGCTACAGATATGTTCCACATCAACATATTCTGTTCTGTAGAGAAAGTTTAAAAAATTATGTAATGAACAGAGGGTGATTATGAGCGGCATTCCAGAGTCAATAACGTGCTGGACCTGATCAGGAATACCTGGGCATGAATTGTGCTTCTGGCACACATAATATACCACGGGCAAGTCACTGAAAGAGCCTCAGTTTCCTTTCATGAAAAACAAAGCTAATAATATCTGTAATAATCTTCATTATTGTTATTTCCTGCCTTGAACAGTGAGAATGTTTTTCTGGATGATCTCTACGGCCCCTTACCATTCTAATTTGAATATGCATTGTAATCCCACGTTATTAGGTGCCTTTTAACTGGGGCTTTCTAGAAACAATGACTGAAGCTGAAGGAATGACTTAAACAGTATAAATGTTAGAGGATCTGCCTCCCTCCCCAACCAAAAAAAATCTTAGACCACTAGGAAGTATCTTCATCCATTTTAAGGAGAGAGTGAACCTTGGTTTCATTATTAGACACTTGAAAGTAATGAGCTGGGAAATACGGAACATCAAAAATATAAAAAGAGAAAATGACGCAGTCAAAGCCAATTACCTCATAATAGTGTCTTACTATTACCAAGCACTCCATGTGCACCATCTCATCTAACACCTAGTACGTATTTCATTTTCACAATGGTCAGCTTGCAGGAGACAGTACCATTTCATAATCGATAAATTGTTTATACTGAGTGGTAAGAGTGTCTTCACATACCTACCCCCTTCTTTCCCACCATGAGTACACAGGCAAGAATACACACACACACACATACACACATGCACACACACATACACACACACATACACACATGCACACACATACACACATGTGCACACACACATACACACCACACACACACATACACACCACACACATACACACACACATACACACATACACACCACACACACATACACACACACATACACATACATACACACACACACACACACACACACACGTGCGTGCACTCATAGTTTTAATTTGCCTTGGCTCAAGATAGGGCTAGCTTCAGGGTAACAACCTGGTTACTTATGGAATCATGCAATGAAAAAACTGAAGGGGATTTTGAGGACCAAGTCCCCTCAGTTTATCTCTCTCTATCCATCCATCCCACATCTGGAGTTAGAGGAGCCAGGTTCAGATCCCACCTCTCCTGAGCACTCAGTACCCCACCTCTCCTGAGCACTCAGTACTTGTGTGATTTTAGTCAAGTCTGACCTTTTCAGGTTTCACTTCCTAGTTAGTAAAATGAGGGATTTGGACTAGTTGCCTCTAAGGTCCTTTTCTAACTAATTTTTTTATTCTTTGGTCTGTTTTTGAATTGACAAATATTTATAAAATGTGCATAAGACAACAATTGATGCTAAAGAGGGCCTGCAAAGGTTTAAAGCACAGTCCTGGACATCAAGGAATTTAGAATCTAATTGGGGATGTGAGACGAATACACATTAAACAGGAAACAATGCAAGCATTCAGTAGGGATAAGGGCTGTCAGTGGAGTATAATAAAGAGCTCTGGACCCATTGGGGGTCAGAAGGTCTAGGCTCAAGCCCCAGCTCTGTCAGGTAGGTGATACAGTGGATGGGATAATGGACCAGGACTCAAGACCTAAGAACAAATCTTGCTCCAACCTCTTACTAGGAGAGCGACCCTGGGCAAGTCATCTGGTCTCTCTAAGCCTCAGTTTCCTCATCTGTAAAATGAGGGTAATGATAGCTCCTTTCTCTCATAGGATCAGACGAAGTAATATATGATAAACACTTTGCCAACTCTGCCATCTGAGCCATCCAACATCCTTAAGCCTCTTTCTTAATTACACAATGGGAATAATGATTCCCACTTCATAGGTAACCCCCTCACTTTACTTGATGAGAAGAAAGAGGCCCAAGAGGTACAATGACTTGCTCACATTTACAGAGTAAGTGCCAAACCTAGAATTTGAACCCAAGACTGCTGACTCCCAACAAAGTACTCTTTCTACTATCACATGGATTACTGATCTGGCTTTCCCAAACTAAGTATGTTACCAGGCATCATTCTGGTCAGTAACCTTACCAAAATCCCTAGGGGAAAAAGAGAATCCAGGATCAAAAGTCGGGGGCAAATGCAAAGTTTAAATATTTTTCTGGTCTCCCAGTTTACCTCTGCTTCTCCTCTGTTTTGGAAAAGGACCATGATGAGTTAGGGAGAGGAAGCCTGCCCATCTACTGGCTCTTCTTTGATTAGGAAACTAGAGTCTGTAGAGGTCATGGATTTAAGTACCTTTTAAAAAGCACTGAAATTCATTTAGGAGGATGGGGAAGGTTCCCACTGAAAATGACTATGGGAAATCATTTTTTAGGAGTATGAGTGCACAGAAATGGGTCTCAGATGGATTCTGATTTATCTATTGATTTATGTAAAAGAACATTCAAAAGCCCCAGGCTTTCTTCACCTTCTAACCAGGGATATCCTATGTATACACATCAGAGGATCCTTGTGTGACCTCAGCATCTGGTTTTAAATTAAATGATGTTATAAGTACAAGTAAAGCCCAATAACAACATTTTATTATTTTGTTTTGGGAAGGGTTGGACTTGTGCTCTTGAAGGTTTTGGAAAATCCAAGTCCAAAATTTCCCCCTACCCTTGAGATGAACAACTTATTGGTAATATACAATTTTTGAAAAGTTGCCCAGGATACAAAGGGGTTAAAGGATGAACCTCCATCACATCTATTATGTGATGAGACTTGAATTTAGGTCTTCATCCAAGGCAGACTCTCTATGCATTATATTAAACTAACTATATTATTGCTCAAAATAAATTGTTAAAGAGTTTTGGGTGGAACAATCTTAGATAGGATGTGCCTGTACAACTTACTTAATGCCTAACACCAGATAAATGTCCCTTCACTGAATCCTCAGCCTAGTAAGAATGATTCAGGATGTTGTGCTGGTATCTACTATACACTCATAGAAACTGTATTCTCTCCTTACATTTCCAGGTTGAGACTGGAGAAGAGGGAAAGGGAAATAGGGAGATTATGACTGAAATTCTATGAAAACACTGATGGAGCCAAATCAAACTACTTCCCCAGACTTTTCCCTGGAAACCTTCCTACATGGTCCTTAGAAAAAAAATGCAAAAATCTCCCTTTGCTTGAACTCTAACAAGGATTCCTGGTGGACAGATTAGAGATTGAAAGGAGATAGAGTACAGTCATCCTACTAATCATATTCCAGAGTTTGGTTACCTTTCTTTTGACTGGAATTAACTTCTTGGAAGGAATTACAGAGAAGTGTTGTGTAAAGAATGATGTCAGCCAGTGAGGAAACTCAGGACATCAGTATTTGTCTACATTCCAATCCTCTTTTATCCAATCCCCACCCTCCCTTCCACTCCCTCTACAAGTTCCCATGTTTTGCTTTGCTCCCCACATAGCATATTCTCAACATGGCTCTCTATCCTCCTCTCTATGTTAGACAGACATTAGAAAAAGGCTTAAGTTAGAATCCCAAACAATGGTTTTTACAGAGAAATCTGGAAATGAGAAAGTATGCTAAAAAATAAAAAGCCTGATAGAAGAAGTCATTCTAACCTCCCTGGATGCATTATATCTGTGGTCAGCATTTTTGCTTGTGATGAGAAAGTCCTGTATTTTTCCTCCTACTTAAACATTTTAATGCTTATTTCCTCCTAAGAAATTTAATGAGGAAAATAATTTCTTACTCCTATAAATGCCAGAGCTCAAACTCAAGCCCCCTGGTCCCTTTAATGCATACACTGGGTCAAGGCTAATCCTTAGTTGTAGCCTGGAGCTATGGGCCCACAGAGCCCACAGGGGGTTGGGGTGCATAGTGAGACAGTTTCTGCAGTGAGATCTAGACTAGAGAACTTCCTTCACTTCAAAGCACAGGGCCAGAAAGTGCTGACGTTAAACAAGGCTTATATCTGCCAAGCTCAGACTGCAGGATCTTTTGATGTTTCTGTAAAAGGGCCTAAGAGGCCCTTGTTATAGTTATTTCTTTGTATTTATTGTTCTATTTTGTCCTCAGTATTCTAGCCCACACTGATCTGCCACCTCCTCTCTTCTCCCCCTGATGTTTTTTCCCCTGAAGTACAGATGTTTTCGCTCTGCTAACTTGGGGAAGGTCAATTCAACACCTTACCCAGGGTCTATATATTTCAGAAAAGAGGAAAAGTTGGGCCAAGTCTCTAAATACATAATTTTATGGAATTTGATAGTAAATCCTAGGGAACAATGAGAATCTAAAGCAATGACTCATGGAACAATGAAACAATAACAACTTCTGATTATTGCTGCTCATTCTCTTGAGAGTCCCAACAAAAGAGTTACTTCCATTTCTGCCCTTTGTTTTCAGATAATTAATATTGGCTGCTTCAATAAAGCTTCCAGATTTCCCCCAATAAACTCAGAAACTTATATTTGCACACCATTTCACATGAGTACATATTGATTTACATAAATTTAAGAAATGCTCCAGAAAGCACTAATTTCAAAAATGTAAAATAGTGACATCTACATTATATGAATTCATTGAGCCTCTAGGACATGGCTCAGCCTTGCTGGTTATTCACAAATGATGACTACATCTAGGGTCCAATATAGCACACATTGAGGGATCAAAGGAGAATTGATTCTGGAAAGTGGAGCTGTCTGGTAGTCTATGGCTGAACCTACTTGAAATTAAAATTGATTTTGTACTGATGAATTTAGACTAAAATTAAAAACCAACAAATATTTTGAAACTTATTATCAACAATACATTGATACTTCAATGAAAATATAGGCAAAGGGGAGCGTGGCAGAGATATGTTGGAAATTATGGCTCAGGAATGAGAAATAAAGAGAGGGCATAGACTTGTAGATAGTCCACAGTCAACTTTATAATTGACAAGGATGACACCATCTTGTTAGAGCAAAGATCAGAATTAATATAAAACTTCTTGTTTAGTCATGTCTCACTATTTATGACCCCATTTGGCGTTTTTTTGGCAAAGATACTGGAGTGGTTTGCTATTTCCTTCTCCAGCTTGTTTGACAGATGGGGAAACTGAACTAAACAGGGTTAAGTGACTTGCCCAGGATCATGTAGCTAGGAAGTATCTGAGATCAGATTAGAAGTCAGGAAGATGAATCTTCCCGACTCTAGGCCTGTAACTCTATATACTGCAATATCTAGCTGCCCATGTAAAACTAGAAGAATAAAAATAAAAAAAGATATGGCATGCAGTTAAAGCAACTTCATCGTGACCTTTTAAATTGAACTACTAATGGCAAAAAATGGTAATGAGATGGATGGACCTTGAGATCCATTATAACACATTCTTAAAGAAATTTAACTGATATCAATCAATTGCCATGATAAAGAGTTCAAAAGATTCTAGAAAATAGTTTCATTCAATGCATACTAGATTTCCTTGTCAAATGGAAAAATATGACAGCCAAAGGCAATACTGATTGAGAATTGTAACTGTTAAAACCCCATGGACAATATTTTGAGCTCCATCACTTCATAAAACAATAAGAAGCAATGGAGGGAAAAACACTTTAAAGAAAGCCTTGGAAAAGACCCTAAGTAGGGATCCTATGGATATCTTGAGCATGAAACTGAAAGGAGGATAACAACGAAATGAAAAGTGGAAAAGATCTATAAAGGCCTTTATAACAAACTCTTCACAACTGAAGATGGTAAAAGCACCATATTTGGACTCTAACATCACAGTCTTGGTTGTAATTAATGAGAAAGGTGAAATTGTACAGAAATGAAACAAATATGGGAAAATCATCTGGAACTAGACAAAAGATAGACAAAGGCCTTGCTAAAGATGATGTAATTTTGAGAGTCAGCCACAGTTAAGATTCTCATGTTATCTGAAAAGGAGTCCTTGAAAGATACAATAACAGACTACTCCCCTACTAATCTCTTAACTAAAATTTAGCATTTCTTTCAGTTATTTAAATCATTAGTCTGAGAAGGGGTCCATAGATTTCCTCAGACTGCCCAAATAATCCATGACACAAAGTAAGATGAAGAAACCACCCCTGCTGGAGATAGTGGGACCCTTCTGAGGCTCTTATTTACAAAAGATGTTCTGACTGAATGAAGTCTTATCACAGGGCAGTCTCCCAACTGAAGATCTGATTTACTCAAAAGAATTCACTCAACTTTTCAGTCAGTACCCATGGAGGAAAAAAATGAAACAGAGAAACAAAATTGTCCATTGTCTCCAGCTATTTACAGTTTTAAAGGTATTTCATAGAACTCTTCAATCAGAACATGTGTAGATACCGAAAACAGACATTGAACTGGACCTAGAACTGGACAGTGAGACAGTAAGCTGGATGACCTCTGGGAAATTGCAGGTTTTGGGTTTTTTTTTTTGACATTTTACTAAAGCTGCTTTTTTTTTTTACATCATTGTCATCCTTAATTACCCTTTTCTTCCCATTCCCAGTGCCCCAAAGAACTCTTATAACCAAGTACAGGGAAGTAAAATGAGCTGACACATGTAAAGGGGAAAGATGACAAGCTCAGCTTTAGATTCTTTGACGGTAAGGGGCACCCAGTGGAGATGTCCTGCAAGCACAGAGGTGCTGGACTTCTGTAGAGAAAGCAGCATTCAAAATAGAAATTTTGGAATCACCTGCGTAGAGATAATTGAATTCTTAGGAGCTAAAGACATGATCACAGAAGTAGAGGGCAGAGAGAAAAGAGAAGATGGCCCAGAACAGAGCCTTGAGTGACATCCATGTCTGGCATGTGGAAGATGGATAATGGTACAAACCAAGGAGGGTGAGAAGGAATGGTCAAACAGTTAACAGGACAACTATAAAAGAGCAATTGTCAGAAGTCTATGGGAACAGAGAGCTTCTGGGAGGAGAAGGTGGTTTAACTGTCTCAAAAGCTGCAGGAGTCATGGAAGAGGGGGAGACCGAGAAATGAACATCAAATTTAGTATTTATGTCTATGTTACATATATTTGTAATTATATCATAATTTATATTATATTATCATATGATCTTGGAATAAATAGTTTAAGTACATGGATGATGTTCAAAGCCAGATTGCAAGGGGTTGGGCTTTGGGTGGCAGGAAAATGGAAACAAGAGGCTGAAGGCAATTCTTAGTTTCATTCGGGGTTTACCAGTATGTTTGTAGCCACCAAATGTCCCGAATTTTATTCTAATATTACTGTAATCCAGAGTGGTTTACTATAGATTAGTTTTTCACATTTACCTTGAAAAGCTGTGGGTTAATTTGAACTGTTCCCCTGGACCTTAATTTTCATATTCACCATTGTGCTCTTTGTTGGGGAGAAGGGATAAGGCTACAAAAACAAGGGTCTAGGGCTGTTGTCAGAAACCCCTTAGGTACCTGAGTTCAAATACTTCCCTGAAGAAATGAGGGCCTCTGGTCTGGCAAAACTCCCTAGGAAAAGTGTGGTTGGAGAGTCTGAAAACACTAAGCTAAGAGAGAATGAGTGGGGCATGGCAGAAGGAAGTTAAACTTATGGCACACACCACTATTTTCTTAGTACCATTCTGGAAGACTTTAAAAAGTGATATCAGAGACAGAACACCGGATTTGCAGTACAGTAATTGACTCAAATAGGGCACTTCTGTTACTTACTACCTGTATGACCTTGGGCAATATCCCTGGGCCTCAGTTTTCTATCTAAGAAATAGGGGTCTTGGACTTGATCTCTAAGATCCCTTCTAACTCTCCACTATGATCCTTTAATTCTATAATGCCTTAATTTCTAGGATGAAGTACCTTCTTTAGAGTTGTGTAATAGGAAATGGCACTCAGCAGAGTGGCCTCCCTCTAGAAAAAAACAATACACAAAACCAAATTGCTGCTTAGAGGTGGTGCAGTGGAGAGTGCTGGGCCTGAAGTCAGGAAGACGCATCTCCCTGAGTTCAGATCTGGCCTCAGATACTCGATGGGTGACCCTGGGCAAGTCACTTCACCCTGTTGATTTCATTTTCCTCATCTGTAAAATAAGCTGGATAAGGAAATGGGAAATCACTCCAGTGTCTTTGCTGGGAAAACTCCAAATGGGGTCAGACACAACTGGAAAATGACTGAGCAATGACAAAAAGTTGAAATGCGGCCACTGTATAGGAGCAAATAAGATGGGTCCCAAAATACGAACCAGTGTTTTCAACGGACAAAAAGGAAGGGCAGTGTATCTCTGCCTCTTAAGTATTTACTGAACTGGGACATGTACAGAATTAAGTTTAACAGCTATTGCAATAACCATGTGTTTATGCTCACTTAGTAACTTTCTATTTTTTATACTTTTTATACTATTTTTAAATTATATATTTATTCTTACTTTATTTAGATACTATACAATTTTAAAAACTTGGAAAAAAGGTTAATTGCTATTTGCACTTAATAAACATTTAAAGTTTTCCACCCCTTGACCCCTCCCTACCTTTTTGGTCTTCTTAATTACATTTTATTCCCTGGATACACTCTAGAATCCAGTCACTGCCCCTCCTGGCCGCTCCTCCCAGGATGCTCTATCTCCTGTGCCTCTCACTGGCTCCCCCTCCTCACCACCACCTCTGGCCTTCTCAGGCTTCCTTCACAACTCAGCTCAAACTGGACCTTCTGCCCTGGCTTCTATCAGTCATTCTCTTCCTTTGTGAGCAGCACTGTGCTAAATTCTAGGAACACAAACCCAACCAGAAAGACAGTCTTTACTCTCAAAAGAGCATCCATTCATTCTAAGGTGGGACAATGAATAAAAGGAAACTGAAAAGCTTCCCTCACCTGTTTTTACCTCCCCTACTTTGCTTTCACTGATAGCATCTTCCATCGACTCTATATATCTTGTATATATTTGGTTGTTTACATGCTGTTTCTGCCCCCATCCCAATTTAAGTTGTGGGATCTTGAAGAGCAGGGACCCTGGTTTTTGCCTTTGCCTTTCTTTGTAGCCTTAACATACAATAAGCGCCTAATAAATCTTCATGGGCAGTGATAGAGTGCTGGGCCTGGAATCAGGAAGACTCATCTTCCTGGAGTTCAAATCTGGCCTGAGTCACTTCCTAGCTGTGTGTACCTGGAAAAGTCACTTCACCCAGTTTGCCTGAGTTTCCTCATTTGTAAAATGGGTTGGAGAAGAGAATGGCAAACCACCCTTTGTTTCTCTGTCAAGAAAACCCCAAATGGGGTCACAAAGAGTCAGACACAACTGAATGACAACAAATATTCGTTGACTTTTGAAACAGTGCAAAAATGAGTCACTTGGTTAAAGCTTGTACTAAAAGGGAAAATGTTAAGAGTTAAGTGCATCATACTTAGGTTTTCATTTTGAGATCAATTAGATTGTAAGCTTCTTAAAATCTGTGTATTCCATACCCACAGCACTTCACCAGGTCTTACTTGTAAGTGTTTGCTGATCAAGTGAGTGTACCATAAGCCTCTCAAACAAACTAAAATCATAATTTCCTCCTACTCTCACCTAAAACAAATTCAGGCATTATACCTCAGGGTCATTTTTGATTGCTCCCTCTGCCTTATTCCCCAGCATCCAGTTCCTCAAAAAGTCCTCTCCTTCCTTCCTCCAAAATCTCTCTCCACACTCACTCTCTTTACCCCCTCCACACTCTTTCCACACTCAGCTAGTGAATACCCTCAGGTCCTCTTGGCTGGATTAATTGTTGCCATCGCCTCCTATTTGATTTCCTGGACACCAGTCTTTTACCTCTTTTCTCTCTCATACATGATGCTGCCAGATAGTTTCCCAAAGGATAGTTCTGATTATGAACTCTGGTTAGAAAATCTTCAATGACTTACTGTTACCCATTAAATAAAAAACCAAAATCCTTAGCCTTGAATTCAAGGTTTTCTACAATTTGGTGTCCACTAACAACTTTTCTTACCTCCCACAAATCCATTCGCTCACTATGACAAGTTTCAACCAGTCTCGAATACTCACAGTTCCCAGAACTTGCCTTATACGTTCATGCCACCACACCTCTGCTTACGGTGCTCTGGCTGCCATTCTCCATCTGTCCAGCTTCTACCCATCCTTCAAGGGGCAGCTCAAAAATCAGCTCTTCCATGAAGCCTTCCTGAATGCTCATTGACAGAAGTGACCTCCCTCCCCTCTCCTTCCACACAGACCCTGCTTTGAAATGAACACTTTGCATCTCTTAATATCTTTTTGAATCCTACCTACTCAAAATGAGGCCATATTTGTAACACACACAAAAAAAGCTTAGCATAGTACCTGGCTCATAGTAGGCTTACAAATGATATATTTATTATAATCATGCCTATAATAAATATATAATTGGTCTTATATACTTATGCTTGCAGATATATAAAATATATGATTATGCTTATAATAGATACACATTAAATATACTGATAATAAACATTAAATATATGCTTATGCTTATAATACAAATCATAAATAAATTTAAATACAAATATATGATTAAGCTTATATATTAAACATATAATTATGCTTAGATAATGGTTATTCTCCTTTCCCTACCTTGTATTGTATTGTAAGGATAATACCCTATTATAATAATTAATTTTAAGCCTAGAAAATAATTGATATTTCCTTTGTTTGGCTTTAGGGAATTTATTTGATGAAAAATTCTGAATTTAGTCACAGTCACTTTAAGTCCCCAGTTAAAACTCCTAGTATCTAGGCAGAGGTTCAGCTCTCTGCTAACCTTGTACTAATCTCTATTTGTAATCCTAGTTCATTCCTTTGGTGTCTTTAATAGCTGAGGCACAGTTCAGTTTGCTGGAAACATTTGGTTAATGAAACAGTTGATTATTATTATAATAACCATGGATAGACAGACTTCTAGGAGAAGAGTGGAGAATGCTGACCTTTTCTTGGAACTTCCTTAGCCTAGATCTTCCTCTTCATGATGCCAGCAGAGCCAAGAACTCTCCTAAGATATCTTTCTTCTCTGCTATAGTGCAATTCTTCCTGCTGGCTGCTTGCTCCAATCTCCAGAATCCAGAATCCAGATTCCTTGGCTACTCTTCTTTCTTCAGTTCTGAGACAGCTTCTACCTTTTATACAAAGTGATTAAGGTGTGACCCAGGCTATCACACAATGGCTTTGATTGATTGAAAAAGGTGTACAGGCCCTATTCACTCTTGGTTCTTGTTCTGTTTGATTCAATCAAGGAAGCATTTTGCATGTTTTAACAGAGCCATATTGAGTGGTTTTAACCTGCATCCTGCCCCTTAAACACATACACACACTCACACACACACATACACATTATATATCACATGTACACACATACATATATACACATCATATGCATACACACATGAATAAATATATACACATGTAATTATATATACACATGTGTGTATGTATGTGCATATGTGTGTGTATGAGACAGAGAGAGAGATTTTTTTCCTCTCCATACAGATTGACAGTTCTCTACAACTTAGAATAAAAGAGTTAGAAGTTGGAGTTGCCTGGAGCACTTGGAGGTTAAGTGATTTGCCCAGAGTCACCCAGCTGGTCTGTATCAGATGAAAGACTTGAATCCAGCTTTTCCTGACACTGAGACCAGCTCTCTATTCACCATACTGTAGCTGATTCTTACACGCATTTGGTTCTCTCTATTCACCATACTGTAGCTGATTCTTACACGCATTTGGATCTCTCTATTCACCATACTGTAACTGATTCTTACACGCATTTGGTTCTCTCTATTCACCATACTGTAGCTGATTCTTACACGCATTTGGTTCTCTCTATTCACCATACTGTAGCTGATTCTTACATGCATTTGGTTCTCTCTATTCACCATACTGTAGCTGATTCTTACACGCATTTGGTTCTCTCTATTCACCATACTGTAGCTGATTCTTACACGCGTTTGGTTCTCTCTATTCACCATACTGTAGCTGATTCTTACACGCGTTTGGTTCTCTCTATTCACCATACTGTAGCTGATTCTTACACGCATTTGGTTCTCTCTATTCACCATACTGTAGCTGATTCTTACACGCGTTTGGTTCTCTCTATTCACCATACTGTAGCTGATTCTTACACGCGTTTGGTTCTCTCTAGTCACCATACTGTAGCTGATTCTTACACGCATTTGGTTCTCTCTATTCACCATAGTGTAACTGATTCTTACACGCATTTGGTTCTCTCTATTCACCATACTGTAGCTGATTCTTACACGCATTTGGTTCTCTCTATTCACCATACTGTAGCTGATTCTTACACGCATTTGGTTCTCTCTATTCACCATACTGTAGCTGATTCTTACACGCATTTGGTTCTCTCTATTCACCATACTGTAGCTGATTCTTACACGCATTTGGTTCTCTCTATTCACCATACTGTAGCTGATTCTTACACGCATTTGGTTCTCTCTATTCACCATACTGTAGCTGATTCTTACACGCATTTGGTTCTAACATATAAACGATGCCATTGTGAGAGGATGTTAAGTGGGACCTGCTTGTACAACCATTAATTTCTTTACCTGGCATCCTACTGGCAACAGCTCCAGATGTATTACTAGCTGTATGACCCTGGACAGCTCACAATCTCTGAGTGCCTCAATTTCCTCATCTGTAAGATAAGGGTAATACAAGCACCTGCCTTCTAAAGTTGTGAGGATTTAAAAATGAAATGAGATAATATTTGCAATATGCTTTTCAAACTTTAATTTATTGTGGTTGCTTATTCTTTTCTGTAGTGTCTGACTTTTCATGACCTCATTTAGTATTTTCTTAGCAAAGATACCAGAGTGGTTTGCATTTCCTTTTCCAGTTCATTTTACAGGGGAGGACACTGAGGCAAACAGGTTTAAGTGACTTGCCCAAGGTCACACAACTAGTGTCTGAGGCCACATTTGAACCCAACCTCCCTTGACTCCAGGACTGGTGCTCTATCTACTATACAACCTAGCAAACCTTAAAGTACTACACAAATTCTAGCTATTATGAAAAAGAAGATGAGGAAGAAGATATGATGATGATGATGATCCAATTACAGGTGTGTACCAACAATAGAATGTAAACTACTTAAGTCAGGGACTCTAACTTTTTGTCTTTGCATGCGTAAAGTAGGTATCTAATAAATACTTGTTGAATGAATGAAGGGATGGATGGGTGGATGATTAATGAATGAATAAATGAATGAGTAAATAATGGATTGATGAATAAACAGAATTCAATTAAAAAACATTAATTATCTAACAAGTAAAGACACCATCAGCTCTGGAGATAACAAAAATGGAACAAAGGAAACTGCCTTACCCTAAAGAAGTTAACATTCTACTGTCTCCTAGGAGGAGATGGAGCCATTAAGATGAGGTTTAAAGTTGTTCCACTAGAAAAGAGCAACCTTATTCTGTTTTAGAGACTCTAATTGAACCTAGAACTGAGTATAGAGACTCCATCACATCAAGTTGCTTTTTAGTCTGATTCTGGAAGGCTTTGGATAAAAGTGTAGTTAGTAATATGCAAAAGAAAAGGGAGCTCTGATTATAACCTAACTTCTGATTCCCAGGGGACAATATGTGTTCAGGTAAAGGACTCTTTTAGGTGTATCAATTGATTTATAAATGCCATTTGAACATCTAATTTGTGTTATAGCGCGTAGAAAAGTATAGAAGGTTCAGTAAATGATATGATATACATAAAGTAATTTGCAAACCTTCAAAAGCTATATCAATATCAGTTATAATTCTCGGCACCATTATAATGACAAGTCCCTGCTCATAAGGACCTTACCATCTTATTTGGAGAGAGCAAAAATATGCACACAGGGAGTAATTCTTTATCTAGACAGTTTAAATTCATATGCTAAATTACAACATACCATAGACAATGAGAGAAAGAGTCTTCATGGCTATATCGATAAAGGTAGGAGTTAAAACCATTTCTTCATTTCCTTTCCAGATTGCATTCCTGACTCTCTGAACTCTCTAATATGCCCCAGAAGTTCATTCACCCTAAACTACTTCTCACATTTGAAATATCCTCCAGTCCTAGAGCCCTTCCCTCTGACTGGGTTTTTCCTAGAACTTCTGTTTAAAGGAGTGTGACCAAACCTACCATGTCTTTATCCCTCTTCAGTTTTCACTCTTGACTGTGGACTTTCTCTACCATGTCCCAATGCTGAATACTTTCATCTCTTTCTCCACTGTCTCCCCCGGCCTTTTTTTTTAAAACTGTTGTCTTTCCTGTTAAATTGTAAATTCCTTGGGGAAAAGGACTTTGGGCTTGTATTGTATTCTTGGTACTTAGCACGATGCCTGGCACAGAGTAAATACTTAATAAAATGCTTGTTGATTTCACTTGGCTAGTTAATTACTTCATTCAGGGTAGCCACTTACAGGAGAGCCCAGCTAACAGTTATGGGTCTGTTGTGAATGAATCCTCAGCACGTCACCCCTGGACAATTGTAGTAACCTGATGGTTGGTCTCCCTGACTCAAACATCTTCTCACTCCAGCCAGCCTTCACTCAACTGTCTTCTTAATTAAGACAGTTAATTAATTAGTCACTCCCCTTTATCTCCAGGATCATATATAAAATCTTCTTCTTGGCATTTAAAGCCCTTATTAACCTGACTGACTCCTTCCAACCTACTTAGTATTCTTACCTCCACATACACTGATATCCTTTCTGTTCCTCTAATACAACACTGCATCTCCAAACTCCTGGCACTTTCATTGGCTGTTCCCCGAGCCTGGAATTCTCTCTATCCTTATTGATGCCTCCTGATTTTCTTCAAGTCTTTCTTAAGATCCTACCTTCTACAGAAAGTTTTCCTGATTCTCCTTAATGCTAATCCCTTCCCTCTGTTAATTACTTCTGATTCATCCTGTTTATATCTTCCTTGTACTTAATTATTTGCCTATTATCTCCCCCACTAGACAGTGAGCTCCATGAGAGTGGACGCTGCTCTTTGCTTTTACTTCTATCCCACTTGACACAGTGCCTGGCACATGGTAGTAGTGTCTTTAATTTAATATAGTAAGTAAATGCTTTTTGACTGACTGACTGACTGGGGCAATTTGTAGCCAAATGATTTGAAGTGACAGAGACTTACTGAAAGCTTCTAGCTTTAAGACACTCTCCCTCTCCCCTCTTCCTCCCCCCGCCCCCCACCTCCACTGCACTGTCCTGTCTTGCTGGGTGTTACCACGCAGGGATATTGTGTGCTACTGACATAGAACTTTAGATTTCAAACCTGTAGCAAAGGCTTACAAAGTCATCCCCTCATTGTACTTCCCACTCACCAAGGAAAACATTCTCTACCTTACTTTGGGGTTACAGGAGAACCTCTTTTTGTGACTTCCCTATTTTTATATATATTTTATAGGGGAGCAAAATCATCTCTTGAAAGGAACTCAAAACTTTTTTTAAAAACCCAAATGTTAAATTGTTTTAATATATAATTGGAGAAGAAATAAAATATTATATATTAAAGAAAGAAAGGAAGGTAGCTTATTCTCATTTAGGTCTCTGGAAACCAGGGTGGGGATTATTTTTCTCTGTATGCGGGCATGAGACTTTTAAATCAGTGGTGGTATGCACATAGTCTTAATATTAATATTTAATGATATTTTGACCTAGGTATAATTTAAAGCCCATACATCATACAAATGGAACCTCTCTTGTTTAACTTAAGTGGTTCCATCCCTTTACACAGCAGTATTATTTCACAATTCGGCAGTCTACATTGATCATGGGTTCCGCATAAAATTGACTCATGGGGACTAGCCTTTGGAAAAAAAAATTCTCTTTAATGACCCAGGGTACCCATGCTGCTAAATGTATTCTTGTCTGTTTGTTCTTTTTGGAGAGGGGACAAATTCCTTCTCACCCCAAGGCCTGAAAACTCTTAGTACCTTATCAGGAGGCACCCCAAAGACTTAAGTGTCCCATCTTCCTGCCCAACCCACTAGAAGGAGGAGATTAGGATTGCTCAGGGATTGGGGATGAGCAGGCTCACTGATCTCTATGGCTTTTTTTTTAATGTCTTACCTTTCTGTAGCTGTTACTGGAAAGTGAGCTCAGTGGATAAATCCCTAGACTTGAGTCAAGTAGAATTGAATTGGAAATTTTTGCCTCAGACTCTTAATAATAGCTAGCATTTATATAACACATCCAGATTTGTAGAGAAATTTATATATGTTATCTCACTTAATCCTCGCAACAATTCTATGAGCTGAATGACCTTGGGTGAGTCACTTAATCTCTGCCTCAGTTTCCTCATTTGTAAAATAGAAGTAAATAATAGCATCAACAACTCTTGTTGGGAGCATGAAATTACATATTGGATGTGAAGTTCTTTTCAAATGATAAAATGGTATGTAACTGTTAGCTATTATTATAAATATGCTGAAAATACTGTCCCTGGAAAATAATTGTCTCAATGAGAAATGGCACCCTGGTGCCTTGGTCTTTAAGTAGGATTTGGTGACTTCAAGTCATGAACAGACTATGAGAAATGGAGAAAATCTAAGAGATAAGATTTTTCTAGTCTGGTCTTTAACAAGGCACCATCTATAACTGGTTTTTTCTCTTCTTTATTTTTATTTTCAAAGTGGTTGACAGTCAGCTCTCAATTATCTGCAGGCAGGTTATCCACTTTGTTAGTCATCTGCAGTCTGGATTTCCACTGACCTATCTTCTCAGAGGTTTGGCTTTGCCATAGCTTTACGGGAGAGTTATATATGACTACTTAATTAACAATTACTTAGTATTAATACATACTTAATACCTCTCCCTTTATTTCTGTAAAACCTTTCTCTCCTAATCTCTCCATCTCTCCTTCCTCTAAATTACTTAAGCTATAGAACACTAATTCTTGCTTTACTTCTATTCAGCTTTGGCTAGCAACATCTGTACTGAGGAGGTTTATCTTCCTAACCGCATTTTTTCAAGTTGATGGGAAAATAGGCTTGCATTCCACATATATAAATAAATATATATATGCGTATGTTATATATATGTATATATACACACATACATATACACACACATATATATTTGCTTGTACTTTATATATCATATGTTTGGTATATAATTATATTTTACATATTGTATATAATTATGCTATCTGTATCTATCTATATCAAGTATAGTTTCCCATTAGCTAAAAAATTATAGTTAGGATATATAAAAAATATAAATAAATATTACATATATAAAATACAAACATTTTCCTACCTAGTTTTTGTGTTATGTATTTTTGAATCTATATATGATATATATATGATACCAGCATATTTTCCCATCAGCTTAAATGTATATATAATACAAAAATATTTTCCTATCTGCTTAAAAACATGTATTTACCATATATGCATACATATACATATATTCATGACACATATATAAAATAGCTATACATATATAATATAAGCATATTTTCCCATCAACTTGAAAATGTAGTTAATATATGTATATATATGAATATGTATATTACAAGCATATTTTCCTATCAGCTTAAAAACTTATGGTTAGGAAGATAAATCTCCTCAGTAAAGATTTTGCTGTCCAAGCCAAACAAAAGCAAAGGAGGGGATTGGCTAGTCTTCTCCTTCTATAGCACAGTAATTCAGAGGAAAGAAAGATGGAGGGATTGGGGGAGAAAGGTTTTATAGAAGTAAAGGGCCAGTACTTTATTAGGTTAAAACAGGGAATTGGATTTCTCTGATTTGGTGGGCAAAGAAACTTACTCCTTTCTGGTTGGTTCTCAGTTCTCCTAGTTCTTCTGGGAAATGATTTGTCCATAATTAAATGACCTTACAATCAGTACATTTTAAATGGAAGTGAGGTCCCAACTCTATGCTGGCTGCAAAGCCTAGCGGGAATCCAAAGGTGCTGACAGCAAGCAGTGGCTGGATGAGCCTGGGCATGTGTAGGCTGGGAACACATACCAAGTGGGACTTCACACTTCAGAGTGAAGTATTGTTAAAACTGAGCTTTTTTTTCTCTCTTTAAAAAACAAATCTGTTTTTTTTCCCCTCCTCCTAAATTCCATGTTTGGCCTCAAGATGAGGCTGTAACAACAAGATAAGAGTTCCCGATCAACAACCCAGGTCTTCTGTATTTGGTGTTCAAGGGAGTCAGTATCTCGAGTGTTGTGCCACGGTAGTTTGTGAGGTAGCCTTGGAAGAAAGCTAAGAGAAAATCTCAGCTTCTTACCATTTATGTCCCTGGAGGCCTTTCTCCCTCTTCAAATTCCACCTCTGATGTTTATTACCTGTGTGGCTTGGGTAAGTCACTTAACTGTCTTAGGCCTGTTTCCTGCATCAGAAAAAATGAGGGCATTAGAATGGCTGGTTTGTGATATCTCTTTCAGACACCAGACAAGTAAACCTCTTCAGGAAGATTCTTCCTTTGTCCATCTCATAAAAAAGCTCTTATGGACCAGGATTTATAGAGGTCAGTCATGAATTGATCACAACTTGTCCCTTCATTCATTCAAAAAGCCCATATAAAATACGGACCACGTGCCAGGCCCTGGAAGTACAGAGAGAACTAAAACAGCCCTTTTTCCCAAAGACCTCTCATTTTATAGGGGGGAACAACACATGCATAAGTAAGGAAATATAAAGTACATGTAAATAAATGAAAAGTGATTTTTTTTCTCTATTATCTCTATTTATTTTGTTAAATATTTCCAAATTACATGTAAATTTTTTTAACATTCATTAAAAATTTTTTGAGTTCCAAATTCTCTTCCTTTTCTCCTTTCCCCTGCCTTAAGAAGGCAAGTATTTTGATATTGACTAGGTGTACAGTCATGCAAAACTTATTTCCACATTAGAAAATGCAGACAAAATACTCCAAGAAAAATGAAGAAAGTGAAAAACGTTATGCTTTGTTCTGCATGCAGATTCCATCAGTCCTTTCTCTGGAGGTGGGTAGGTCTTTTGGAATTGTCTTGGGTCATGGCCTTGATCAGAGCAGCTAAGTCGCAGAGCTGATCATTGCACAATATTGCTGTTACTATGTACGATGTTCTATAGGTTCTGCTCTTTTCACTTTGCATGAGTTCATATAAATTGAAAAGTGATTTTTAGGGGAGTATTAGCAACTGGAGAAATCTAGAGAGGCTTCTAGACCTGGGCTTTGAAAGAGTCTAAGAATCTATGAGGCCAAGGTGAGGAGAGAGAGCATTCCAGCAATGGAGGATAGCCTATGCAAAGACACTGAGGCAGGAGATGAGGAGATAAATGGTCCTTTGAGAGAAACATCAAAATGACTGGAATGTAGGATTTGTGAAGGGGAAGCATGAGTACTGAGCTTGGAACCATGTGCTGGAGCTAGGCGGTGACAGGCCTTTCAATACAGTACAGCTATCTTTAGACCTGAAGTGCCTGGAGGCCAGAGACCTCACCTCACTATATTTGGCACAGATCCTAGTATCCCTGAGATGGTGCAGGACTTTCTGATGATCAGAATCACACCAGCACCATCCTCTCAGTCCTTCAGGTTGGCAACGCAGGTGTCGTCTTGGACACCTCACCGTCTCTCAACCTCCTTCCCAAATCCAATTTGTTTCCAGGCCTGTCGATTTCATTTTTGCAGCATCACTCCTATACATCCCCTTTTCTCCTTTAATGCTGGCACCATCTTGGTACAGGCCCTCATCACCTCATACATGTACAATTGCAATAGCCTGCTGGGGAGTTAGTCTGCCTCCAAATCCTCCTCATGCCAGTATGTCCTCCATTCAGCCACCAAAGTGATTTTCCTAAAGCTCAGGTCTTACCATGTCCCTACCCCCAACTCAATAAACTCTAGTGGCTTCTTATCTTGTCTGAGATCAAGTTTAAAAATCCTTTGTTTGGCATTTAAAGCCTTTACATAAAGCCTATCTCCCTCCTGTCTTTCCAGTACTCATATTAAACTCTCTGCCAGGTGCTCTTCAGTCCAGACCCTGGCTTTCCAGTTTTCCACAAACAAGACCATCCATCTCTCAGCTCCAGGCATTTTCTCTGGCTGTGCCTCATGCCTAGAATGCCCTCCCTCCTCATCTGCACCTTTTGACTTCCCTAGCTTCCTTTGGGTCCCAGTTAAGATCTTCCCTTTTACAGGAAGCCTTTCATAATCCCTGTTAATTCTAGAGCCTTCCTTCTGTTAGCTATTTCCATTTTATCCTGTATTTTATCCTGTGGCTTGCTTTAGATATATTGGTTTGCATTTTGTCTCCTTCATTAGACTGTTAAGTTCCTGGAGGACAGGGACTGTCTTTTGCCTCTTTTTGTATCCTCAGGGTTTAGCAGAGTGCCTGGCACACAGTAGGCTCTTAATAAATGTTGTTTGATTGATCTAAACGAACTTGTCCCTGAACAAGAGTCCACCTTATAACATACTCAAATTCTACCCTTACCTCCATTTCTTCTTCCCCAAGATGATTATCCCCATTTCCTCCAACTAATTTGATGCAGCTGCCTCTTGAAATATCATTCCATCGTCTTGGTTGCTATCTCTAGATGCTCTCAGATCTTTCAATGTTCTTCCTAAAGAACTCCTTCCTCTAGGGAACAGTGATCAAATCAATACTTCCTTCCTAGAAAGATCAAATTAATCAGTTTTTCTATAGCTTTCCTTACCCTTACTATGATCTCCCAGTTCAAATCACCCCTCCATGGTCACTACTCCCTTACATTGTCTTCTCTTAATAGAATGAAAATTCCTTAAATGCATCTTAATGAAAAAGTAAACTCAAATGTGAGCTCCCTTCTTTTTCTGTTTCCCTAGATCTTAGTATGGTACTTTGCACATAGTAAGCACTTAATGAATGAGTACTCATTCATTCCCTAATTGTGCTACCAAAACTGAATATATGCTTTAAGTGTGATCTGAGGGAGGGCTGGGTAGAGCAGGGAGATAACCTCCCTAGTCCCCTCACTATGGCTCCCTTCATTTTATCTAAAATTTCATTTTGTTCTCTGCCATTCCCCACTATTGACTCATATTGAGCTTGGAGTCCATTAAAATTACTGGGTCTTTTTCAGATAAACTACCATGTATCCATTCCTCTTCCATCCTATATTGGAGATGTTAATTGTTTTTATTCCAAATTTATCCCAAAACTTAATTCCAGTCCCTTACATATATACATATTTAATTTCATTTCATTAGATTTAACTGTTTCTCTTCTTAATTTCTTAGCAAACTTCTAAGAGGCCTATGGACTGAATGGGTACTCACTTTAAGTGAGTACCTGAAAAGGCCTTAGCCTAAGAAGCCAAGGTCTTCCATTGCATCCTGGGCCATCTTCAGTCATCCTGATGAATACCTGGTCACTGGACCCAGATGGCTCAGGAGGAGAAAGTGAGGCTGGTGACCTGCACAGCCCTCCCTCACTCAAAACAAAGTCAAGTGCAAGTCAGGTCATCATTTCTCTGATGTCATGGACTTCTTCAAAAATGAAGAAAGAATACAACAAGCAAACTATAATCCAGGCTTCTCTATCAGAAAGGAAACTCATTTCAGTCCAGAAATTCCTACCTGGGAGCCCCCTCTGCCCCTTCCTCTGTTTGGATGGCTGCTCTGGACCTCCATTTAAGTAGAATACCCAGGCCAGACATCTCTTCCTTTATTATCAGGCTGCTACTCTAAGCAACTACTTAAAGAAGCCTATTCATTGAATGGGTTTATCTCTCTCAAAGTGAGAATACTATAAGACCTTAGCCTGAAAGATCCAGGGTCTCCCATTGCATCCTGGGCCATCTCTGGTCATCCTGATGAATATTAGGCCACTGGATCCAGATGGCTCAGGAGGAGAAGGTGAGGTTGGTGACCTTCACAGCCCTCCCTCCCTCAAATCAAAGTCAGCTGCCAGTCATGTCATCATCTTGACGTCAGGACACATACAATAACAACAAGCTACACTGTGCACTTCTCAAGTACCTTATCCTTCCTTTTCTGCTTTTCAGCTTCCTTTTATGTGTTATATTTTCACATAAGAATGGGTTATATTCCCTTAAAGGCTGGGAGGGTCCTTTTTGTTTGCATTCAGCACAATGCCCAGCATATATTTGTAGTTCAGTCTGTCTGACTCTTTGTAACCTGTGGACCGGACTGTCCATTGGGTTTTCATGGCAGAAATACCAGAGTGGTTGTCATTTCCTTCTCCAGTGGATTCGGGCACGCAGAGGTTAAATGACTAGGTCAGGGTCACACTGTGTGGTCAGGGACACACAGTATCTGAGGGCAGATTTGAACTCAGGTTGTCTTGAATCTAGGCCCAGAGCTCCACCCACTGAACCACCTAGTTGCCTTAGTATATTGTAGTAAGTACTTTATAAATGCTTGTTGTCTGATATTACTGAGCAAACATTTGAGTCTATCAACATCATTTTGAATTATGACTCTTTCATGTAGATGTCAGCTCTTCCTTCTTCCCAGTTTTCTGTCATTTGCAAATTGAATAAGCATGTTTTCTGTGCCTTCATCCAAGTCAATTATGGTGTAATGTGGTATAATCATATGGCACAGGACCAAGCACAGACCTCTGGGGTCTTCCATCACAGACCTCCTTCCAAGATTACATCAAGAGATGTTACACAGGAATAATCAACAAGACTTGACAATTGATTGAATATGGGCATGAAAGAGAGGGAAGACTTGAGGATGAGTCTGGAGGCATGGATGGTAATGGACAGGACAGAAATAGAGAAGTTTGAAGGTAGGTCAGGTTTAGGGACAAAAACAATGAGTTTCTTTTTCAGACATGTGGAGCCTGAAATTCTTATTTCAAGAAGAGACATCTCACATAGTATAGGATTGAAACTCAGGCCAATTTAGGAGCTAGATGTCTGGATTCTCAAGTGATCCTCCTCTTTCCTGTGCTTTGGTCCTGACCCCCGTTACTTTCTCCTCCTCTTTTGCTGTAGTATCTTCATGAATTTTGTTGTATAGATTGAGTGATAAACTCATGATCCCTACTGTAGGGAAGGGGGCCCCTCAGTCCAATTCCCCTGCAAGTCAAGGCATCACCTGCATTATGTCTTCTTCAACAGCAGCAAAGACTACTCCTGTGATTTCATTTGGATTGAGGACTCCCTGTGACCCAAATAGGATTGCAAAGAGTCAGATATGACTGAAGATTTGTCACAAAATATGAGATCTTTGACAAAAAAGAATGAAAGACAAGAAACTCCCAGCTTAAAGAACAGCCAGCTGAAGTAACTGCAGCAGGACCAGACCAAAGCATGAGGCTCTGGGCTTGGAGAGGGGCTATGAGACTCAGCTAGACCTTTTGGGGGTCTTGAGACGATGGAGTTATCTTTGGAATTCTAGGATGACTGACCTGAGTGAAAGGAGCTTTCCTGATGTATGAACAAGTGAACACAGAAAAAGAACTAAGGGAATCTACCCTCCCCCCCACACACGCATATACATATACCCCTCATTAATTAATAACCTCAATAATTAGCAACTCCTTGTTGCTGTTGAGGTGTTTCTGACTCTTCAAAACCCCATATGGAGTTTTCTTGGCAAAGACACTGGAGTGGTTTGCCATTTCCTTCTCCAGCTCATTTTACAGATGAGGAAACTGAGGCAAACAGGGTAGCTAAGGCCACACAGCTAGTCAGTATTTCAAGTCAGATTTGAATTCAGGAAGAGGAATCTCCCTGTCTCCAGGCCTGGCGCTCCATCCATGGTGTTCCCTAGCTGCCCCAATGTTGTTTTACCAAATAGCAAGTATCCTTTGAATGGAACTCGACCTTTCTGTTTAGCATTGCTATTTAGCTCTTTGTATTATCCAGTGCTTTGGGAGGCCACCATAGCAGCCTGTCACTTGCTCATTCAGGATTCTTTCTAAGTGTCTCGTTTGGTTGAATATTGAGTAAAGGAAAGCGAATTGCACGTAGCAAGCATGTCATTATATTTCCCTCACTGAACTGACCTGGCAGCTTTTATGTAAATTCAGTTCATCAAGGACAAGGTGTGGATTTTCATTTTGTTTTTTATCTTATCATAGTCTAGTGTAGTGCCTGGCACATAGTAGGCACTTAATGAATGCTTGGTAATTGACTTAGTGATTGATCCCTTTAACTTGAAGGCACTTCCCTGTTGGTTTAGAAAAACAAAGAGAATTCTGGGTATTTGCTACAAGTTTCCTTTCCTATAAGGATGTACAAATGAACACCTTCACCTTCCAAATTCTGTTCTCCCTCTGCCCTTCCCACCCTCCCCCTTTCATTCCCCCTACCACCAACCTGGTCAAAAAAAACAACAACACACTTTCTACTTCATCCTCTCCTCTCTCCAGGACAGTATGACATCAGAGAATTAACACTGGACTAGGCAAAGATTTGTGACCCAGGGAACATCACTACTCTGAACCTCAGTTTGCTCAGCCATAAAATGGGAATAAGGAAGTTGTGATTCTAAGGTAAATTGTTACTTGTCAAGTACGTGCTTTCCAAGGATGCACTCTTAATGTACAGGGACAGATAGGAGCAAAGTGGAAAGAAATCTACTATGCTGTTTATCTGAACCAAAAAACACCCCTCCAACATCTGAGCAACATTTTCAGTTTTCATGCTTGTTTTGGGACATGTATGCACAGCCTACTCTAATTCTTAACACTACAATAATAGTGCTATGATACTTACCCCCACAGAGTTGTGAGGGGCAAAGTCTTTAATAACCTAGCCCCCTGCTTTTCCAGTCTCCTTGCAGTTTACATCCTTCCCTCCCCTGACCTGTATTCTGCAGTTCAGCAATTCTGGTCTCCTGGCTGTTCATGGAGCAAAACTTTTCACTCCCCCTTAGATGGTGAGCTCTCTGAGAGCAGGGACAGCGGCTTGCCTTTCAGCGCCTGGCGTATCCATAGTCGATGTTAAATGTTTATGAACCCGTTATTATTGACTGAGCATATGAGGTGATATGTGTAGACAGCACCTTATAAATGGGAGAGCACTATCCTATATAAATGACATGTATCTTTATAAATATCACTAGTATTCCCTTGAGAAGGTGGCCTGGAGTAGGTGTAGGAGAGAGTAGAATCCGGAAGATCTGGGTTTGAATTGTGCGTCAGCTACATAGTGTCTGTGACTCAGGGACCTTGGCCAAGGTGCCTAATATCTCTGTAAAGTGAGGAGTCTGCATAGGATGGCCTCTAAGGTCCCTTCCAGTACTGACTCTGTGCTCTCTTCACTTGCATCACTTCTGATGGAGAAAATGGGCTCTAGCTTTTAGCTTCTTCTTTCTTTTTCTTTCTGGCAGACATTTTTTTTTCACCTGGATAATAATGAACAATATTGCGAGATCTCATGAGCATGATTGCTGCTTCTAGGCAAGTGTTAGAGAACAGATTTAAACCATTTGTTTCTGGCAGGGTTCGAGGAAGGAGGCAGCCCTGCCTGGATCTTCCTTTTAGACTTACAGTTGTGGTTCACAGAGCACCCATTGATGAGACCTCCTTTAAGTTTCTCTACCTGTAGGCAGCATGGTGAAGTAGATGATGGGCTGGCCTTGGAATCAGGAAGCACTGAGTTCAAGTCCCATTTCTAGCAAAGGGCTATGTGACCTTTTGGTCGAATAATTTAACCTGTCCGGAACTCTTTAGGACTATGTTACGGATGATGATCGATTGTGAAAGACCTAGCTACTCTGGATACAATGACCCAAGGCAATTCCAAAGGATCCTTGATGAAAAATGCTGTTCACCTCCAGAGAAAGAACTGATGAACTCTGAGTGAAAACTGAAGCACACTATTTTTCACTTTATTTTTCTCGCTCTTTTTTTTTTTCAACATGGCTAACATGGAAATTGGTTTGCATGACTTCACATATATAATTGATACACTGCTTACCTTCTCAGTGTGGGGGAGAGGCTGGAGGAGGGAGAGAATTTGGAGCTCAAAATTTTTAATATATATATTTGAAAAATTTAAAAATTAATATATAATTAATATATACATGTAAATAAATAAATGTACGAATGAATAAATAAATAGATAATGGGAGTTATAGAGAAATTCTTCATCTCCATCTGTGGAAAGAAAGATTTCCTACCTAGGCAAGTAGGAGGTAGGTAGAAGGGTTTTCTGTACCAATTAAATCATAGGTCCAGACCCTCTTCCCCCTACATTTACTAGACATGCTTACAAAATGTATAGTATGAAGGACTTGGTGGCATGTGCCTGTAGTCCGTACTACAAGGGAGGCTGGTGTTGGGGGATTGCTTGGATTGAGTTCAGGGGTTCTGAGCTGCAGAGGGGCTAAAGGCCATGTGGTATCTGTGAGCCCCTGCACATCCCTGGGAAGGAAGAGCCACTAGGCTACTCTAAGAATGGGTGAACAAATAGAGCAGGTTGAAGTTCCCATGGCAGTAAAGAATGGTGTTGGGCTGTTAGTGATTGCTGCATTTCCAGGCTAAGTGAGATAGGGAGACATAGGCGGGAAAGAGAGGGAGTGTGTGTGTGTGAGAGAGAGAGAGAGAGAGAGAGAGAGAGAGAGAGAGAGAGAGAGAGAGAGAGAGAGAGAGAGAGAAAGAGAGAGAGACAGAGACAGAGAGAGAGACAGAGAGAGAGACAGAGACAGAGAGAGAGAGAGGGAGGGAGGGAGGAGTGAGAGACAGAGATAGACAGATGGGGTGGGAAGGAGGAAGAAAGAAAGGAGGAAAAAAGGAAGAGGAGAAAAAAGGATAAAAGGAAGGAAGGAAGCAGACAAGTGAGTAAGTGATAAATAAAAAAGTCCCTAGACAAACAAAACACAATAGAAAAAACAAAAGACCATCAAATGCATATTACACGATCAGGAGAAGTTTGGCTAACAAAGTTTTTAAATCCCACTAATAGGGAAATGAACTCCCCACGGTTCCAGTGGAAGCAGTTTCAGATTTCCCAGGGAAGCTGATTTCCCCAAAGCCATTACAAAAGGTTTCTGTACATTTCCCTCAGTCCCACCACACTCCCCAATCTTTGGACCAAAATTTAAAATGGCAGGAGCATCAGGGCCAATCTTTTCATGCAATATGCAGAACAAAAAAAAGAAATAAAAATCTTTCTCACTTGAAACTTCTAATGACTTAAAGAAACAAAAAGAAAACTCTATCCCTGTGCAATTGCAAGTTTTCTTTTCTGGCTCTAAGTAATACATCTCTCTATATTCCACATTCTAAGACAGTTTTAAACATTCACATTGATCAGATCTCATTTTGAAAGTCTCCGTAATAACTATTCACCTTCTCCTCACTCCTTCCTAAGAAAACATCCCAAGCTTAATTTGAATTCCATTTCAAAGTATGTTTCTCTAGAAAGATATTTATATTTAAGGTTTCTTTACATTATAAAAGAGCTAGAATTCTATGTATCGTGATTGCTAATGCAATACCAAAGAAACAGGAGCAAAAAGAACTTGAAAATCAGTCTTATAAAATCATAGAAAATTAGAAAAAGAAGAGACTTTAGATGCAGAGCCATTACTAGACTGAGATGAAAGAATTTTTGGCCAAGGGGGTCAAAAGGTATAGTATCGTAAAAGCACTTAAACTCCTTCAAAAAGGAGGAACAACTGAACCCAACACCTAGTTAGAAAATGCTGTGGGAATGGGAAGCGAGCTAAAGGGCTGCTTCTACCCAAGGCCACCTCCTCCCCAGTCTCTTTCTTCCTCCTTCCCTTGGGGTCTCTGTCTCTTCATCATGGGATCACATCTCAGTTTCTCTCCATTCCACCTTGTATCAGTTAGCAGTTCAAACACATTTGTTAAGCATTTACTCTGCCAAGGACTATGTTAAGGCCTGGGCATACAAAGAAATGTAAAAAGCAGAAAACTCTATCCTTACTCTTAAGAGATTTATATTTTAATGAAGGAGACAACACAGAGATAAGGATGTATATTCAAGATTTGTACAAAGTGATGGGAAGCACTGGAACAGACCATCCCAGCAAGGATGATTTGAGCTGAACCTTGAAGGAAGCCAGGGAAGCTGGGAGACAGTGTTGAGGAGAGGATTTGAGGTATGGAGATGGGAGATGGTACATGAAATAGTGCTATGGAGTATCATGACTATAGTAAGTAGACCAGTGGGCATGGGTAGAAGAGTTCGTGGAGAGGAGTAAGGTGTAAAAATACTAGAAAGACAGGAAGGAGCTGCTTTAAATGTTAAATAGAAGAGTTTATATTTGATCCTGGAGCTGCTGAAATTTACTAAGTAGGAAAGTTACATGACCCGATCCCAACTAAACTTGTCTTTTTCAAGACTTTCAAGTTTTTAATCAACTTTGAAGTTGATTGGAGGACACCTTTCATGCTTACCCCAGGCAGGCTTTGTGTTGCTTGCCCCAGGAGTCAGAATTGCTAGTTACTGATAGACTTTGAGAACCTCTACTCCACACCTATCATCTTATAACCACAGGCTCCAAGGATCAGAGAAATTAAGTGACTTAGCCTCAGGAAATCTCAGAGGTGGGAGGACCTGAGTCACCATCTATCTGAATTCATATCTGGATGAGAACTCTCCTCTAGAGTACCCTTGATGTTATCCAGCCTCTGTTTATTTGAGGTCACACAGTCAGTTAGCTACTGATCTGGGAAAGGCCCTCAGACCCCTGGCTTGAAGTCTGCTGCTCTTTCTACCAGGAGGGGTTGCCTCAGAAGGCACTTCTTGCCCCTTTGTATACCATAACACAGCATCATTTCATTCTAGTAGAGATGTGTCTCGACAAGCCATCAGATGGGTCCAGTCCCTTCTGTTCTAACAAAGGCTTTCTGGGAAATGAAATCAGAAATGCACTAAATTTAACCTCAATTGGAATATCAATTAGACCAGGCATATGAACCAACATATGTGTTTCAACAGTTCAAATTGTAGGGGAATAAAGTTGGGATGTATTTTCCTGACCCTAATTAGGGGCCTAATTTTCATTCTTCAACTGAATTTCTCCTTGCTAGGTTGTTCATGAGAGTGTTGTTTTGATTTATGCTAGAGCGGGGGAGGTGGTAACAGTGGGAGAGGAAGGGGGAGAACTCTCAAGTTATTGACAAATCATCTTCTCTGGCTGAGTCATGAAAGAGAACTGGGGGGCTCTAGAGAAAACTGCATCCAGTTTTCTGTAGCTAGGGGAAAGGTCACCATAGACACAGGACGAGAGGATAGGGAAGTGGGGGAAAGGGACAATAGGGCTCTAAAAATAGACCTGAACAACTTCTTTTCACATTCATCTAACTTGAAAGGTTTCATCTCCAAGCTACCATTTCTCCACCATTGATCTCTGCTGGGCACCACTGGCACAAATTATTCCAGAGCAGAAAGATTTGGCTTTTCTGCAATGCTGAGAGCTCACCATCAATATTTGAAAGCCCATCTGTGATTATTTCACAGGAGTTCCAAGTATAGAAAATCTATGCTCAATGTGTATTCAGCCGCAGAGCTGTAGGAAATAATTTAGGCTCAGACAGAGGTAGAGAGTCATATTGACCAAGAATTAGGTACCTGAAGAACAGGAAAACTATTAAAGGTATAGGTCTTTGCATATTACTTCAAACCCTGTGATTTTTTTGGTGTAGGGATTTCCCCCACTAATCAGAGTATAGTCTGTCTGTTACTTAGCCGATAAATCTTAGAGGTTTATCTCACTGTGAGTTACAAAGCTTGTTACTCACTCATGGTCACAAGGTTAGTAAGTGTCAGACATGAGATTTGAACTCAGGGTTACCTGATTCCAAGTCCAACAACCTTATCACCTCATCACCTGGCTTCTGCTTTGCACACTGGAGAGACTTACTAAATGGTTGTTAAAATATTGTAAAGACAAATAACTTTGAAAGACTTAGGAACTCTGGTCAACACAATGGCTAGCCACAATTCCAGAGGACGCATGATGAAACAGACTAGCCACCTTCAGATACAGAGATGTTGATCTCAGAGTGCAGACTAAGGCATATATTTTCAGACAAGGCCAGTGTAAGAATTTACTCTGCTTGAATCTACATGTTTATAACAGGTATTTTGTTTTCCTCCCTTTGTTAATGAGGTACAGTGGACGTGGGAGTGAGAAAAAGCAGATCACAAAAATAAAATTAATTTTTAAAATTTGTTAAATTTAATAATTGAGCATTGTAAGGAAGAAAAGGACTAGGCAAGTATTAATTTGATATATTAATATTCAAGAACTTCTGTAATTTTGTACTCCAGATGAATGTATTTTCAAAGCCCACAAGCTACCACCTGAACATCCTGACCTAGTTGTCAATTTGTAACATAACCACCCATGATAAAGATGAATTAAAGCTATGCTTTTTGTGTATTCGGAGATTCCATGTGAGAATTCTCCACCTTGGCGCTATGTAAGAGCTGGTCTACACTATGGAATCCCATCCATACCTCCTTGGTAAGATGAGTTCATTGGGCAGGGTATGGTGTCTCTAGACTACAGGTTAGAAGGCAGTAGAACAAATTAAATGAAATGATGGTCAGGGTTTCCCTTTAGGTTATTAAAGAATTCTTTATTCAAGAAACCAACAGATATTTTTGTATGACTGTATTACCTCTTTAAATGGAAATATTGAACATGTGGCCTTTTTAAAGAAAACAAAAGAACACTAGAGAACATTAATTTGGGGTCACAAATGGGAACAAACAGATGGTTTATAAATTGGGTTGATCTTGCTTTGGGGTCTCTGCTTCTACACGTTATGTAATCTGCTCTCTGAATCATCAAGCTCTTGCTTTGTGCACTTCATTCCATCAGAAAGCACAGTTATATTTTTATTTTTCAACATTTGTACTTCACATTTTCATATTTCAACAACCAAAAGTCGAGGGGGTTGCTGTTTTTAATCCAGTGTACAGAATCAAACAAAAATGAAACCAAAAAGCCCAAGTAATGGAGATCGCAGGTCAGAATTCACTCCTGGAGGTCATGATTGCAAATAAATTCACAGTTGCCTTGATTATCAATTTATGATCTCTTCTCAACTTCGGATCAGTTGAGGGAGTGAAGGGGAGGAGGTAGACTTTATACCACAGCTGATGGTTATTAACTTAATTGCCACATCACCAAACTCATAGTTTTAAAAACAGAAAAAGAGATATTGGAGCACATTAAGGAGTGGCCAGAAAATAAGCTTTTGTTCCAATATTTTACAAGTTACTCTGTTTTCTAGAGCTACCAAGGAAAATCTACAGAGAAAAGAGAAAGAAAAGAAAAAGGCAGAAGGTCTTTTCCCATAGAAGACACCAAACAACCCACTATGACTGTATTTTTTACCACCATTTGTTAAGGGTATTTAATCAGATTTCTGATGCAAGTTGCATTTCTGCAGTGAAAACTTAGGATTAGATCCCTATTTTTGTTGATGAAAAACTGGCTGTTTGAGTCTCATCACTACCCACAAAGCAACTTCAGTCAGCAAATGTCACCAAAAACTAACATAGGAAAGATATACATAACATCCTTTGCCTAGTGCCCCTTTCACTATGTTGTGTCGTAAGTTTCTACAAATACGTATGGTCTTTTCATGTGACTTAAATGACCTATTTTTGCTGATGTGGTCTTGGATCCCCTCTTAGCCTGTCCTGATGGACTCTGAGTAACAGTGTTCTTGCTCACAAATTTCAGGTTTGATCCTTTGTGAATGGCTGGTCCAAATGTCTCTTAGCTGGTTATCCTTGACTAGTGGATTATATTCCGCTTGGTGCTTGGAAAACAATTGGTTATTTGGGCTGAGTAAAGGTATAAATATAAACTTGATGTTGGATCAAGTTATTGTTACGTAAGATCAGTTCTTGTCTTCTAAACCAGTCCCAGGAAGATGTTCTTAACTGAAAGCTGAGTACCTTAGGGGGTATGCACTTTGTTGTATATACACATACGTATAGGCCACAGGTTCACGGTCAGTTTACACCTCTGCCCCAAACACACAGTCCTCTTAACACCATGCAGTCCTCTCCTGTTTCTCTTAGATTACTGACCCGAAATGGAGCTCATATTCCTAATTTGGAGGATATCTACTGGGGAGTAGAAAGAAGGGGAAAAGAGAAAAGGAGGAAGGTATTGACATTTCTATTGAGGTGATATCCCACAAAACCCTATGGCCAATGGCAGCCCTTGGCAGATGCCGCCTGACAACCAAGCCGCCTGACAACCAAGCTGCCTGAAGCCAGAGTAAAGACAACCAAGTTTCCAGCAGGAGAGTGTAACAGAGTCTAGTGACTCGTGTTTTATCATCTCTGCCCAAATCCGGATTGATCACAGTGTGCCTCCTTGTCCCCAACGCAATACTCTTTTCATTGTTATCAGATCTTGGACTCTAATAAATATCAATATTCCCTTAAAAAAAAGTCTTACTTTAATTCTGGGTGAACCATCCTTCATAGTCTCTGAGTCAAGTATGTGGCCAGTGAGGCATCTTCGTCGAAAGATGCCTAGCACAGAATCTGTGTCAGTTACACTGAAAAAGAAGCAACAGTGATTCGATAGGTGACTTACCAGCTCCTGACGTCTGAAGAGCTGCGGCACCAAGCTCTCTCTTTACCTGCTTTCTGCTCTCATGCACTCTCTCTTTCTCTCCCTCTCTCTCCCTCTCTCTCTTGTGTACAGATTGCAGTGAACTTAGAGAAGGAGCTGGGACAATGTTTCAAATGACTTAAGAAAGAGAACAGGAACAATTACTTCGTTCTCTTTTTCTCAGATGAGTACCTTCGGGGAGAAGGAAGGAAGGGAGGGGAGAGGGAGGAAGTCAACAACCCTTTGCTTTCCTGAAAAAAAATAAGGAAACAGAAGATAGACATCTCGTTTTCTCTTAAACAAAATGGGAGGGGGGGAGCTAAGAGAAAAAAGAAAAGAAAATCCTAAAAAGGAATACCTCCAGGGGGCTGGGAGCACCAGGCTCCTGCCTGGAGAGGCTGATTGTCCAGAGTGTTGTCCTGTCCAAACAACTGAAGTTCCAGAAGGGCCCGACTCCTTAGCTCACTCGACTGGCTGCTATCTGGTTTGCAGAACCAACCCAGCCAGAGGGGAACAAATCACTTCATCCTGACTCTAAGCAAGGGAAAGTTTTGTCTGTCCGGCTCTAGAGAGACGGTGGCCATTGAGATATGGAAGCGGCCAGTCAGGGTAATTACAGAACTGTAGATTTGATTGAGCTTAAAAAAAAATGTGAAAGACCAGCTTAGCATTTTAGTGGAGTTTTGTAGTCAGAAGCAGGTTCTTAGAGTTCTCTTGGTAAGAGATGTGGGATTAATGCTGTGACCATTTGGGTTTATCCAGTACACCAATCTTGATTTTGACTTGGCAACACATTGTTAAAGTAGTTTTTCCCACATCCCTAAATGCACTCAGATCCAACAACTAGATACCACTGATTGTTTCACATACATCATTCCTCCCATCCTTAAGGTTTCTTAGCTTTAGCTAACTCTTGGAAATTATGAGACACTATGCTGGGCACTGAGTGAGATACAAAATTGAGATAAGATACTGACCTTGTCCTCACAGAGCTTCCTAGTAGGAAGACTTCTGAATGAATAAAATCAAATGAACTTCCTTAGAATTGATAAGGATACAAATTTTAAAACCCAACAGTTTCACTTGACAATGTACAAACAGGCAAAGATAGTCAAGAAAAATGGAGGGGGCAGTCAATGTTGGGGGTTTACGGAAAGAATGGCATGCTCTTATACTGTTGACAAAGCTGTAATTGGCCCAACAATTCTGAAAACTATTTTAAAATTATGATAAGAAATTGGGAGAAATGTCCGGCCTTTGGACCCAGAAGTTCTTCCCAGTGAGATCTAACCCTAAATGTACAAGAAAGAAAAATCTCATGTACACCAAAATATTTATAGCAGCATGTTTTGCCTTCGAGACAGATCTGGAAGCAAAAGAGAAGCTCATTGATTAGTGAATGGCTCAAAATGGTGGTATATAAATGTAATAGAATATCATTGTGCCATAAAAAACCGAGTATGAAGACTACAGAGGAGCGTGAGAAGACATCACTTTATAAAGTGTTGTAAAACAAAGTAGGCAGAACCTGGAGAAACAGTATGACCACAACTGTGGAAAGAGAAAGAACAGTTGACACCCGTGTAATAATGATGGCCAAGCAGGACCTCAAAGAAGAGACAAGAAAGTGCTGCTTTCTCCCCTTTTTGCAGAGGTGGGGCAACTGGGGCTGTGGAACAATGTATATACTGGAAGACTCAGTTGATATGTTACTCAATTTTGCTAATCTTTTTTTAATCTCTGTTTTTGTCTTTGTTATTAGATACAGTGGCTGTGGCAGGGGGAGGGAGGAGTTTGGATTTAGTCAAAGGGCCACACTTAAGCACCTATAGGGCCTCGATGCCAGAGGCCCCCCATTCCTGGGCTAGTGGATGGGAAGGGGCCTGTTTTGAAATAAAGATGATAGGAAATCAAAGTTATCTTTAAAAAGAATCAATGAGAGAGTAGTTCAGGGTAGAAAAGAAGAAAACAGAAGGAAAGATCCAAGCCTTCTGCTTTATCTATCATGTGACATAGCCAAACATGGAAGCTGAGCCTGCTCAAACTTCCTACCAAGAAGAAGCTTGGCTGAAGATTTCCCCATTTGCTTTTGTCAGTGTGCTTCTGTTCGGAATCTTTCTGCCTCTTCCATCAACTGCCGCAAGGTAAATGTATCAGGTCATTTTCACCACTCAGAGGAACAAGCAGTTACACAGACCTTTGTGGTAGCAGGAGGAAAACCAGCCCTTGGGGCTACTTCCTTTATTTAGTAAAATGGGGAAAAAATTGGGTAGGGAAGTTACACCTGAAAGCAATAATCTGAAGCGAGCTCAGGAGAAGGGGGCATTTGAGGAGGCATTAAGTGGAGCACGGAGTGTGGAGCTGAGAAGACTGCGACCCTGGAAAAGTCACTTCTTTCTATGAACCTCAGTTTCCTCATTTGTAAAATGGAGGTATTAAGAGCATCTACCTGACAAGGATTAAAAGAGATTATGTGTATCAAAGACTTTCTAAACCTTAAAAATTTATATAAATGTGAGCCAGGATTACTATTATTGTTCAGAGTCTAGAGGGAGACTGAGAAGTGGGGGCTGTGATTTGACATGGTTCTTACTGAAATCCTTGGGTCTGGAAGATCATTTCTTTGCTCCATGTAACATCTCTCACCTGGATTCATCCAAAAGTCTTTGAAGTCAGTTTAGTTTAATTAAAAATGTTTATTAAGTTCTTAGTAGTTGTAATGATACACCATGCTAAGCACTAGGTAAGATCCATAGGGTAGAAAAACAGGACCCTTGCCTTCGTAAAACTTACAGTCCGGTTGAGGGATGTGATATACACCAATAAATACAAAATAATCCTTGATAAATGTATAAGAAAGGAACAAAGCTGTATAAAAGGCTGAAGGAGAAAATGATCATTACCAAAGGTGGGGATCAGGGTAAACTTCTTGGAGGAGGCAGTTTTTAAGTTGAATTTTAAGGATGGGTAGGAACTTGGCAGGTGTGTGTATGTGTGTGTGTGTGTGTGTGTGTGTGTGTGTGTGTGTGTGTGTGTGGTGTGACTGCAGGACATATATGAAAGGGAGAATATGGAGGGGAGTATTATGAAGAAAGTATAATGGCCCCGTTGAGGGAGCTGCTGGCACAGTAGATAGAGTACTGGACCTGGAGTCAGGAAGACCCGAGTTCAGATTCTACCTTAGACACTCACTAGCTGTGTGACCCTGAGTAAGTCACTTAACCTCTGTTTGTGTTAATTTACTGGAGAGGAAAATGGCAAATCATCCAGTATCTTTGCCATGAAAATTCTGTACAGGATCACAAAGAGCTGGACACGACCGAACAACAAAGAATGGTACTGGGTAAGAGAGGGTCACAAATACTATGCAAAGGAATCAAACTTTTCCCGGCACTAAGTCAGGAGCTACTGAATGATTCTGAGCAGAGGAGTAGTCTGGGCAGGTCCACCAAGAAGACAAATCTTGTATTAGTAATGATGATGAGAATAACAGCTAGGATTTATATAGATCTCTCCTTAAGTCTTGCAAAAACATTTTACCGATGTACAAAGGATGGATTGGAGGGGAGCCAAGAATGCAAACAAGACTCATCCAAAGGCTATTTCAATAGTTGGGGTAAAAAGTAATGGGCACATGCTGGTATGGTGGGAGAGAGAGGAGGGCGAGAAGACGACTGCCACAATATTGAAAGGGTAATTATAGGACTTGATGACCAACTAATTATGAAAAGTTGGAGAGAGAGAAGAGTTAAGGATAGCACCGAGATGGCAAACAGAGAACACCAGATGGATAGCAGTGCTCGTGACAGAAACAAGCTCCATTTGTTGTATTTTCCCAAAGTATCAAGGAGATAGAGGGAACCAGGGGATTTATCTTCTCCATTTTCTGGATGGAAAAAAAACAGCTGAGGCCCCAAGAGATTCAATGTCACATTTAAGATTACAAAGCAACTCAAGAGCAAATTTAGAATTTTCAATTTGGTCTCCAGACACCTGCTTCGTTGGGTATAATACAGAGACCACTGATGAGTTCAGCCAGGAAGACTCATCTTCCTGACTTCAAATCTGACCTCAGATAGTTACCAGCTATGTGACCCTGGGCAAATCACTTGATCCTGTTTGCCTCAGTTTTCTCATCTATAAAATGAATTGGAGAAGGAAATGGCAACCCACTCTAATATCTTTGCCAAGAAAACCCCAAGTGGGATCATGAAGAGTAAGAGATGACTGAAAATAACTGAACTAATGACAATTAAGCTACTCACAATAAAAGTTACAATAAGAAAAATACTTTTACTACTAGCAAAAGGCCTGGATTTGGAGTTACAGGATATGAGTTCAAATCCCAGCTTTGCCACTTACTGTGTGACTTCAAGGAAGTCTATCATGATTGCAATTTCCTCATCTGTAAAACAAGGAGGTGGGACTATGTGAACACTTTCTAGTTCTGAGTCTAGAACTCTGTGATCATATATAAGCCTCCTTAACCTTTTAAAATGAGAAATAGTGGCAAGGAAATTACATTGCAAAGAAGAAAAGCAAGAGGTTTAAAGACTGGGGGAGAGAGATGAGGGAAGAATGTTGGGAGAATGGAACAAGACCCAAGGTTCACTTTTGAGATGGGACAGTTTGGGTCTGGCACCAGAGACTATTGGATGTTGAATTTAACATTCTGTAGATGTTAACAGAGAAGTAATGGAGGTGACTGAGATAAAGGTGAAACATAGCCGGCGACATCTGACAGAGGACTTCAAAGTCAGTCAGAGATTAGTAAACAAGAAATCAGGGTAGAAACACAGGGCATGAGAAGGAACAAAATGAACTTGGCCTGCAGAGTCCTCTTAATGACAAAGCAGTTCTGAAAAGTCCCAGCCACCCCAAGAATGACTGTCAGAGCAGCAGCATAGGGCTGTTTGTGTATCTTTATTCCTTTCTGTGACATTCCAGACTGGACTGACTTGAGTCATTCAACATGAAGAGCCGCAGGAGTCCGGGTGGAATCCAAAGGATTTCCCTCCAAGGAACCCAGAAATGTGGGGATTGTCACGTTTAGCCCCTGCTGTTGTTTCGAAGCCAAATGATCCCTGCGGCCTTTAAGGACCAACATTCAAGGTTATACCCTCCCTTACCAATGTCTCTTAGAATCCCAATCTACCTCCTCCCTAAAGCCTTTCTTGGCCTATGCCCTTCCCCTCCACCCCTTTGCTAGGCCTCTCCCCTATAGCTGTTTACATATCCTGCTTCTGCCTATCCATCTACATGATGTTTCCCCTAGTAGAATCTATGCTCCCTGAGGCCAGGGACCATTACATTTCTGTCTTTGTACCCCCAGGACCTGACGATAATTAATGCTTGTTGAACTGAACAGAAATGAATTGATTTGCATTACAGTATATGTCACATCTAGGATAAAGTGTCCTAGAGTCAGGAAGACTCATCTTTGTGAGTTCAAATCTGATCTCACTAGCTATGTGACCTTAGGCAAGTCACTTAACCTTGTTTGCCTCAGTTTTCTCATCTTTCAGATGAACTGGAGAAGGAAATAGCAAACCACACCAGTCTCTTTGCCAAGAAAACCCCAAATGAGATGGCAAAGATTTGGACAGGACCGAAATCACTAAACAATGATTGCAATATGTCCTGTCCACTCCTACAGAAGGTTGGCTTTTATCATATGAACCAGGGTTGGAAAGCCTCCACAGAGCACGCCAGGACATGCCCTGTGCTAAATTATTTTATCCAAGGCGTTTATTGTGCTACAGAAGGAGAGATTCAGTGGAGAGGTCTTTCCATTTCACCTTATTCTTCCAGACTTCATTCAAAATTCAAAAATAATTATCTAGCATGCATAAAATGACTGCTGATAAAGCCTGAAAGTAGGATGCCCAAGGCCCTGCTTTTAGGGTCACAGGAGAGAGTCCTCATCAGACCATTGAATTTTACAAGGTATGAACTTCAGCAGTCTCACATTTATGATGATTCTAATTAGAAGTGAAGGAAATGAAGATTTATAGTCTAGACAATTAAAGGGACAGGCTTGCTTAGAAACAGATTCTGCTTTGCCATTCTCTCTCTTACATTTGTGTGAAATCCCAGGGCAACTCCCTAGGGAGAAGCAGGTATTGCAGACCTTCCCTTGGGAGAATCATTACAAAGGCAAGGGCAGGCACAAGGAGAGTCAGAGCCCCCACCACAAAGCAGGAACTGGCCTAAAGGGTCCTTCCCCCTTGTGGGAGGTGCAGAGTGTGTCAGCTGGAGACTGGTCCAGGGCCACCATGCGATCTGATGCCTGGAAGCGCTTCAAGAACAGTACACTTAAAAAAAAAAAAAAAAGAAGTTTAATTGGTGTATATATATTACCAACTTTTACAGATTACCGCTCCCCACCCCCACTCCCTGAGAGGTCTCTCCTAATAAAGTACAACAATTAAGAGAAACTAACAATGCCATGACTGCATCTGAAAGTGCGTGTAAATTCCATTTCTTTAGCACCTCTTTTCACAACCTCTTTATTTTTGATTTAAAAAAAAATGAACAGAAATAAAAACAAATGAACAGAAATCTATTTTCTCTGCTGATCACCTCCACCCATTGAAAAAGAGGGGAAAAAAAACAAAAGCAAATTTCTTACAAAAAATAGACACAGTAAAGCCAAACAAACGTCCTCCTCTGGGAACCTGCTGTTTCCAAAAACATCTATGTCTTATTCTGCCCCCTCAAGCCATTCCCTCTGTATCAGGAGGTGGACCTTATGTTCCATCATCAATCATCTGAAGTCAAGGATGGCCTTGGTATCGATCGTAGTTCTCATAGTTTTCAAAGTTGAATGTCTTTACAAAGTTATCACTTAGCGTTATTTTGATTCTCACAGCAAACTTTTTGAGTTAGTTACAGACATGTGTAGACCCCATCTTCACAAAGGTGGTCTATGTCTCATGCTTGTTTCTTCTCCACCTTTTGGGGGTTGGAGCATTTAAGCTGTTTGTTGAATTTCATAATATCTACCTTTCTTAAAAAGTGTCACATGGCATTTTTAAAAAGTTCAAATTAAATTTACGTTAAGGTGTTTGTTTGTTTTGGGGAGAACATGGAAATGTCCCTTGGGATAATCAGACGTAGCAATACTGCTCACAGAATTATGTCATGCTTGCAGTATTAGTGACAATAAGAGAATAGCTATATTAGGTATCTTCATATCTAATGATGACCTAGAACCTGTATAAATGGCTAGATTGACTGACGTGCACAAAGAAAATCAGTAATAGAAGGAGAATTCAATGTCTTACTAATGAAATGTGGAAAATGCATCATGGTGTGGTGGAAACAGTTATGGATTTGGAGGTAGATTCCAGTTTTATGGGTTGCCTCTCCTTGACTTTGCTGGGTGACACAGTGGATAAAGTGCTGGGTCTAGAGTCTGGAAGACCTGAATTAAAATCCTACCTCAGACACTTACTAGCTGTGTGACCCTGGGAAAGTCACATAACCCTGTTTGCCTCAGATCCTCATCTGTAAAATGATCTGGAGAAGGTAATGACAAACCACCATCTTCGCCAAGAAAACCCCAGTGGGGGTCACAAACAGTCAGACGTGACTGAGTAATGACAGCAACAATCTCCCATTATTTCTGATCTCTTCCTTGCTCTGTGGGCTCCAGTCCTGCCTTTGTCACTGAGTCTCAGAGATCTCTTCTATAAAGTGAAAGAGGGCTGTGTGAGATGGTTGCTGAGCTTCCTTTTAGCTCTAAATCCTTGGACCTTGGGTTGCTGTAAACACCAGGGCTCAGAACGTGATTCTCTTTTATTTTCCTTTGACTTATGAGATCCTCTTTCCCTATGTTTCAAATTTCCTCTTAAATGATTCTTCATCGTTTTGACAGACTTGAATATAAAGTACTTCTCTCCTCTTTTATCCATAGTTGTGCCTCATAGACATCCCATGATGTCTACTTTCATGGATGGGATAGTGTGTGTGTGTTCGTTCTTCATTGCCAAACAAGACCATGCCATCAGAGAAATAATGACGTGGCTTGCACTTGACTTTGGGTGAGGGAGGGTTGTGCAGGTCACCAGCCTCACTTCTCCTCCAGAGCCATCTGAATCCAGTGACCAGATATTCATCAGGATGACTGAAGATGACCCAGGATGAGGCAATTGGGGTTAAGTGACTTGCCCAAGGTCACACAGCTAGTGAGTGTCAAGTGTCTGAGGTGAGATTTGAGCTCAGGTCCTCCTGACTCCTGCACTGGTGCTCTATCCACCTAACTGCTGGGATAGTGAGTAGAGCGCTGGAGACACTTTTGATCTTCTGGGGAAAGGGCTGGGTGTCAGAATTTCTGAGTGTCGGATCTGCTTGTTTTCTTGCCTCAAGTCTCAATCTGACCAGGGTTCAGCTTCCTCAGGAGTCAAAGGACAGGGGGAGAAGGATAGGCTGATAGACAAAGCTAGGATTCTTCTTTTCTTTTCAGGGAAAAAAAGAAAAATGTGGAACATTTATTTCAATTCAATAAGTCTTTTCTGAGCACTTAACTGCCTACTTGAGTACTATGCAAGGCAAGGGAATAAAAGAAGACAATCTATGGTTCCTCCTTCCAATGTGCTGATATCCTAGTTGGAAAACAAAACTAATGAGATGAAATATTTCAGAAATAATTTTTGTTGTGTATCATGTCTGACTCTTTGTGATCCAACTTGTTGTTTTCTTGGCAAAGATACTGCAGTGGTTTGCCATTTCTTTCTCCAGCTCATTTTACAGATGAGGAAACTGAGGCAAAGAGGGTTAAGTAACTTGCCCAGAGTCACATAGCTAGTAAGTGTCTGGAGCTAGATTTGAATTCAGGAAGATGAGTCTTCCTGACACACAGGCTGGGTGTCCTATCCACCTAGCTGTACCATCATCCCCATAGGAATTCCAAGGGTAAATCCTCCAGTCATTTCCACCAGTAAAACAACTGCCCCACCCCAACGTCTCAACAGCTGGAGCCTCTGCCATAGTGAAGACAGTTTGGCAAATGCAGCAGAGATCCTGCCACAGACATCAGTGTGGAAAATGAATTCCTGGGGTCTCAGGTTGGAGCTTGGAATGCATTTAGAAGAAAGGTCATATATAAGATTGGTTTCTAGATCACTGTTGGATTCAGTGGTATTACCGTAAGAAGTATTACAACGTAGTGACCCCTGGACCTCCTTTCCCATCTTTCTCATTACCTTTCATTGCCAGACTTCTTGAATGAGTCTTTAAGCCTCATTCCTGTCCTTACTCAGTACTCACTCACCCCTCAAAGCCTTGCAATCTGGCTTGTGCCCACATTACTCTTTCTCAAAATGGTCTCTCAAGGCTCTGTAACAACCTCTTTATTGTCACATGTGGAATTTTTCAGTTTTCATCCTTCTCAACTCTGTAATATTTATCACTCTTAATTGTTCATTTTTCTTGATATTTTTCTCTCTTAATTGCAATGACTGTAATTTCATGGTCTTCTGATTGTTCAGCTGTTTCAGTTTTCATGACGCCATTTGGAGTTTTCTTGGCAAAGGTACTAGAATATTTTCCATTTCTTTCTCCAGCTCATTTTGAAGATAAAGAAACTGAGGCAAATAGGGTTAAGTGACTTGTCCAGGGTCACACAGCTAGTAAGTGTCTGGGATCAGATTTGAACTCAGGTCTTCCTGACTCCAGGCCCAGCTCTCCATCTACCGAGTCACCTCACTGCCCAGTCATCTGATTCTCGTCATGATTATCTTCTCTGTCTGTTTTCACTGACTTGATTTTCTCTACCTAACTCCATAATATTAGTATTCACCAAGGCTTGTCCACTCCACCCCCTTTACTGTCTGTTTTCTCTTGGGAATCTCATCCATTCCTTTGACTTAACAATCACATCTCTATGACTAAATCCCAAATTTATGCCTCTAGCTCTAAGCTTTTTCTTGTCGTCTAAACTTGCAATTTTCAATTGCCAACTAGAGATCTCCACCCAGTGTCCCATTAATATTTCAAAGTCAACAGGTTCAAAGGTGGAGTTATGGAATTTCTCCCTGAACCTGTTCCTCATTTTGAAATCACTATTTCTGTTTGTAAAATAGAAACAGAAACATTCACTATTTCCTGGGTCACCCATGTTCAGGCCTTTCTGGGTAGTTTTGAATATTCCTTCTCTCTCCCCACACATTCACTGATACTAGTTCCTTTTGATTCAGTTCTACAGCATTTCTTGTATCCTTCTCCTCTCTATGCCCACTGTCACTCTGTCACTGTCCTAATTCAGGTCCTTGTTACCTCTGCTATGGTGGTATTATATGTATATATATATATAAAATCATAATAGCCTCTGTCTTCTTCTTCCCATTTTGTTGTCACCTCCAACCCTTCCCACCATTGCCAAAATGTCTCTCTTATACTTAGGTCACCTGACAGTTCACCCTTCTGCTCAGAAATATTCCAGAGGCTTCTATCACCTCCTGGGTGAAGTTTGCCTGGCATTCAAGGCTTCCCATAATCTGACACCACGCTGTCAGCTTTGTACATCCCCCACACTTGAGCTTTGTGCTCTGCACGAATTAGGTGCTTGACAACATTTTAAAAATCCACCCCCCCCCCAGCCAATTTCCTGTTCTTCCTTCTGACTCTCCAATTTTTGCTGACCATACCACTATCTCTTCTCTTTATATAGCCCTTCTAGAGGGTCTACTAGGGCTTATAAAGTGCTTTTAGGATGACAAATGGGAAGGATTGTTTCCCGCCTGCTCCAGAGGGATGTGACTAACAGTTGCTCAGCTTGGCAAATGAACCCATAGAATTGATGTCGGGGCTTCAAAGCAGTTATCAGCACACAGAAGTAAGTGGCCTTTAAAAGGTCTCTGCCAAGAATAATGAATGAGGTGAAAAGAACAAGGGGCTCCAAGGTCAGCTGGGTTTCCTCTTCTCTGCACTCCCTCTTCATTCTACTCCCTGCTCCAAAAGTGGGGGGGAACCTACAACATTTTTTTTAAGTTGAAAGTTTTCTTTTTGGGAAAAAGAAGTTTGCTTTTGTGGCTGTTGTTTATATTTGGTAAGATGACCATTGGTGGTGAATTAAAGCACAGGAAAAAGCATTCTCTTACAGGAAGAGCCATAGACTTGCCTGGAAGCCTTGCCATTAGGAGGGTTTCAGCTGCCTATTTCCCCCCTGTGGGTCCTTGACCATAACCACTCCTCTCAGCTGAACCCTCAGACTTTTGGGCATCCCATAACCAAGCCAAAAGATCATCTTCCATACTAATGGTGATCCCATTGGTGGGAAAATGGCAAAAGAAGGCAATCTTACTAACAATAAAACAAAACTCCCTACAATCTGTTAGTGACGTTTTAAAAGAGGAGAGGTGCTGTGAATGTTAGGGGAGCAGTTTATTCTTAGCAGCAAAGTTGGGGAAGGGGTTCTTGGTTTTTGATGGATTGCTTTTTATTTGGGTTGTGGCAGTGATCAGGGAAAGCTCTAATAGGATGAAATCTCATCATGTGAACTGAGGGGACTCATTCCCATTGGTCAAGCCTTCTCCTGTTCATGGCTGTTACATTCAGAAATGATGCTGTTCAGGAAGTGAGACTTGATAAGGGTGGTAGACTGTGTCTAGAGATCACATTTGCAAAAGTAGGGAAACAAATCTGCCTGCTAAAAAGGGACGTCTGGCTTCATAGCTACCTCCAACACTGCACAGGGATTTATCAACAAAGAAATACTCAAACTGCTTCCTTTTCAGTTTCTTTCCAAGGGAAAGCTCTGTCTTTGGGAAGTTGACTCCTAAACTGTGATTGATTGGGGAGAAGGGGAAATGGGTAAGTCGGGGGAAAGGGAGGTGTTCAGGAAAGACCCAGAAGATTCAGTCATTTAGTTTTATGTTTCCTTGGTATGATTTCCCTCCTTTCTAATTCCTTTCCTCTGATCCCATCAACAATCTTCTGGTTCTGGGAAGCCACAGAATTTTCACTACAAGGCCAAAGGTTCTTAACTGAGAGTCCATGAACTTGGATAGATAGATAGATAGATAGATAGATAGATAGATAGATAGATAGATAGATAGAAAGATAGATAAATAGATAATATAGGTATTTAGACATAGACATATATTAGATATAGATAACCATTTCAATATATTAATTTCCTTAGCATTTTAATTTATGCTTTTAAAACTATTATTCTGAGAAAGCATCATAGGCTTCATCAGACTACCCAAGGGATCTATGATACAAAAGAGGTTGAGAAGCCCTGCCCTAGACTTTACTGGTTAAGTAGTTCAGTTTTCTGAGAAAATTCTCCCACTCTCTCTCCCCTCCCTTCCCTTGCCATCCCTTCCCTCCTCTCTCCTCTCCCCCTCTCCTCTCTTCCCTTCTCCTCTCCTCCCTTCTCTCTTCATCTCCTTTCCTCTCCTCCCTTCTCCGCTCATCTCCTCTACTCTCCTCCCCTGATTTCCCCTCCCCTCCCTTGCCCTCCCTTCCCCTCTTCTCTTCTCTTTTACCTCTCCCTCCCTCCCTTTTCCTTCCTTCCCCTTTCCTCTTCCCTCTTTCTCCCTTCCTCTCTCTCCTCCCTCTCCCCGCTCCTCCCCACTCCTCCCTCCCTCTCCCCTCTCCTCCTCACACCTCTTTTTAACCTTAAAATGTTTTCTTACATTCTTTGTCCTTTTGCTGGGTGTTCTCTGCTTTCTTTTGTCTCAAAGAGTTCCTTAAACCACCTCTAGTAAAAGTTTTCCCTGATCTAAAGTGGCAGTGAACCTACATATCCGAGCCTATCATAACCTCCTAGTTTCCCTGAGCTACTTCACTTTAGTACAAATGAAAAAGTTTCTTTTTCCTAGACCGCAAGAAGAACCATAAACCCTGCTCCCTTCAAGACCCCCCAGCCATATGCACCAAAGCCTCAATACGGCAACAGGTAGAAACCAGGCTGTGCAAATGATTTATTTGCAAGACTATTTTATATCAAAATGTATTGAAAAATCAATAAATAGTCCCTCTTGAATCTGACAGATCAGGGGATTCTTTAGATGTGGTTTACCTAGAATTGAACAAAATATTTGATAAGGTCTTTCATGCCCTGTCAAAAAAATGGAGGGATAAAGGCTGAATGGTAGAATGATTGGGGAGATTTGTAGCTGGGCGAAGGAATGGACACAGGAAGTGATTATGAATAGCTCAAGGTCAGCTTGGAAGGTGGTGTCCAGGGGAACGTTCCAGGGGAGCACAGCGTGTGTTTAGCAACAAGAATGGGCTGCATGGCCTCTGAGGACTCTGCCAGCTGTAGACCTAGGATTCCAGGAGCCTCAGGAACGACTGAATGATTAAATTTTTATTCACAACTTAGGAAAATTCCTTGGTGTGGTGTGTATCAAATTTTCAGATGACCCAATGTCGGAATTGATAACTAAACTAACACTGGATGACATTCAGGACTCAAAAAGATCTTGGCCAACTAGAAAATGGAGTCAAATCAAATAAAGTAAAATTTAACAGCAATGGAATCAATTTCACAAGTATAATACTAGGGAGCCTTTCTCTGAAGAAGAGCCGGAGGTCTTTGTGGATTTCAGGGTCATTCATTACAGGGTTGTTGTTATTTGTGGTTGGTCCAAAGAGGGCCAATGATATCAGGACTTGCAAGAGAATTGCTCTGCCTCATTGCAAGTCAACAGTTTGATAGAGTAGCCAGGAAAGATAATATAGTCATAGGCTATATTAAGACAAGCATGGTGACCAAGACAGGATCCTGGTTAGGCTGCACCTGGAATCTTCTGCCCTTTTCTAGAAAGTGGTAAACCAGAGAGTGTCCAGAGACACTGGATAGCAACCAGGATCAGGGAGGGCTTCATATTCATGCCATTTGAGGTCTGATCAAAGGAACTTGGAGCAAACTTAGGGGCGGTATGATGGCCGCTTTCAAGTATTTAAAGGGTTGTTCCAGAAAAGAGATATTAGATTTGTTCTATTTAGCCCCAAAATACAAAACCAGGAATAATGGGTCAAAACTGAAAAGAAATAAATTTGGGTTTGATGTAAGGAAAACTTGTTAATACTTGGAGTTCTCCCAAAGTAGAAGAGGCAGCCTCTAGAGATGATGAAAAGGTTCCTTAGCCCTTGGGGTCTTCCAGAAAAATCTCATCACTTATGTCTTGTTGCAGGTACTCTTGTTCAGGTATGGCTTGAACTAGAGGGACTCTGAAGTCCCTTCAAGTCTATTAGTCAAGAATTCTGGGATTCTGGGAGCTAAGACAACCCATCTTATACTCCCTTCTCCTCTATTACAAAGCTGTGAAGGTAAAGTTCCAGTGCAGTAAATAATAATGATAACAGCATTTAGATAGTACTTTAAGGTTTGCAAGGCAACTCTATAAATATTATTATACTTTATCATTATAACAGTAGGTGCTATTATCATTCCCATTTTACGGATGAGGAAACCGAAGCAGCCAGAGACAAAATGATGATTAGAATACTACAGTTAATAAGTGTCTTATATGGATTTGAGCTCAGGGCTGCCTGACTCTAGGGCCAGCGTTCACTGTGCCTACTAGTTGCCTGTAGTAATAGTAGTAGCCGCAGTAGCAGCAGCAGCAGCAACAGCAGCAGTAGCAGCAGTAGTAGTATAGTAGTAGTAGTAGTAGTAGTAGTAGTAGTAGTAGTAGTAGTATAGTAGTAGTAGTAGTAGTAGCAGAAAAAGTAGAAAAAGAAGAAACATTGGATACTGTAACAATTATAATAAATCTTGGATACTATAATGATTATAATAGTAACTTGGATACAATAACACGGTATTAATAACACCTTGGGTTTCTATAGTTTCTTTCTTCCTAAGAAGTAAAAGATATTTTCTCTAGAGCAGTTTCCCAGAAAGAGGAGTCGGAAGGGACCAAGGTTCAGATACTGGCCCTGCCACTTACTAGCTATGTGACCTACATCACTTAACCACTCTGAACTTCAGTTTCCTCATCTGTAAGACAGGGTTAAGAATACATGTAAAACCTACCTCAAAGGGATGCTGTGAGGAAAGCTCCTTGCTAATTTTGAAATACTGGGTAAATATGAGTTTTTTCATAATTATTGTTATCTGTACAACATCTCTTATTTAAAGCAGAACAACTATAATACTGCCATTTTATATGAGGAAACTGAGGCACAGGAAAATTAAGTAACTAGATATTGAGAACAAAGAGTCAGAGACAGTATTAGGGTAAGCATTAAAATACACAGCCTCCACCAGGAGTTTGTCCATAAAGTAGTAAAAACGTGGCATTTATTCTTTGCCAGTATCTGCCAGGATACTTGTCTCTGCACGAGTTGTTGCGTAGCTGTGATGTGCATGAGCCAGAATACCCTTTGAAATATCAAAAAAAGGAAATAGGATGAAGTCTGCAAACCTAAAGTAGTGAGTTTGCCTTTGATTACTAGCAGAATTCTAGATATTATTATTTGAGGGATGGTTTGTGCTTACTTAGAAAAGGAAGTGGTGTTTGTGACGTGCTAGCATGACTTCATCAGGAATAGTCATTATTACAACTAAACCCATTTCCTTTTTTGAGAGGGTTACTAGAGTGGGAGGAGCAGGGGAGATTAGGAGAATGCTATAAGGAATTTTACCTCAAGATAAGCAGGAAATTAAGAAGATGGCACTTAGCTTTCCTGAATGAGTCCAGATCCCTAGGCCCAGAGAAGCTATACTCTGGACCTGAAAAATTGGCAGATGTGAATATGATCTTTGGAAGATATTAGAGAATGAAAGAGGAATTGAAGATCTTGAAAAGAATTGATGTCTCAATGGAGAGAGAGAGAGAGAGTCTTCAAATTCTAAATAATTTTTTCCTTGAATTCCTGGCAAAATTCTAAGATATATTACTAAAGAAATGGCTAGTAAATATCTAGAAAAGGAAGCGGTGATCATAAAATGCCAGTATGTTTTCAAGAATAGGTCATGTCCGACTACCCTTCCTTCCTTCCTTCATTCTTTTCTTTTGACTAGGTTGACTAGGCCAAAAGATCAAGATACTAATTATATTGAGATAGGAACTGGGTCTGTGATTTCATTGGTACAGGAAATTCTTAGCTGAGGAAACTCCCTCTATCAATCCAGGTTGGTACTTTCTCTGCAACTTATTGTCATAGATAGTTTCCTAGAGATCTGAAAGGTTAAATGATTTGCCCATCACACGTCCATTATATGTCAGAAGCAAGCCTTGAATCCAAGCCTTCCTGGCTTCAAGTCTGACTTTCTATTATACCATCATCTATAATGACTCTCTCTCTCTCTCTCTCTCTCTCTCTCTCTCTCTCTCTCTCTCTCTTTCTCTCTCTCTCTCTCTCTCTTTCTCTCTCTCTTTCTCTCTCTCTCTCTCTTTCTCTCTCATATAATACATGTGTATATGTATGTATATATATAATATATATGACATAGATATAGTTAATCTACATTTGATAAAGTCTCTTGCCTTTCTGGCAAGATGGCAAGATATGGACTAGACAAAAGTACAAATAGCTGGATTCAGAGGAAAGCAGTGACCAATAGTTTTATGTCAACTTGGAAGGCAGTTTCAAGCTGTATGCAATTTAACAGTTTCATCAGTAACTTGGATAACAAGAATCCTTGATATATTTACAAATGATACAAAGCAATGGAATAGGTAACATATTCGATGCCAAAGTCTGGTATCCAAAAATACCCTGACAGGCTAGAACATTGGGTTAAATAAAAAAAGATGAAATTTGATAAAGATAAATGTCAATGTCTAAACTTAGGTTTAAAAATATCAACTTTACAAGTTTCAGATATGAGAGGCATATCTAAACAACAACTCATTTTGAAAAAAAATCTGGAAAGTTTTAGTGGATTGCAAGCTTAAAATGAGTCAACAGTATGCTATGGCAGCCAAAAAATCTAATGTGATATGTATTATTAGGGGCAAAGTATTCAGCATGAAAGAGCTAGACAACATGGAGCTGTCCAAAAGTGGAATGGACTGTCCAGAGAAGTAACAAGTTTCCCTTCGCTTGAATTATGCAAGGAAGCTGAATGACCACTCGTAAGAGATTACCCATTAGAGATATTTCTTTTGTTAAAGTACCTTCAGATCCAGAAATTCTATTGCCTCATAAATAAAAACAGTTCATTAAACGATAGACAATTCTTAGTGGAGGGAGATGAAAAAAGTCCTTTTGTTAATAATACAAAGATAGACCAATAGACAGATAGATGGGCAGCTGCATGCATGCACACACAAACAGAAAGACAGTAAGAGAGAAGGTAGAAAGAGAGAGAGAGAGAGAGAGAGAGAGAGAGAGAGAGAGAGAGAGAGAGAGAGAGAGAGAGAGAGAGAGAGAGAGAGAGAGAGAGAGAGAGAGAGAGAGAGAGAGAGAGAGAGAGAGAGAGAGAGAGAGATGCACCAACAGACAGAAGGATAGATAAGATCGAAATTTGGTCCAAACCTGTTATTTCATCAGTGTGGGAAATTCCCTCCACTAGCAACTAGTAAATCTAACAACTCACTTACAATTTAGTCTTAGAAAACTGCCTACATAGAGAACTAAGAAGCTGAGTTGTTTGTCTGTGGGTATACATGGGAGAAGGGGGCACACTGGATAGAGTGCCAGGTCTGGAGTCAGAAAGAATCATCTTCTTGAGTTCAAATCTGGTCTCAGACATTTACTAGTTGTGTGACCCTGGACAAGTCACTTCACCCTATTTACCTCAGTTTCCTCATCCGTCAAATAAGCTGGAGAAGGAAATGGCAAAACAATTCAGTATCTTGCCAAGAAAATGCCAACTAGGGTTAAAAAGAGTCAAACACAACTGAAATGACTGAACAACAAAGTGTGAGAGTGTATGTCAGAGAGGGGATTTAACCCCAGCTCCTCCTAATCCCAAAGCCAGCTCCCTAGCTACTACTCCATGGTGCTTCTGTAAATAAATTTGATACTGTTCAGTTTTCAAAGGACTACCACAGATTTTCTCTACTTCTCATTGTCTCTGAGGTAGATAGGGGCAATTGTGGCGACTCTTGTTTTAGAGCTAAAGAATCTGTGGCCTAGAGAGGAACTCTAGGAACCCCAGGAAATCCTAACATGTTCATAGCTGAACTGATATTTGAACCCAAGGATCTTGATCTTCTAAATCAGTATTTTGGGTTTTTTCCCCCTTCATACCATTGTGTACAGTGGAGCTTTTGATCTATTAGATAGCCAGAGATCATGAGGGCTTAGGAGATTGAATAGAAAGAAAGAAAGAAAGAAAGAAAGAAAGAAAGAAAGAAAGAAAGAAAGAAAGAAAGAAAGAAAGAAAGAAAGAAAGAAAGAAAGAAAGAAAGAAAGGAGGAAGAAAGAAAGAAAGGAAGGAAGGAAGGAAGGAAGGAAGGAAGGAAGGAAGGAAGGAAGAAAGAAAGGAAGGAAGAAAGGAAGGAAGGAAGGAAGGAAGGAAGGAAGGAAGGAAGGAAGGAAGGAAGGAAAGGAAGGAGGAAAGAAAGAAAGAAAGGAAGGAAGGAAGAAAGAAAGAGAAAGAAAGAAAGGAAGGAAAAAAGAGAGAAAGAAAGAAAGAAAGAGAAAGAAAGAAAGGAAGGAAGAAAGAGAGAAAGAAAGAAAGAAAGAAGGAAAGAAAGAAAGAAAAAGAAAGAAAGAAGGAAAGAAAGAAAGAAGGAAAGAAAGAAAGAAAAAAAGAAGAAAGAAAAAAAAGAAAGAAAGAAAGAAACTACTGGCAGAATGAAACTTTCCAGTATAGAATTTGTCCACAATTAGTACTACCTTATCACTGCTACTCTTTAATTTTAGTTTGCAATGTTGCAATGAGATATTCATGCATGTCAGGTGTTAACAAATATATTAAAATATACCAATATCCAAATGTATAGTGAAAATTATTCAGTGATAAAACAGAACTTAGGCCTTACTGGGCTATGTAAATTAAATTATCTTCTAAAAGTTCTTACAAAATTGTATTTCAAAAGTTCATTTCTCTAGGCTTATAGTTATATAGAACTTATCTATTCAGTCCCTACCACTTGATCTGGTCATGAACATAAATATTGGCTCACATATTAAACTAAATGGTACAGTGGATAGAGAGAGAGGGATCTGATGTGAGAAAGTCCTGCATTCAAATCCCGCTTCTCATACTTTCTAGCTGTATGACCCTCGAAAAACCACTTAGCCTTTATCTTCCTCAGTTTCTTTATCTGTAAAATGAGGACAACAATAGCATCTATTTCATATTGAGGTAGGTACTATATATGAGGATACATTGTGTCATTTGGGAGGATTGAATGAGATAATATTTAGCACTATATAAGTAAGTGCTTTCTATCATTATACCCAGAGCTTAAAAGTTTCTTTCCATGGGTTTAAGTAAAAAATTTATTAAATGTCTACTATAAGAGTTAGTATTTATATTAAGCTTTATTGGATTTTGTAAAGAAATTTATATCCATCAACTCATTTGATCAACACTACAATTCTCTGAGGTAGATACTTGAGGTATTACTATCCCCATTTTTCAAATGTTTATTTATTTATTTTTAGTTTTTAACATTCATTTCCACGAAATTTTGAGTTTGAAATTTTCTTGCCATCTCTCCCCTCCCTCACCCCAAAACACTGTGCATTCTGATTACTCTTTCCCCCAAACTGCCCTCCCTTCTATCACACCCCTCCCTTCCCTTATCCCTATCTTCTCTCTTTTCTTGTAGGGCAAGATAGATTTCTATACCCCATTACCTGTATTTCTTATTTCCCAGATATATACAAAAACAATTCTCAACATTTGTTCCTAAAACTTTGAGTTCCAACTTCTCTCCCTTCCTCTCTTCCTTCCCAACCCATCCCCACTGAGAAGGCAAGCATTTCAATATAGGCTATACATGTGTAGTCATGCAAAAGACTTCCATAATAGTCATGTTGTGTAAGACTAACTATATTTCCCTCCCTCCTATCCTGCCCCACATTTATTCTATTCTCTCTTTTGACCTTGTCCCTCCCCAAAAGTGTTTGCTTCTAATTATTTCCTCTTCCCATTTGCTCTCTTTTCTATCATTCCCCCACCCCACTTATGTCCTTCTCCCCTACTTTCCTGTAGCGCAAGATAGATTTTCATAGCAAATTGAGTGTGCATGTTATTCCCTCCTTAAGCTAAATGTGATGAAGGTAAGCTTCATTTTTTCCCTCTTACCTCCCCCCTTTTCTCCTTCATTGAAAAAGCTTTTTCTTGCCTCTTTCATGAGAGATAATTTGCCCCATTCCATTTCTCTCTTTCTCCTCCCAATATACTCCTTTCTCATCTCTTAATTTTATTTTTTTAGATATCATCCCTTCTTATTCAACTCACCCTTTACTCTCTCTATATATATACCTATGTCTATATAGATATTTGTGTGTGTGTGTGTGTGTGTGTATAATCCCTCCAACTAATCAAATACTGAGAAAAATTTCAAGAGTTACAAATATTATCTTTCCATATAGGAATGTAAACAGTTCAACTTTAGTAAGTCCCTTAGGATTTCTCTTTCCTGTTTACCTTTTCATGATTCTCTTGATTCTTGTGTTTGAAGGTAAAATTTTCTATTCAACTCTGGTCTTTTCATCAAAAATGCTTATAAGTCCTCTATTTCATTGAATGACCATTTTTTCCCTGAATTTTTATGCTCAGTATTGCTGGATGGGTGATGCTTGGTTTTCATCCTAGTTCTTTTGACTTCTGGAATATCATATTCCAAGCCCATCAATCCCTTAATGTAGAAACCACTAGATCTTGTGTTATCCTGATTGTATTTCCACAATACTCAAATTGTTTCTTTCTGATTGCTTGTAGTATTTTCTCCCTGACCTGGGAATTCTGGAATTTGGCTACAATATTCTTAAGAGTTTCTCTTTTCAGTTCTGTTTCTGGAAGTGATTGGTGAACTCTTTCAACATTTATTTTGCCCTCTGGTTCTAGCATATCAATTCCTGCAAGATGGCACAATCAAGGGAGAGGAGTTTACTCCTCTCCTAGTCTGCACTCTGATCTGGGAGCAACCACAGGCACTCTGTTCTGCCCAGGATCTGCCTACAGGGTTCCCTCTCTAGAGTCTCCAGCAGCTCTACCACCAACACTCTTTCTCAAACAAGGAGAGTCACTCGTATTTGTAAAACAAGGATAATTATCCCTGTCTAGGTTCCCTCCCTAGGCTATTTTGAGAATAAGATGAAATAGTGGATGTTTCCTAGCTTTGGGATTAGAGGAAGGCAAAAGAGAGTTTTTTTCCCAGTGCATTTTCTGTAATAATGAGCTTTCCTAGATTAGTGATATGCTAAGTAGAGGAAGCCAGTGGACAGTGGTTAAGAGAAGTGAACCCATAGTCTTGTTGAATGTGGAGGGGTCAATGTAAATGTGATTTTAAAAAATAGTTTAATTAAACTATATATAAGATGGAATATTCAGTCAGAAATCTGGCATAAAAGAGCCAGGCATGGTGCTGAATATTTGAAATGCCTATGACTGGGGAGGCTGAGGCAAGTGATTGCTGGAGCTCAGGAGTTCTGACCTGGAGTGGGTCAAGCCAATCTAATGTCTGCACTAATTCAGGCACCAATATGTGAGTGGAGGAATAGACTGTTGTTGTCATTGGTCATCCTTCATTCTAGAAAAGGACTAATGACATCTAGAGGGTAATGTCTTGACTTGCAAATGAACTGGATTTAAGTGAAGCAGAGCTGTGTAAAGTTATTATCCTCATTCTCTCCTCCAGACTTATTAAGGAGAGGAGAACTGGTTAAAGTTCCTGTGCCCATGTATAAGGAGAATGGGTTATGAGTAGCTACCTCTTGTCTGGTCAGGGAAAGGAGACCTAGCCCTTTAAAAAAAATGGCACACGAGTCAAGAAGACCTGGATTCAAGTTACTTCTCCAGCATATAAAGGCTGTGTGACTGTGAGCAAGTCTCTGTCTGACCTCTTACAAGTCTCTCAGTCTGTAAGTTGCAGAGTTTGGTGTTTTCACCAGATTTCATGTATCAGTGAAATTACAATGAACAACAAATGAGAAATAAATGATTCTCTCTCTCTCTCTCTCTCTCTCTCTCTCTCTCTCTCTCTCTCTCTCTCTTTCTCTTTCTCTTTATAAATGTGTGTGTGTGTGTGTGTGTGTGTGTGAGTATGACTGAACTAAGGAATTTATGAGGATGAGTCCAAATTAGATAAGTGTCAGGTTGGACTCTTCAGGAACTGGATTTCTCCCTTATTCCCTGCTCGCAGTGCCCAGCTAGCTGGTAGCTCCCTCTCCTTGAGCAAAGCAGATTCTTTGAGATGTTTCCAACGTGGAGGTATAAGCATGCTGGGTCAGTATGCCGGTGTGAGGACAGCAATGATAACCAGACTACTGGAGTGCCTCTGGAAGTAAGGGTAACTCATGAGCTTGACAACCTCAGGAAAAGCCAGTTGAACACATTGATGAAGCAGTTTCCTGTACAGTTACTTCCTAGAGGTCAGACTTCTAAAGGGAACTCCACTGGATTAGGCTGCTTTGTTTCTGCAAAACCAAGCAGGTTGAAGATCCCAAGCAGAGACATCAGCCAGGAGCACCAGTGAAAGACCTCTAAGAACCAGCACATTTATTGAAATGGAAGCACCACCTTAAAAAGGAAAAAGGAAAATGGGGAGATCATCTTGAGAGAAACACTTGGGAATGTAGGAGGGAGGAAATGAGAGTTTTACAGAGAAATAAGAGAGCTGCAAATTTCTGTCTCTTTTAAGTCCTATCTGGACTTATCCTATCAGAAATTCTGAAATGTGGAATCACGGAAGGAATACTAGACTTGGCATTAGAAGACCAGGGTCTGAAATCTGACTTAAGCAAACTAAGATTCAGGACCTGATTTTCCTCGCCTGTAAAGTGAGGGATGTGTGCTAGATGATCTCCAAGGCCCCCTCCAGGGCTAGCATTTTCTATCTCTGGTTCTGTAACAATGAATCCTGGTCAGTACCTACCAGGGAAAACAACGTGCTTTAGATCTGGCAATGTACCAGAACTAAACTCAGGATGGATGCAGATTTGGAGAGCTTCTTTTTTAAAATAGTGTTTTATTTTTTTCCAATGACACATAAAGACAATTTTTAACATTTGTTTTTTTATGAAATTTTGAGTTCCAAACTTTCTCTCTCCTTTCCTATCCTCCCACCTCCCTAAGATGATAAGCAATTGGATATAGGTTATATATGTGCAATCACATTAAACCTATTTCTGTATTAGTCATAATAATGAAAGAAAAAACAGTTTACAAAACACAGTTTGAGAAAGGAAAAAACCATGAAAAAAATAAAGAAAGTGAAAACAGTATGGTTTGATTTGCATTCAGACGCCATCCTTTCTTTGTCTGGATATGGATAGTATTTTCCAAAATGAATTTTTAGAATTGTCTTAGATCACTGTACTGCTGAGAAGAGCTAAGTCAGTAATAGTTATCACTGCACAATGTTGCTATTACACCATACTCCTTGTTTTGCTCATTTCACTTTACATCAGTTCATGTCTTTCTAGATTTTTCTGAAATAATCCTGCTTATCATTTCTTATAGCACAGTAGTATTCCATTACATTCACATACCACAACTTATTCAGCCACTACCTAACTGATGACTATCCCCTCAATTTCCAATTCTTTGTCACCACAAAAAGACCTACTATCAATATTTCTGTACAGATAGGGTCTTTCTCTTTTCTTATGATCCCCTTGGGATACAGACCTAGTAGGGGTATTGCTTGATCAAAGGGGATATACAGTTTGGTTGCCCTTTGTGCATCATTAGATTTTTGAAGATGTCCTAAAATGCTTACTGGGCAAAGACAAAAGAAAATTTCCTACTTCCTCAAGACACTCTTTTTTCTCTTTCACCTAATATAACAAATTCTATCTTAATACAAACCCAGTACCACATATTTGGTGGAATAGCTGGGTGGTGCAGTATATAGAACACTGTGCTTGGAAATCAAGAAGACTCATGAGTTCAAATCTAACATTAGACATTTATTAGCTATGTGACCCTGGGCAAGTCACTTAACACTATTTACCTCAGTTTCCTCATCTATAAAATGAACTGGAGAAGGAAATGGCAAACCATTCCAGTAATTTTACCAAGAAACCCCCAAATGGGGTCACAAAGAGTTAGACACAATGGAGATGACAACAATAGTCTATATATTCATAGATTAAGAATTGAAAGGGACTTTAGAGTCCATCTACTTGCTACATTTGCTGGCATTTATAGAGAGCTTTAAGGTTTGCAAACTGCTTTGCAAATATCTTCACACAATCCTAGCAGGTAGGTGCTATTTTATCTCCATTTTACAGATGAGTTGATCCCCATCAACTCAAGTAGAGGTTAATGCTTTGTCCAAGGTCACATAGCTAGTAAGTTTCTGAGACTGGATTTGAATTTAGTTCTTACTGGCACCTGGCTGGATGTTCTTATCTACAGCACCATCTAGCTACCTCTTCATTTTAAAAGTGAGGAAACTGAGGTCCAGTGAGGTAAACGACCTTCTGCAAGATCATCTGAATAGTAAGTGGCAGATCCAGAATCCAAAGCCAAGTCCTCAGACTCCAATTTCCAAATTCAGCTTCTTTCCTCTGGAATCCACTCTCTCTTCTGTTTACGCGTAAGTTCAGTTCCCCATAACCCTCCTGTATTCCTGCCCTAGTCTTCCTTTTGAAGGGGAAACAGATGCTAATGGGAAAGGGCTCCTTCTTCTCTAAAGTACACTGAAAATAACACCAGAATTTGACTGGTATGATTTGGAAGAATTTTGAAAACCCTCCTCTAGCATTAACCACTGATGGAATTCATCATCAAGTCTGTGATGACCTCCATTCTGTGTAACCATTCTGAACTCCCCATCTTGCCACAAAAAAATCTTAGACAGCCACTAGGGGTGGATTCCACCCTTTTGACCATGTGTCTCTAACATGCCCCCCATTTCCCTTCCCTAGTCAATTACTACACTTAGAGTAATTTTGGGGTTATCTTGGGAAGGAATTATAGGAATCATAAGATCTTATACCTGGAAGACATCAGACATCAGAGCAGGACTCAGGAAAAGCAAAGCAGACATATGAAAAAGAGTGCATCATCTCCTTCCTCCTCTTTTTCCGCAAGCTCTGCCTGGGTCCCCAGAGAGTGCCTGGCACTGTATTCCTTATGACCTTGAGCAGTTAGCAATCCCTATACTATACTCAGTATACAAAAACTATAATAAGTCTAATGAGTAAGGGACCATATTCTTCTCCCTTTCCTCTCATAGTAGCAAGGAAGTGAAACATTCAAGAAATGGGAAGGAGGAGAAAGAAAGGAGGAATTTCAGAGGGTGGGGTCACATGGTTACTCTAATGAGGTACTAACTACACTCTCAGTTCCATGAGTGGCATTTGACACCATCTGATCTAAACCCCATAGAGCTATCTCATCCCCTTCCCCCACACTCAATACATCATGCAGTAAATAGACTGTTGATGAATATATGATGAATTGTGGAATTTAATTGTAATATCCCAACCCTAGCAGCCTGGCATCTGAATGGCCCTGGGTAAAACAAGGAAATCAAAAGATATGGACAGCTCTCCTGCAGCTGAAACTATAGACATCTTGCCAACACTTAGGCAACTTTGCCCAGATTGGCTCATTATGGCACTGCTGGAGGTAAGGAACTGTGTGAAGCAAGTAAGAGGACACTCCAGGGGTGGTGGGAAACAGCCTAAGGGAAGTGTGGCAGAAAATGAGTAGTTCAGTGCTTTGGGGCAGGGGGTGGGAGGAGAGGCTGGTCTAACATTTGTGTGTTTTGATGAGAAAGAGAGAGACACATAGCCAGAGAAGAAGAGATAGAGAAAGGAAAGAAGGAGGAGGAAGAGGAGGAAGGATAAGATGATGATGAAGAAATCTCTATCATTATTGACAATAAAGGAGAGAGAGAATTAGGGTATTTTGACAAAGTAGAGGGAATGCGGGAAGGAGAGGAAAAGGAATAAAGGAAAGAAGGAGGAGAAAGAGGAAGAAAGAGAAGATGATTATGATGATGATGATGATAGTAAAGAAATCCACATTATTATTGACGGAAGAGAGAGGGGGAGAGAAGAAAGCAGGAAGAAAGAAGAAAGAAAGAAGGAAAGAGAAAAAAGGGAGGAGAGAAAGATAGAAGAGAGAGAGAGTGGGAGAGACAAAGAGAAGTAAAAGTTTGTTTTGTTTTGTTTTATTTTTTACTATGTGCCAATCACTGTGCTAAGTACAATGTGTAAACAAGTTACAGTTTCTGCCCTCAAGGACTTACATTCCAAAGAAGATAACATGTAAAGGGGAGCTAAGTGGGAGGGAGGAGAAGGGCATCCTCAGGTTAGGAATGTTGTAGGCAACAAAGAGGAGGAAGATTCTGGAGAGAGTTGCTGGGCATAGCTGGGGTCTTTTCTAAAATTATGGTCCAAGGGGTGGAGCCAAGATGGGTGAGTCCCTGCAAAGCCATTGAACTACCTGTAAAAAAAATGACTCTAAACAAATTCTAGAGCAGTAGAAATCACAAAATGAAAGAATGAAACAGATGTCCAGCCCAAGACAGTCTGGAAGGCTGACAGGAAAGGTCTATTGCACAGGGCTTGGAGAGGAGTACAGCCCAGTGTGGGCCATGCTGGCACAGTTGGGACTGGAGCAGGCTTCAGGGTGTGGAATCATGGACAGCTGCTGTGGTTTCCAGATTTCTTAACCCACAAATTCCAAAGAAAGCTTCAAAGGTCAGTGAGAAAACTCTTTTACCTGTGTAAGGGGAACTTGGTGGGACCCCAGAGTAGCTGCAGCCACTGCAGCAGCAGCATCCGCTTCTGGAGCTCTCAGTCTACAGAACCTGGTGGAATCACATGGCTAATCTGGGTCTCAGTCCTGAGTGGCAGTCCTGACTACACATGTATGACCTGTATTGAATTGCTTGCTTTCTAAACTGAGGTTGGTTGGGGAGGTGGGAAAGAATAGAATATGGAACTCAGAGCTTTAATAATGAAAAAAATTGCTTTAGCATGCAACTGGGAAATAAAATATAAAGGCAATGGGTTATAGAAATCTATTTCACCGTACAGGAAAAAAGAAGATTGGGGGATGGAAGAAGAGGGAGTAACAGAAGGAAGGACAGACTGGAGGAAGGGGTAGATGGGATGCGTGCTGTTCTGGGATAGGGCATGGGAAGGGATGGGGAGAAAATTTTGAATTCAAATTCTTGTGAAAGTGAATGTTGAGAACTGCAAAAATAAATAAAATAAAATAAAAATAAAATTATGGTCCAAAGGAGGAAGACAGTAATAAGAAGTGGGACTCTGGATGGAGACGTCTCAAGATGGCTATGTGGCAGGTGAGGATAAGGAGGAGGACTCCAGAGAGAGGTCAGATCTGAGTAAGGGGAGGCATGACTGGGGTTCTTCTTAAAATGGTTCTGATTAAGACATTGATATGAAAGGTCATAGAAGAGTCCAGCTCTTTCACTTTAATAAGATCGTCAGTTTAGAGCCAGAAAAATGCCATTTTTTAATTTCTCAGCTAATTTGGATGAAATCAATCTGATTAAGCTAATTCCCATTAAATGTGATAGATTCTTTCTGTCCTTTCCTCTATATTCTTCCCCTCCAGGAGCATTCATATTTTTACAAGAGGATACTCATTAGTTCAATAAATCTCTAATCGTATTGTGAAAAATCAAGTAAAAAATTTCAGCTATATATATGGGGAGGGGGAGAAAGAATTTTTGGGCTTAGGGAGAATTAGAAGATTTTTCTGGTGTCTCTTCAATAGAGACAGCCTAAGACAGTGGGGAAAAAAAAACACTGGCTCTAAAATCAGATGCCTTGGGTTCAATTCTGCTTCTGACCCTTATTACCTATATGACCTTGGGCAAATGACGTGACCTCTTTTTGCCTTGATTTGCCTTGATTTCCCCCTTGATTCCCCTTTTAAGTGAGGGAGTTGGACTATAAATGAACTAGGATCCTAATCCAGACTGCTAGGCAAACAGTAAGCACTTAATAAATCCTTCTTCATTCATGAGTGAGTTCCTATTCGACTTCCAGGTAAAGAAAGCCCTGGTCATAGGACTCTTTCTATACATGGAGTGGCAGAAAATGAGTCTGCCTTAAGGGCATCTATTCAAGCTTCTTGCTCATGTACTATCTTCCCAGTCCAAAATGCTTTAGGGATCACTCCTGTGGGATCATGATTAGTGTACAGCATAGGGCTCAAAATGTCTCCCGTCTTTCTGGAAGGGATTCACTAAAATGAAAGACAGGGCAAGAGCCTTTATACTTTGGAGAGTCAAACTGAGCATTTGAATTCTCAATCACAGATACAACTCTGCTGTCTGAGAGCCAAAGTCGCGTGACTGTCTGGGCACAACTGGATTGAGTTTTGATTTGTGTCACTTCTGCCAACAACACAAAATATCACCACTCCCCTGGAGCCCTGAAGTGACTCAGTGACTGTCACTTTGGCCCCTGGACTGCAATGCTTTTAATGGTCTCCAGAGTCTAGGGGCCTGGTTGAGTCTCATCACTTTGACAAGTTTGATGAAATGCTTTGCTTCCAAGAGTATCAGATTCCTTAAAAGCAAGTTGAACAAATGTGCTTTCAAAAGCAGGTGCCCTTGGGTACACCACTCCTCCTATGCTCCCCTAACACCGTTATGTTTCTCCCACCCAGGAAGCTGGGTCTAAGGCTCATTCTTTCCTCTTTCGTGTTTAATGCTGCCACCCTCTCCACTGGTTCACCGAAGAGGGAAGGACATACAAGCTTGCTTTAAAAGTTCCAGTCCTCCTCCACTCCCTCATGATAGCATCCTACCCTCTTACTGTAGGTGGTTTATTATGAAGCGGGACTGGGGAACTATACTCTAGGGACAGGGATTGGGGGTGGAGTGGGGACATACATCAAATTATAGAACTGTCATGATTCTATTTTGGAACCCTGAACTACCTGGGTTTTCCTTTCAGACCTGATTATACAGTATGAACTTTCTTAAAGCCATCTGGATGACTCAGTGCATATAGCTCTGGGCCTACAGTCAGGGAGACCTAAGTTTAAACCTAGCCTTGGATATAACTAGCTGTGTGACCCTGGGAAAGCCATTTAACCTTGATCTGCCTCAGTTTTCTCAACTGTAAAATGGAGATAATAATAGAACCCATCTCCAAGAGATGCTGGGAGCTGATATTTGTAAAGCCCTTAACACAGTGCCTAGCACATAGTAGGCCATTAGCAAATGCTTGTTTCCTTCCTTCCTTAAATGACGTATATTTATAAATCAACCAGCCACCTGGTTTCCATCTCTCCCCAGACGTCCCACCTGGTACAGGCCTTCATCACCTCCCCTTGGCCATCGCAGTAGCCTGTGAATTGGTGTCCCTGCTTCAGGTGATACCCCCTCCAGCCCCTTTACTCAGCTACCAAAGTGGTTTTCCTAAAGCATTGGTCTGACCATGTCTCCCCGACCTCAGTAAGGCCAAAAAGCTCCAGTGGTTCCCTCTTACCTCAAAGAGCAATGACAACGTCCTCTATTTGGCATTAAAAGCCCTTCCTAGCCTCTCTCTCTCCACTTTTTCAGTCTTTTTTCGCCTTAATCCCCCCTCTGCTCTCTATGGTGCAGTTACACTGGCCTATTTGTGGTTCCTTATACGAGACTCCCATCTTTCTGCCTTTGTATTGCTTTGCTCCTCGGCCTAGAATGTACTCTCTGTTGTCCAGTCATTTTTCAGTCCTGACCCCCATTCTGGACTTCTTGGAAAAGACACTGGAGGAGTTTGCCATTTCCTTCTCCAGCTTGTTTTCCAGATGAGGAAACTGAGATAAACGTGACTTGCCTAGGTCACATGGTTAGTAAGTGTCTGAGGTCAAATTTGAACTCAGGTCTTCCTCTCAGTTCCCTGCATCCCCCCCACCTCCCTCAAGATTCAGCTCACCTTCTGCAGGAGGCCTTTCCTGGTCTTCCCTTCCACTAGTGCCTTCCTTCTAACATTACCTTTCATTCACTATTTACAGGTTGCCTCTCTCTGATTTGAACACTAGCTCTGAGATGGCAGGGATTGGTTTGGCCTTCTTATAGCATAGCGTTTGGTATGTAGTAAGCACTTAAGAAATCCTCCCTGACTGACTAAGCTTCATGTTTTGGTATAGTAAACATTTATGTCATTGTGTTAAGCACTGGCCATACAAAGAAAGGCTTGGTTCTAATGGGATGCAGCCAGAGAGACAACGTGCAGATGTATAGTTACGTACAAGATACTTACAGAATAGATGGAGGAAAGCTTAGCGAGGAAGTGCGGGAGGGGAAAGGGAGCAAGCATCTACTATATGCCAAGCACTAGGTGAAGCGTTTTACAAATGTTATCTCCTTTGATCCTCACAATGATCCTGAGCGGCAGGTGCAATTATTATCACCCTCACTTTTAGAGGAGTTGATCCCCATCAACCGAGGCAAAAAAAGGTGAAGTGCCTTGCCTAAGGCTCTTAAGGCTGAGGCTGGATTTGAACTCAGATCTTCCTGGAACTCAGATCAGAGTTCTTATCTAGAGTACCACCTACTTACCTCTACATCTTAAAAGTGAGGAAACTAAGGTCCAGAGAGGCAAAGGATTGTGTGACCCTAGGCAAGTCACTTAACTTCTATCTTCCTCAGTTTCCTCATCTCACTCTCTTTTCGCCATATGCCAATTCCACAACGAACACCTGAAGCGAGTGGCAGATAAACCCATCTGAGACAATAGTAAAGCAAAAATCAGTGAAAATGTATACAGGAGACTATATATCAGACAATACACAGAAAATTAACTCTCCCAGTGGGAATGAATAATTCAGAGAGAGAAAGACGGAGGTAGACAGACACATACACACACACACACATACACACACACACACACACACGCACACACACACACACACACACACACAGATGGAGACAGAGAGTCCCAGATCTCATCCAAGGGAAATTCCCCAAAGCCCCTGGCATAGTAATTTGGGAATAAGGACATGACCCCAGATTTCTAATGGGAAGGCCAGAGTGGAGTTACAGTGGTTCGAATGTGCCAGGGAAGTGAGGTCCATGTTAATCTTCACTCACGTTTTCTGTTAAATGTGATTAAGGATGTCTCACCTCTGACGTGAGAAGGCTGAACCAGACTGTCGTCTCTCTTCAAGCCTCTTGCATTTTTAAAACCAACGACTATCTCCATTATGTGCTGCTACATACGTATAGGCAGAGAAGTCTGAAAGGGACTTCGGAGGCCAACAAATCCAATTCCATTATTTTACATATGAGGAAACTGAGGCCCAGGAAAGGTAAGTGATGTCCCTCAGGCAGCAGTATCAGAGGCAGGAGCTGAACACTTTCTTTCTGACTCTGATTTCAAAGCCAGTTCTCTTTCTGATAGAGCAGGTATGTGGCACGGTAGATAGAGCGCTGGGTTGGGAATCAGGAAGACTCCTTTTCCTGAGTTCTGGCCTCAGTCACTTCCTAGCTGTATGACCCTGGGCAAGTCACTTAACCTTGTTTACGTTAGTTTTTCATCTGTAAAATATACTGGAGAAGGAAATGGCGAACTCCTCCAGCATCTTTGCCTAGAAAACCCCAAATGGGGCCATGAAGAGTCAGGCACAACTGAAAAAAGTGATTGACCAGCTCTCTTTCCGATGTGCCATACCTGGTTCCAGGAAATGTACACTCTTGTGCAACAGCAAATCCGTTCAGAGTGGGGTTTTCCCAGTGCAGGACTTCAGTTCATGCTGATCAGCATTCTGGATGAGCCAGGAGGCAGTTCCTTTCCTTGGATATCAATATTCTAAACATGAGCTCTCATTGAGGTGCAGGCCTGAGCAAAGCCCAGCTCTGCTTTCTTTTGCAGTTTATCAGCTTTCTCAAATGAAAAGCACTCTGTAAAAGTGAGGGGCAAAATACATCAGGATAGGGAGGAAGGAGAAAATTAAAAGTAGGAATAAAGCAGAAGGAGGAAAGGAAAGACTTTCTCATTGGATCAAGTTCAAATAGCACTTTTTTTGGAGCGGGGAAAGCAAGGCAGTTGGGGTTAAGTAACTTGCCACGGTCACACAGCTAGTAAGAGTCAAGTGTCTGAGGTCACCAACAGAACTTCTTAAAAAATAGTATTTTATTTTTCCCCAGTTACATGTAAAAACAATTTTAGTATTCATTTTTTTAAATTTTGAGTTCCGATTCTCCCCCTCCTCCTTCTCCTTCATGAGGCAATAAACAATCTGATATAGGTTAGACGTGCAATTGTGTAAACCACATTTCTATATTAATTATTTTGTGGAATGAAACTCCACACACACACACACACACACACACACACACACACACATCTTGCAGAAAAAGGAAGAAAGTGAAAAATAGCATGCTTTAATCTGTATTCAGACTCCATCAATTCTTTCTCTGGAGGTGGACAGCATTTTTCATCATGAATCCTTTGGAATTGTCTTAGGTCGTATTGCAGAGAGTAACTAAGTATTTCACAGTTGTTCATCATACAATAATGCTATTACAGTGTACAATCTTCTGGTATGGCTCACTTCACTCTAAGTCCATGTAAGTCTTTCCAGGATTTTCGGAAATTATCCTGCTCATCATTTCTTATAGAACAATAATATTCCATTACAATCATATACCATAACTTGTTCTTCCATTCCCCAATGGATGGGTATCCTTTCAATTTCCAATTCTTTGCCACCTTAAAAAGAACTGTCTTAAATATTATTTTACAAATTAGTCTTCCTCTCCTTTTAAAAATACCTCTTTGGGGTGCAGACCTAGTAGTAATATTGCTGGATCAAAGGATAAGTACAGTTTTATAACCTTTGGGCACAGTTCCAAATTGCTCCCCACAGTGGTTGCTCCCCACAACTCCACCAACAATGCATTAGTGTTCCAATTTTCCCACATCCTCTCCAACCTTAACCATTTTTTCTGTCATATTAACCAATATGATAAATGTGAGTTTAAAATTTGTTGTTTAATTTGCATTTCTCTAATCAATAGTGATTTAGAGAATTTCCACCCATGACTTTATAGAGAGCTTTGATTTCTTCATCTGAAAACTGCCTATTTGTGTCCTTTGACCATTTATCAACTGGGGGATGACTTGTATCCCTATAATTTGACTCACTTCTCTGTATATTTGAGAAATGAGACTTTTTGAAGAGATATTTCCTATAAAGAATTTCCCCCAGCTCTTCCCTTTTCTTTTAATCTTGGTTGCATTGGTTTTATTTGTGTAAAAACTAGTTAAATTTTATGTAATAAAATGCATCCATTTTATATCTTGTAATGCTATATTTTGTTTATTCATAAATTCTTCCCTTATCCATAGATCTGGCAGGTAAACTATTTTACTCCCCTAATTCACTTATGGTATCATCCTTTTTTGTCTAAATCATGTGCCCATTTTGATCTTATCTTGATATACAGTGCAAGATGGTCTATACCTAGCTTCTGCCATGCTGTTTTTCAGTTTTTCTAGCAGATTTTGTCAGTGAATTTTTGTCCCAAAAGCTTGGATCTTTGGGTTCATCAGATGCTACATTGGTATGATAACTTCTACCATGTATTATGTACCTAACCTATTTGACTGATCCACCAGCCTATTTCTGAGCCAGTACTAGATACTTTTGATGATTACCACTTTATAATATACTTGAAGATCTGGCACAGTGAGGCCATCTTCCTTCATATTTTTTTTTCACTGATTCCTTTGATTTTCTTTACTTTCTGTCCTTCCAGATGAGTTTTGTTACTGTTTTTTCTAGCTCTATAAAATAATTTTTGGTTGCTTGATTGGTATGGCAATGAGTAACGAGATTAATTTAGGTCGAAGTACCATTTTTATTATATTGACTCAGCCTATCCATGAACAATTACAAACAGTACTTTCAATAAATATTTATTAAGTGCTTACTGTATGCCAAGCACTGTGCTTAGCATGGGTACATAAATACATATAAGCCAGACAACTTTACTCCCAAGGAACTTACATTCTAATGGAGGAAGATTACAATTAAAGGAAGAATTAAAGATGTGGTCTAAAGATTGTATTATTTTAATTTCTCTGAGGTGGGAAAGCTACCAATAATGTTCTGTGAGTGAAGTCCAATGTGTTTACATCATTTTAGAGCTGCTAGCTTCTACAGCCTTATCATGGGAAGCATGTCATTTCTGAGGATGTCCTGGGATGTTAGAGAGAGCCATAAAGAGGGAATGGGAGCTGAGGAGTCCAGGAAAGGAAAGAGGGTCAAGTAAAGCCTACTATAACCTATGTGCTGGGATATAGGTCAGCCAGGTTCTGGATACTCTGACTGGAAGGAAATAAGAACAAAGACAAGTACAACATTTCAGGGATCCTGAGAGGAACACAAAATAATAGGCTAAAAACTTTGTGTTTATAAATATAAAAATAAAATATAAATATAATGTATTTATTATAAAATAAAATAAGGTAAATATTAAAAATTAAAATAAATAGAAGATAGTTCTTTGATATTGATGTTCCCCTAAGCACACTTTTTATTATTTCCCAGAAGACATCATCAAAGAGGGAGGAAGATGAATTTATAGATGGATTGCGAGGACTCTAACCTGTTAGTTTTATACACAGCTCTACCTCTGATTAACTGCCCAGTTTCTAGCAGCTTGATTAGAAAGGCCCCTCCCTACTTTTTAGCATCCTTTTCTTCTAGACAGAAAAAGGAAAACCTTGTCCTTCAGCCTTCCCTCCTTAGAAGGATCCTCACATTAAAATTTCCTATCTAGACATCTCCAGGGCATATGCGGCATAGGCTTCTTGAGTAATAGCTAAGTAAAGCAACCACATCTATGGAAGATAGCCAGTCATTGGTCAACAGAGAAAGACAGCGGCATTTTCTTTTTTTTTTTCACTTTTTATTTATGTTTATTTATTTATTTTAATGTTCTACAATCAGTACCATAAAACATAGATTTTCTCCCCCTCCCCCCCACTCCCCTCCCTCCCCAAGACAGCATACAATTCTATATGGGATCTCCACATACGTTCCTATTGAATACATTTTCACTACAGTCGTGCTGTGTAGATGAACTAAAATAAATGGAAGAAATCGTATAACAAATCAAAACATAATACACACACACACACACACACACGATCTGCTGCATTCTGCAAATGAATTCCGCTGTTCTTTCTCTGAGTGTGGAAGGCATTTTGCCTTAGAAAACCATTGGGAATTTTTTTTTTAAGTTCTTGCGTTATTACAAAGTTCCAAGTCTACCAGAAAAAACTCTCACACACTGTGGTCGTTGCTGTGCACAAAGTTCTCCTGGTTCTGCTCCTTTCGCTCAGCATCAGATCATATAAGTCCTTCCAGGCCTCTCTGAAGTCTTCTTGTTCTTCATTTCTTATAGCACAATAGTACTCCATTACATTCATATACCATAATTTATTCAGCCATTCCCCAATGGAGGAGCATCCCCTTGATTTCCAGTTTTTGGCAACTACAAAGAGTGCTGCTATAAATACTTTTGTACACGTGGGACCCTTTCCCATTTTTATGATCTCTTGGGGATACAGTCCTAGTAGCGATATTGCTGGGTCAAAGGGTATGCATATTTTTGTAGCCCTTTGGGCATAACTCCAAATCACTCTCCAGAATTGGTTGGTTGGTTCATCTCACAGCTCCACCAACAATGAATTAGCATTCCAACTCTCCCACATCTCCAGCATTTATCATTTTCCTGTTCTGTCATGTTAGCCAATCTGATAGATGTGATGTGGTACCTCAGAGTTGTTTGGATTTGCATCTCTCTAATCAAAAGTGATTTAGAGCATTTTTTCATATGATTATAGATATCTTTAATTTCTTCCTCTGAAAATTGCCTGTTGATATTCTTTGGCCACTTGTCAACTGGGGAGCCGCATTTTCTTAATGGGTCCTGCCCACCCCTACCTTGTGATCAGTGGCAGTCAGTGGTGAATAAGTTTTTCACTTCATAAAGCTAACTGATCAGTCTAGAGAGTAAACCTATAATCTGAGCCGCACTGAGATCTGAATAGGTCTTATTATTTTTATTGTGTTATAAAGAGCAATGTCAAGGAAATCTCAATGCAATTGAAGACTAGGAACCTTAATGTAAAACACGTTTTTGCAGGTATAATATGGTATTTTCATTTATTCATTCAATAAGCATTTATTTAGTTCTTACTATCCACCAGAACTGTTTGTGGTTCCGTGGACTTAGAAAAAAAATACAAATTTTGGTTAGTATCTGCTTTTTGACAATCTACTTAGAGAGAGAAAGGGAGCGGGTTGCGGGGGGTTGGGGGGAAAGCTCTAAATAACACAGAGGAGGCAAAGCAATATGCAGTTGGGACAAACTTTACTCTTACATAAATGCTGGAGCAATGCAAAACAGGCGAGTGAGGAGATTGTATGGATTTGCAAAGCCAAAGGCCAGGCTCCTTATTGAAGGCTCAAGGCACGCTTAGGCTACAGTCTGAATGCCTTGCCCTGGCCTCAGAGGTCCCTGGGGAAGCAATCATCAGCTATCTCCCACTGAGCAAGTTACTTAGAATGCACAAGCGACGACCAAAAGAACGTGGTTTCTCAGAATATAATTACGTAAGACAGGTCAGCTGTCATTGTGCAATGTCACTGTCTGCTCCAGTTTTTCCAGTTTAGGAAATATGTGAGACATTTCTCAGATCTGGCAGGTTCCTCTGTCAATCACCTGTCTCATTCGAAGCCATACTCAATGTCCATGACCCCAGTGTCCCCCACCCCACTCTGTGGCTTTGACCCTTTCTTCTCTTTCAACTTTCATAACCAAATTCTGTCAATTTGTCTTCACCTTCTCTAACATTCATCTTCTTCTTCCCTTTTCTACTACCACCTCCCCAAGTCACATCCTCATCACCACCCTTCCACCTTACAACAGAATCTTCTCACCTCCACTCTATGTCTCCTCTCATCTTTCCTTCATACCGTTGACTGATGAATTGCTTTTATGTAGGGGTATGGTAAAATCTCTCTTCTGCTGAAGAAAGGAAGAAAGGAAGGAAGGAAGGAAGGAAGGAAGGAAGAAAGAAAGAAAGAAAGAAAGAAAGAAGAAGAAAGAAAGAAAGAAAAGAAAGAAAGAAAGAAAGAAAGAAAGAAAGAAAGAAAGAAGAAGAAAGAAAGAAAGAAAGAAAGAAAGAAAGAGAGAGAAAGAAGAGAAAGAAAGAAAGGAAGAGGGAAAGAGGGAAAGAAGGAAGGAAAGAAGGAAGGAAGGAAGGAAGGAAGGAAGGAAGGAAGGAAGGAAGGAAGGAAGGAAGGAAGGAAGGAAAAAAGAAAGAGAGAAAGAAACAAACAAAAAAATGATTGGTTCCATGTTGCCCCAACCCCCAAATGTAGCACAAACATTTTGGTTTGGTATCCCAGATCCCCCACGATCTGGTGCCACCTTACCTTTCCACCTTCTTCTCTTATTACTAGTCACCATGCACTCTTGTCTATCTAATCCAGACTGTGCCTTGGGTGAAGTATGAACCTCCCACCTCTACCCTTTTGCCCAGGCCGTTTCCTGTGCTTGAAATTCCCTCCCTCCCTGTCTTTGTCCATTGAATTCCTCACATCTTTTAAAGCCTTATTCAAATGCTGCATCCTCTATGCAACCTCCCCTGATCTGGCCAGTCAGTAATGACCTCCATTCATTGTACCCCACATGGCACTTTATGCAGTAGTAGCATAGTTATCAGGTAACATTCCATCTTACGGTTATCAGTGTTCTTTGTTATTTTGTTTATATTACAGCTCTCGCGCTCTTCCAAGACTGCAAGCTCATCATAGGGAGACATAGGATGCTCTGGTTAAACTTCCTGTCTCCTTAACGGTTCTCATTGTGTTCTGCACAGAGTAGGTATTTAATAATTCCTTATTGACTACTGTCCAATGAATTCTCTGCCAGACTTTCTGAGAACTCTTAACTTCTTAGTTCCCCTTGTTTCTATCTAAAACCCAAATTAAAGTTCTCTTTCCTAAGCTCCCTTAATCACTAAAAATTAGGAGTTTCCTGCCTTGTGCTCCAGCTGCTGTCCTCATGTTGACATCAAAATCAATCCCCAAGAAACCTCCCCGCCATGGCCCACAGTATCAACATCTAACAGATAGCCTTCTGCAAATCTCAGCCAATGGGTCCAGCGATAGCTAATGTCAGCTGCCATAGTGAGAACTGTTGTGACTACTGCCATAACTAGAAGACATCTAGTTCAACCTCTCCAATGCAAGTGTCTTTTCTGATATTCCTGATAAAAAGTCATTCACCCTCCACTTGAATATTTCTTGGGACAGGCAGCTGACTGCTTTGTGAGACTGCCCATTCCCTTGTTGGACATCTCTAACTGCTAGAACATTCTTTCTTGAAATGAATTCTTATTCTCTGCTATCCATTCATCCAACCACTGGTCCATTCATGTGGCCTGTTGGACACACACACATCTATTTTTTTCTACACATACTATGTTTTTCCTAACAACCCTTCTAGAATTTGAAGACGGCTATCACATCTTCTCTAAACATTTTTTTTGTTGTTCAGTATTTGAAAACAGCTATCCTGGTCTATCTGGGTCTTCTCTTTTTCAAGGGAAAAGTGAGATGTCTGCCCATACCTAGGCATCTTGTTCCCTTCCCATTCTTCAGGATTTCTCAGAGTGACTTTACAAGCATCTTCAAGAAAACTGGGTGTCCTGGATTGTAATTCATCTACACCTAAAGGAGTACTGCATTGGAGTTCTGAAGACCTGCATCCTCCAGCTCTGAATTCAAAGCCTTCTACTGACTATCTGTGTGACCTAGGGCAAATCACTTTATTACTCTGCATTTCAGTTTACTTATTTGTAAACTGAGGAGGTTGCACAAGATTATCTGTTAAGTCCTAAAATTAGGACTATGATTGAAGGTTGTTAGGCACTGATTTTTCCTTTCTTATAACCCATGACTTAATAACATATAAAGACACCATTTTACTTACACAGAAGTTGACATGGTATGAACATAATATCCAAGAACATGATAGACTTAGATATATGTATATTATGTCACATATATATCTGTATCTATCTAGTTCTATACATAACTTTCTCTCTCTATATATATATATATGTGTGTGTGTGTGTAGGCTTTTCTTACTATGATTCAGGGAAAGCATCTTGGTGCAAAAACATTTTGAAGACAGACCATGGAGCATCCAGTAAATGTATGCTTATTGAACAGTCTAAGTTAAGTCATGAGAATGAGCTCAGGTATGAAGTGCATAACAAAGAGACCAAAATGGCTAAAATGAAGACATCATGATAAGGAATAGTGATTGATGAGGACGATTGGAACCCACTTAACAAAGGTCCTTGAATTCCAGGATAACGCATTTGTACTTGACAGCGAGCAATAGGCGGGTATTAAAGGTTTTTGAATGGGGAAGTAGTGTTGGTTTTGTTTTGTTTTTTTATTTTTGGAAAGTTCATTTAGGTCAGGTAAGAGGCTGTTGCAATAAGCTAAATTGAGGTAATAAAGTCCTAGATTTAGGGTTGTGGTAGCAAGAATGAAAAAGGAATGACAACTTTGAAAAATTAACATAATTTACCATATCTTATATTGTTCTGCCTTACAGCTTGCAGCTCAGGTTTTCCAAAGTCAACACCTTTGGTTTCACTGTTTTTTATGACTTACTAAGATGTAAAGCAAGGGATTATTAAATAGGACATGGGTTGCCATGATCAAATAATTCATCACCAAGTGATCAGTCTACCAGCAATGAACAACTCCATCCTTAGCTTTGAGCTCAGAATGCTCTACACATGTCAGGCACCAATAGTCCCTGTGAGCATTTGGGGTGGATTATCTAAATTTAGGCATCTCGTATTTCTTTTGAGCTACTTTGATTCTACTTTGCTCATGAGGGCACACCATGGTGGGCATTTCTGTGCCAGTGTCTCCCTCGTCACACAATCAGTTCCAAAGTTCTTTAGAGAGACCTTGAGAGCATCCTTGTATCATTTCTGACCAACTCTCCTGACATAGCCTTTAGGAACCCAAAGTTACCTCTACAATCCAGTGATGTATCAGATAAAAACTATTATAGAGGATGCCCATCTCCCAATTCCGTGACTTTTCATTGGCTATCCCCCATGTCTGAAATGCTCTCCCTTCTCAAAGCCTCCTGGCTTTAGGTCTCAACTCAAATGCCTCTTTCTGCAAAGGACCTTTCCCAGTACCCTGCTCCCTGCTCAACAAGTGTATACTGTTGAAGCCTTCTTTCTGAGATTACCTTCCATTTAAACTGTATATATCTTGTACATACATACATATATCTCAATTAGAATGTGAGCTCCTTGAGAGCAGAGATGGCATTTTTTATTCTCTTGGTTTCCTCAGTGCCTAGCACATAATAAGCTCTTAAAGAATGCTGGTTGATAGACTAAATGACTGATTATATCCCACCCCCCAAAAAAATCCAATCTTACCTTGATGATTCAAAGACATTATTACAAATATTAATTTTCATTCTCAAAATACTATGTTCAACCTAACCATCCACATGAGAAAAACCAACAGGATGAAGACACTAGTCTTTCAGGGTATGAGATAGATAGATAGATAGATAGATAGATAGATAGATAGATAGATAGATAGATAGATAGATAGATAGATATGAGAGAGATATGTGTGTATGTGTATGTATATGTATGTACATATGTGCATACATCTATGTATGTATGTATATATGTATCTGTATTTAAATATAATTGGCTTTCTTTGTAATTATGTATATTTTATTTTATGCATTTAAAAACAATATTCTGAGGAGTCCATAGACTTCACCAAAGCCTATTAAAGTGATCCTTGAAATAAAAAAGATTAGGAATCCCTGATCTACATAATCACTTTCACTATAGTTACCCAAATAGAAGGGATGATTATAAGGCAACAAAATTTGTTGTACTTCAAAAAAAAAATATGCCTGTACTTACAAATCATATTGGCAAAGCAGGAAGCTTGTATCATACACCTACAAAGTCTAGCACTGTGCTAAGCACTGAGAATATAAATACTAAGCAAAAACCGTTCCTGTCCTCACGGGTTTACATTGTAATGATAGAAAACAATGCACAGAAGGTGCTGAGGATGGGGCAGGGAACTCAGAATTCCAGAATGTTAGAACAAAGCTCTACAAGTAATGAAAGTTGGATCCCCTGGACTGAACTCTAAAATGAAGGAGAAAAGCTGACCAGCACAGTGGAGGGATATCCTAGAGCCAGAAGGTCTCAAGGGAGGAGGGATGTTCCAGGATGAGGAAACCCCAGGTAGTAAGATTGTAGCTGATACATGGTGCTGAAGTCAGAAGTGCTGGATTTGAATTCTGACTCTGGGTTCAAATCCTGATCAGAGAACGAAGGCTGACCAGCCCAAGATCTTCCCTAAAATAAAATCAGTATTTTGCCTTTAAAGTCTGTTCCATTTGCCACCTCCCTAATAAAGGCCCTTTCCTGCTGCAGTTGCTTCCAAAGAGTCTTTTACTCTGCTTCCAAGCTAATCTTCCTTGTTCAGAGCCCCAGGCATGTGTGCCCTCAATACTTTCTCTGACTCCCTAGTGCTAAATGAATCAAGGTGACACTCTTGTCAGGCATACAAGGCCTCCACAATCTGCCTTCACTTTCATTTCAAGTCTTGTCTCTTTCTCCTCCCTTCTAAACTCCAGCCAGACTTGACTGCTTTCTGTCCCCTGATATTCTCTGCAAACTCTGACCATCCAGAGTTGGCTTAGGTTGTTTATTCCATGTTCTTGGAATATCTTCTCTCAATTTGCTCCATCTGCATTTTTACCCATTCCCCAAAAGCCAAGTTTAAATGCCCCACCTTTCTCAAGAAGCCTTCCCAAATAATCCCTGCTTAGATTTCACATATTACTCTGTTTATATCTCTCACAGGCATATATTACAAATCATTTTGGATTGTAGTCATCTGTTTTAGAGGAAAAGTTATGGACCACCAAACACTGAGCTTAGATCATTGGATTCTGGGTCCAACATGCTAAGTATTCCACCACAGAGCTTCCCACTATCGTCATTTTATAGAAGCCTTAAGTCTTAATGGAGTTGGAGGGGAGGTTTGGGATTCCCAGATGTAGTACAAGGAAATGTAGAGTACGAAGGCAGTCAGCAGAGATAAAGGAAAACAAAGCAAGCCCCTTTATTTAGGGGAAAATATTGACAATTTCTTATTGGACCATGAGGGACTATGGAAACAAGTCTGTTGTGGGAGCCATGTGGAATTGTGCATGCCCAAAAGCAGTAAAGCGTGGAGGGGTTTTAGAGGGTTCTTGTCTGGGTCAAACTGGACCAGGCCCCTTGGAGGGAGAAAGCAGGAATTCTGGACTTGATGTGGGCTTGCTTCTTTGGCTTTTCCATTTCCTTCCCCAGCATAGGTCTGTCTATTTTGAGCAATATTTATTGCATCCATAATGATTTGGTCTAGTCCATAGTTTCTTATGATCATATTTAGCCCTTTTGAAATATCATACCATCCAAGCAAAGAGACTCTTCAAAAGGTGTTCTAGGGTGAGAAACAGAGACAACAGAGAGAGAGAGACAAGCGGACAGATAGACAGAGACACAAGAGTGAGAGACAGAGATACAAGAGTGAGAGAGAGACAGAGAGAGACAAAAGGTCAGAGACAGACAGAGACAGAGAGAGAGAGTGCAAGCTGGAGCAGTCACTTGGGTCATGAATTAGTTCCCTGATGCATCATAGTCTTCAGCTTGATTGAGAAGCCTAGTTTTACATTTTTTTTAAATTTTCTCTTTCCCCCTTCTTAGTGGGTATGCTTCTGAATGCATAGTTCTTGCTCCCCAATTAGTGAGGGTTGCTCTTTTGACTGGTTTGGCAGGTATTTTATGACACGGTCTTATTGATATGTCCTGATAAGAGGATGATTTGCTGAGTTCAGCTTTTGTATGGAACCTCTGGAAGGTAGAAGAAGTGACCATTGATTAACACATTGTTGATCATTGGTCTATGAATTGTTATCACCAACTGAAAGGTAGATTCTTTTACCACACTGAAATGTTAACAATGGATTATTTGGGCCCGTTTGGCCTGTGGATTTATAAAAGGGGAGTCACTTTGGGGGCAGGTCCTTTTAGAAGGGATTCAGAGATAAGCATTGTTTAGCAAGACCTGTGTCCAGGGATAGGTGTGGGGAAATCTTAAGCAAGCACCTCTCTCTATGACTGCCTTAAAACATAGACATTTGGTAGTTACATGTGCTTTTACCTGTTAGGAAGAGAAAAGTCCTTGTTCCTGTTCCCCAAGTGTTTTATGCGTGTGTGTGTGTGTGTGTGTGTGTGTCCATGTGTGTGTGTTTGTCCCAACCAGCAGATAGAGATTTCTGAGACAATGTCAAGCACCTGGAGAGTTGTGGAATCCAGCCTTCAAGAATAGATTCCTAAAACTCACCAACTTCAGGATTATCTGTCTATTGAAATCTCAAGATCAAGTGTTTGAGGATCCAACTTTCTAATGAAAGAAAAGAGATTAAATTTATATCCATCCATTCATGGGACTGCCACTCGGATCAGTGATTCATTGTTTCTGTCCTGGGACATCTCCCTGATTTAAGTATCTATCTTCTCCAACCCATCTTTCCCATAGCTGCCAAATTGATTTTCCTAAACTAACGTCTAATTACATCATTCCCATGCTCAATAAACTCTACTTTCTCCCTATTACCTTTGGAGTCAAATTTAAATTCTTTTGTTTGGCAACTAAAACCCTCAATGGAATTCATCCCATTTTTCTAGTCTTATTACATGTTACTTCTCTTCACACGCTATAATCCAATCAAACTGACCTTCAACCCCTTCCTCACACACAATGCCCCATCTCCCATCTCCCATCTCCATGGCCTTTTCTCTAATTGTCCCTTTTGTCTGAAATGCACTCCTTCCTCACTTGTGTCTCTTAGACGCCTTTGTTTTTTTTTTTTCAAAACTCAGCTCACATGCCGCTTCCTACAGGAGGCTTTTCTTGATACCCCCACCTACTAGGGTCTCCCTTCCCACTTAACTTTTATTTATTTTGCTCACATTTTGCACATTCTTATACATGTAAATGTTTTCTGATGGAATGAATGTAAGTTTCTTGGGGGCAGGGACTATTTCATTTTGGCATTGGAAATCTCTGGCACCTTCCTAGTAAAGGGCTTAGTCATTAATTGACACTTCACATATGCTTACTACAATGTATGGACTTATTTCATTTGACTATGGTTATTTTTTTAAGAGGCTTATGTTTTTCTTTTTCTTCTTCCCAGGGAGGGGTGAATTGGATAGGGAGAAAGAAAAAAGTATTTCATTGCTGTTTGGTAATTTTTTAGTTCTGTCTGAATCTTTGTGACCCCATTTGGGGTTTTCTTGACAAAGATACTGGAGTGCCTTTTCATTTCTTTCTCCAGCTTATCTTACAGGCAAAGAAACTGAGGCAAACAGGGTTAAGTGACTTGCTCAGGGTCACACAGTTAATAAGCGTCTGAGGCCAGATTTGAACTCAGAAAGATGAATCTTCCTGACCCCAGGCCTAGCACTCTATCCACTTTGGCACCTAGCTGCCCCTGTGAAGCACTCAAAAGTTAAGGAAGAAACACAGAGAAGCAGATAGTTTTGAAAGTAATATGTTGAATTTAGTATAAACTCTATTTAAAAAAACACCAATCCATTCATAATAAAAATTCACATATAATCATTTTCTCTTCTACTTCGCATATGGGAAGTTCTCTTTTTATGGGGTTCCTTATATTCAGCATTTTTAAAAATACTTTCTGTTTCTTTGGTTGATTCTTGGTCAATATCAGTCCCTTGAAAAGAAGACGATCCCAGAATCTAGCATTCTTTGGACTGAAAGAATAGTAGTTCCTGAGTGGCCCAGCCCCTCGAGGCTCTTAACCCTATGGCCCTGGTATCTGGAAGAGCACAAACAGAGAGTATTTAGGGTATCACAACCTAACGGAGTAAAAGTCTTAGACTTGGCTCCTTGTTGTCAGGTAGTTCAGACATAATGAGAAGAAAATGGCCCCTCTAAGGAACCCCACCTTGCTTTTCCTTCTGAGGTTGGAGTAAAATAAATCTTAAGGGTAGGACCAGAAGGTTAGTTGTCTGTCTGCTAACTGGGGTGAAAGGGAGACTCATCCCAAAGTCAAGGGGCTGCCAGTAGAGGAAATTAAAGTTTGTTTGTCTTTCCAAGGAGAGTCTCAACCATGTCTGCAGTACTATCTAAGGTCCTTGGGAGGATTCACTGAATAGGGAGAAAAGCATTTATTGTTCATGGGCTATTTTGAGTCGTTAATGCATTTTCTGCTGAGAAAAAAGCTCTCCCCTACTCCATAAGTGCTGTCGCCTTACATGCTCAAAGGAGATATGCTGACCCTTTTAGTGCCACCAGTGGAGACTTAAAGGAGGCGTGCTGGGGCCAGCTCTAACTAGCTCCATTGTTCAATGTTCGGCTGTGAGCGTTCACACCTTGGCCAACACTAATCAGACTCATGCTTCTATACTCACTATACTCAGAAAGCTAGAGTCAAGGCTTGATTGCTTTGTGGATTGTTTAGACTCATGAAAGTGATAAAGAAAATGTTAAGAATGCACATTAAACTTACAAGTATGTCAGAGCTACACTTTTTTTTTTTATTCCCAGAGAATCGGTTGTTAAACATTTACCGGCATACAGCTTGTCTAAATATGAGTTATATCCAATCTATAATCTAATATTTCCCAGTGGGAACTCAGGGTAAGGACAAAACAAACCAGAGAGATCTAATTTTAGTAACTGCCCCCAAGAACCAACCAAGTCGTGTAAACCCAAATTTTTGGGCATTGAATGTTGAGAGGTTATGGTAGCAGTATATTACAGTATAACCCTACAATGAACTAACCCTCCCAGAATATATCTCCAACTACCTAATTATAAAGTTATGGTCTCTTCACGACACCCCCACCTCCTACTCATCACATTCATATCAATTATTTTCAAAATGAACTTCTGGCTACTGGGTTAGGATGGTCTGGCCAATTCTCTGGGTATGAGGATTATTGTACGGTCTTACTTATTTTTCCTTATAATCAAAAGAAAACAAAGCAAACAAACAAAAACAACTCCCTTTCCAAATTTTCCACAATTATACCAAATTTTCAAACTGAAATATAGATGCTAGTGACCTATTAAAACATAAGAATGGGTGTTTCTCAGGTACAGTGAAAGTTATTGTTTCAGCCAACAGTCTCACAGCAACTAACCTGTCACTGCTCTACCACTAGGAAGTGATGAGCACATGCACAGTCCCAGGGAGGGTGGAACAAACTAAGCCAAGGCAACCTATTTGAGTTCTTTATCAGGGCAGCCTGCCTGGGGCTGAGATGGGCAAGAGATCATGGGTTCCTCAAGTCTTCCCAATGACTCTGACTTACTTCCCTTTGAACTTCCAGAGGAGAATAATTCAATTGTGCCACCTGGGAAGGGCCCTTAGAGACACAAAAAATACGTATGTGCTTGGGTAGTGGGTACAGGGGTGGAATCTCAGACCTTAAGACAGGATTTGTAAACCTTGGGTTCATGAACTTATTTTTGTTTAAATTTTTAAAATATTATGATAGCTGAGCTTACTATAACTCATTTCCTTTGTAAGCCCACATATTTTATTTTAATGAATTTTAAAATGTTATTTTGAAAGGGGGTATATAGACTTCCTCAGACTCCCAAAGAGCCCCATGACACAAGGACCCTTCCCGTAAGAGGAGCTCTTTCCTTTCTCCTTGGGGACTGAGGCCGTGGTAAGGTAAGGCCAGCCTTCTGGCTTCTCTAATATTTGCTTTATGTTTCCTGTTTGTGTGGTTTCCATCCTTCTGAAAATGCTGTTCCTGGATTTTATATGTCGTTTCTGTCCACTTTACATCATGACTACTGTGTATAAATAAACCGAAGGAGGGTTGAATGCCTCATTTTTTTTTTTTTATATTTTTTTAGCTCTTCAGCCACATGAACATCAAGCTAGTGGGATTTAGCTGATCTCAAATTCAAGTATCTAATGGACTTGGGAGCTGGATAGACCTGGCTTTACATGCCAAATCTGGGCAATAAAAAAGGGCGGGATTGAGCTCAGGTAGAATCAGTGACGCAGGAGCTGAAACCTGGGCTGCCTTGTAGTCACTTCAATGTAGTCACTTCAAAATAAGTGCAACAGCGAGCAGGGGGCAGGGAAGAAACCCAGCCAAGTAATAAACACAGATCTCAAGGCTGCAGTTCCTACCAGGAGTTCCCTCCCCTGTTGACTTGGAAAAGTCGGAGAGGTCTTTATTCTATTTCCTCAGGCTTAAGCAGGAGGAGGAGAAGGAAATGGGTGGAGGGGACACTCTGAACCAGCAACAACGAGAGGGGGTGGAGTGAGGAGCTTCCCAGCCCACAAGGAGGGAGTTGGAATCAGATGGGAGGCAGCAACAAAGCGACTGGTCTCTGCTCCCTAGGACATTCGCCACTACTCTGTACAGGCTAGCTAGAGGTGGGAGAGATCTTAGAAGACATCTAAGCTAATCCCCCCATTTATCAGATGAAGAAACCTAGGCCAAGGGAGGAGAAGTAATTTGTCCAAGGTCATAGAGAAGGGTTAGGTTATAGATCTAGAGCTGAAAAGGACTTTATCCATAATCCAGTCCAGGAAACTGAGGCCCAGGCAAATGAAGTGAATTAAAATTCCACAATACAGATTGTAGCTGACAAAGGGGAGATTTGGACCCAGTTCTGATTGCAGATTCTATTTCTAGTCTACTATACTATAATATGGGTAGCTATGATGGAGCATCAGGGCCTGGAGGAAAGAAGACTGATCTTCCTGAGTTCAAATCTGACACATTCTGTGTGGCCTTGGACAAGTTACTTAACCCTGTTTGCCTCAGGTTTCTCATCTGTCAAATGATCTGGAGAAGGAAATGGAAAACCACTTCAGCATCTTTGCCAAGAAAACCCCAAATGGGGTCATGAAGAGTTGAACAGAACTGAACAAAATACTACAATATTCCTGGAATATTCTTCAGACATTATTAGGGTGACATATTCTCCTTGTCCAGAACATCAAATGCCAGGACTCAGGATCAGATCCTTTGACTGCAGAGTCAGTATTCTCTTCCCTAAACCTCAGCTTGGAATTTTGAAAATAAAGATCTTTCTGGAGTGGCTTTTAAGTCTCCTTGGCCATTTCCTATACCTGGTTACCATAGTGAAATATGAGTCACAGGCAGAGGGAGCAGAGGGAGGGAGTTTTCTTGCTGGAGCTGATAATGTAGTCTGGACCAGAGGAAGCAAACAGCCAGACCTACACATGATTCACATGATGAGCATGTGATTTGTGGCAGAGTCGTGACCAGAATAAAATTCATTGTAGACATGAAAATATTCTGCTCTTATTCTCAGTGTAAAATAACCAGGAGAAGACTCATCATGAGATGGAGTGCCTTACACATAGGCACTTGATAAATATCTGTGATATAAATGAATGAATGAATGAGGGACTTTAGATAACTTATTGTGGATTTTTTGGCAGTTAAGATCCATTGTTTAGGGACTCTCAAATTCATCAATTTATAACCAAAATAACATGTATAGGAGGTGATTTGTTTTTTATTTTCTCTTCATTTTTCTGATAAATTCACCAAACAGAAGTTCCCACTGAATGTACTGAGGATGGGTGTAGAGTCTTTTTCTGAAGGTTGATCTTCCTGTCCAAATCTAGCAGATTTCATCTCAAGGAAGAAACCTCAACACTTTAATAAACAATCTGTCCTTGCTAAATGGTATGCATAACTTCCAAGAGGGGACTTTGGGATTGAGGAAGCTCAGAAGTAGATTGGAGAAACCTTTGTTCTCTGAGGTGTTAACTCCAGGAAGGAGGGAATTGGTGGAAGTCATCAGGTGAAGGATGGGGATGCTGACAGAAATGAAATGCCAAATAAAAAAAAAAATTGTACTGGGGTAGAGACACACTCTTAGTAAAGAAGTGAGAACAGGATATATGCCCATCTATGAAAAGTGCAAGTTGCCAAGACAAAAGATATTCAGGTGGGGTGAGAAATTGAATCCACAGAGAATTCAGGTCTCAGATAAATTTCTGGGAGCAATATTAGCCAGGAGGTCAATCTGGAGAAGAAGTCAGAATTCCAATAGGAAGGATTAGTCTGAGCCATAGTTGGAGGTTTGTTTTTTTTAAAGACCAGAAAGAAAACTCTATATAAATTTAAGAAAGTTGATCACCTTTAGGCTATGACGGACAATAGAAAATACATTAGGTAAGATGGGCAGAAGTTCTCATCCTAGAAGAATTAAGAAACTCCAGCTGAGGGAAAGAGAAATGAGAGACAGCCAAGTAAATATTCATATATTTTGACATTTCCTTGGCAAGAGGAAATTTTTAAATTTTATGTCTCCAAAATTGTCTATGAGGTTTATGTCTTAGTCTCTGACACATACTGATTGCATGACCCTGGCAAGGTGCCTGCCCCACCCCCTCCAGTTCCCTAAGGTTATAAATTGTGTAATAATTGCTTATCTGCATTGGTAGCTATATCCCAAAATGACTGTGATATGAAAACAAAAGCCCTTAATAAAACTCATTAAAATTTTCATTTAGCAACCCTTTCAATTAAGATGAAACAGGAAATAATAACTGACATTTATTGAAGTTTTCAGGTTTGCAAAACTCTTTTAGTACATCATCTCAGTTCAGCTTCACTCTCAGAGAAAGTATGCTTACCCAAGGTCATACAGCTAGTAAGTATCTGAAGCAGGATCTGACCCACTTTTCTCCTGACTCTTAGATGAACACTCCACTGTACTACCATTAGTGGACTTCATGTCTAGGAAAAAGAAGTCCCCTCTCACACACACGCAGTTTGCCTTACTCTTTTTGTGTCTTCCATAGGCGATAACAATTAGTTAGCATTCTTCCCTGAAAACCCTTTTTACAAATGACCTTTAAAATTTTTTCCTGGGTATTTGTTTTAATGGGTAAATTCAGTTCAATTTAACAAATATGTGTTAGGACCTACTGTATCCAAGAGTTTCTACAGTATGAAGGTGGTTCTGGATTCTAGAAAACCATGTAAACACAGAAGAATCCCTGGAAGTAGCCGATGGGTTATATCTAACAACCAGCAAAACTAAATTTGGAAAGCCTTGCATCAAATGGGAAACAGAGTAAAGAATTTGTGGCCACAGCACCCCTCAAAATCCATCTACTAAGCCAAAGGTGGTTCTTCATCTTCATTAGTGAAAAAAGAAAACCCACATGGGCAATGTCGTAAATCGTTGAAGTACTGATGTCCAAGGCATGCGCGAGGTTCTGAGAATACAAAGATAGACCCAGGATGGTTCTCAAAGAGCTTAAAATCTATTAGAGATATGAGGGAAGGATGTATACAAATGAAGCGAGGCAGAATGTGGTTCATTATGAGGGAAAAGTCCAGGCAAAGTGCTGTGAGAGGTGTGAGGAGAAAAGAAAAACAGACACAGAGACAGAGCAAGGGAAACACAGAGACAATTTGAGATAGAGAGACAGAAAAAGAGAGCAACACAGAGAGACAGAGACAGAGCAAGGGAAACAGAGACAGAGAGACAATGCAAGACAAAGAGAGATAGACAGATACAGAGAGAAATACAGACAGAAAGAGACAGGGATAGAAAGACAGAGGAAAGCACCTGGGTCAGGGAAGGCTTCATAAAGAAGATGAAACTTGTCATTTTGTCCTTCATTCTTAAAGAGGACCATGACATCAGGAAGGTGATGCCATGACTTGCGATTGAATTGGATTTAAGTGAGGGTGGACTGTGCAAAGTGACCAGGCTCACTTTCTCCTCCGGAGTCATCTGGGACCAGTGGCTAGATATGGATCAGGATGACTGGAGATGGCCCAAGATGATAACTGGATTGACCTTAAGAGTCTCTAAGAGATAGATATGACAGGAACCTCTGAACTAAGGCACAGAAACAGGGGAAAGCAGGAGGGGAACAAAGGACATAGTCTGGTGGAACCAATCATGTGACTTAATATGTGATAAGAATGGAAAGGTAGGTGGGACTTAGATTGGAGAAGGTTTTAATTGCTAGGATCACTAGGGTAACCTCTGGAAATTTTACACAGTAGAGGCAGCCAGTGTGTCAAGGTGGTCAGAGTAACATGTTAAGAAGATTATTTTGGCCATAGTGTAAGGGATGAACCGCAAAGAGGCTAAACTAGAAGCAACAGAGGCTACATCAGAGGGTATTATTCCCTCTCCCAAGGATGCTATAAGTATAAAAGAACCAAATACACGTAAAGCATCGTGAAAACCTCAAAGTGCTTTAAAACCATAGGTTGTTTTTGTCATTATTGTCTAGATGAGAAAGGATGAGAGTCTACACTAGGATGGTAGAAAGGGACTGGAGAGATTCTGTTGAGGTATAATGAGGAGGACTTGGTGACCAAATAATCCATGGGGGGAGGAAGAGTGCAGAGATGCGTAGGAAGGGTCAAAGATCACCCCAAGATTATGAAACTGGATGACTTGGGTGTATGGTGATGCCGTCAAAAGAAATGGAGAAGGTGGGGACAGGGCGGTAAAAGGGAAGGGAGAAAGAATGAGTTCTGCTTTGGATATATTGACTTTAAGATGATAGTGAAATATCCCAGTGAGATATAGAGGGGATAACTGAAGCTATTAGGCAAGGCTCTTCCAGAACCAGCTAGAACTAGTTTTCAAAAAAATATACTTTTTTACTTGTTAAACATTTACTAGCACAGCCCTGCTTTGGGGTGGGTTTGAGGAGAAGGAATCATATGCATAGAAATAATTGAAAATAGGCACTCAATTGGCAAAAGACAACAAAAGATGAAAAGGACAGTTGTTGGAGGAACTGTGGTCTCCCAGCCCACTAATGCATTGTTGGTGGAACTGTGAATTGAGCATGATATTCTGGAAAACAAGCAAGTATCAGGGATGGAGCAGTCAGTGGGAGAAAATGCTGTAGAGAGGTAAGGAAGATTAGAGGGGGGGAGGGGATGAGGGAAGATAATTGAATTTGGCAATAAAATGGTCATTTGTGACTTTGGAGAGAGATATTAGCATAATGCCTGGCATATAGAAGGTGTTTAATAAATATGATTGATTGATTGATGTTTCAGTAGAATGGTGGGAAGATTGCCAGAATTTCAGGAATGAGGAGGTGGAGGTGATGAGCACTGAGTTGGCAATGAAGGGAATGAAGGAGGGAAGTGAGGGAGTGAAGTGGGGGAGAGACAGAGACAGAAAGAGAGACAGAGAGAGAGAGAGGAAGAAGGAGAGAGATAGATAATTGGATCACAGAAATGGTTTTGTGTCTCATCATGTTTATAGTCTGAGAGAAAGGAACTAGTAAAGGAAAAAATGAATATTCATCAGCCAGAGAGGAGGATTGATGGAGCAAGGTCCGGAGTGGATAGGAACAACAAATGTAAGGAGAAGCTCCTTATGGGCAGGGACTGTGTCTTCACTGTTGCATATATACATGCAGAAGAGAGTCACACATGGCTCTGTGCGTAATTATATCACAATACAGTAAATGATGTATCAAGAGTGCTTTAAGATGCACTAAGCCCTTTATGTGCACTTTATCATGGGCTCCTCATTACAACCTAAGAGGTAGGTGCTATGATCCTCATTTTATACATAAAGAGACTGAACCCCAGAAAGCTGGAACATCTTGTGCAGTCATGTGCTACAGATTAATGCTAGAGATTAAAGAAAGCTGAATTTGAACTGGGTGTCTCTGCGTTGTAAGACCAAGGCTCTTTCCATCATTTTGTGTCTCACCGCTAGAGGCAGCTGGTGGCACAGTATATTGAAAGTTGGGTCTGGAGTCACAAAGATTTGAGTGCAGATCTGTCCTCAGACACTTACTAGCTGTGTGACACTGGTAAGTCCCTCACCTTCTGTTTGTCTCCATTTCAACAATTGTGAAATGGCGGGGGGGATAGCACAGGATTACTGTAAAGAAACATTTGCTTGTAAAAACATTTATCACAGTACCTGGCACCTAGCAGGCTTTATAAATGCTTATTGCCTCTTAATTGATGCTCAATTTAATATCAACTACCCACTTACCAAGTGCCTATCGTGAGCATGGGACACTAAGCCAGTCACTGAGAAGTCTATTATTAACTGTAGCCTGGTTTTGCGTCCATTACTCTTAATTTTCAGGAGCTTTCTCTAATCAAATGTCCTTGAGAGTTTCTAATGATATTTCCTTTATCCCTGCACTGTGGGGAAAACATCACAGTCATTGTCTACTTCAGAGTCAGCAAATTATGCCCCAAGGGACCGATCGAAAACACAAAAACTGTTCTTAGATTGTGAACCATACAAAAACCAAAACCATGGGCTGTAGTTTGCCAACCCTTGTCCAAAGAATAATCCTATCTAGGATATTCTTGACATGTGGTCATCCAGGCTTTCTAATGAAGACTTGTATAATCTTTTAAGGTTCTACTGTTCTGTGTTCTTAGCTATGTTCTTAACTAGAAACTAGAAAAGACGGTTGAACTTCTAGAGGAATCCCCAAAGAGAAGGCTCCCCTAGCCTGATTTCCATGTTTACTTGTCTTGAGTAGCTTTCCACTGTCACTCATCCGTTAGAAAGAGAGTTCTCATCCAAAGATGATTTACCTTTCCCCAATTTCACCCCTCCTTTCCTGTACCCGTCTCCCTCTGGGCTCCACTTCTCATCCTCCAGATTTTCTCATAGCATATCATAGCAGCCTTCTCATGCTTCAAGTTGATTCTGTCCCGTGGCCTCTTCCTTCTCACAGTGGAAATTATCCTGCCCTTCTGGCCCCTTCCTGATTGATTGTTTACTTCCAGAACCTCGATTTTAAGGAAAGTGTTCAAGTCAGCTGTGTCTTCTTTTCACTTTCCCTGAAAGTCCTGACTCTCTGGGCTTTCTCTATCATACCCCTAAAGTGGATAACTTCTCCCTCCCCTTGCCCCATTTTCAGCTCTCTATCATGAGACCTTGAGCCCAGGGATTATCTTCTTTCTGGCACAAAGTAAGTACTTAATAAATGCCTACTGGCCTACTGAAATACAAAACATGAATCCACAGCAGTTTTTTTCTACAGCCCAAGAACATCTCAGGTGTTAAACTGTAGGCGGTCAAGGTGAGTTTCAAGTACACAGCTTCCTTCCTCAATTAGCTTGGCAGAGGTGTAGTGCATTTAAACGGTCTCTATCCAACACTCTCAGTTTTCTCACCCATTCCTGCTGACCAGCTTCTCCTCTAGCTTGAACTTTTAAGGTTCCTCCTTTCTTGTTTGTCTACCTCTACCCTCAAGTTCAGTTGGAGGATAGAAGTTCAAATCCTGACTTCGTTACTTACTACCTGTGTGACCTTACACTAGTCACTTAACCTCTCTGGATGTGACTTTGAACTAGAAGATGCCTACTGTCCCATGTAACTCTACATCCTGAGTCTTAGGCAGCTGCTCCATGAATGTCCCTGCCTGGCCTTTGCATTAACCGTCTGTTTACAGAATAATGCTGATGGGGCTTTAGAGTGACTGAATGGGGCATGTCACTGTGACCTTTTGCCTTCCTTCTGTGGGTGTTTACTACAGGCTGGCAGGCTACAAAGATCTCTTGGGTTCGTAGCATATTCAACCTTGTTTAAAATGTAAAAGATTAAGCTGCTACAATCCAAGATATATAGGATCTCCAAGCCAATTCTTTATCATCACCATCGCCATCATTGCCACCATCACCTCCCTTACCACTATCAGCCGAAGCCTGGTGTTGCCCCAGAGACATGGTTCACTTGGTGCTTTGATGGGAACCTGAAAGGTGTGATTAGAATAATTCAGTTCAGCTGAATAATTATTCAGTTCAGCTGAATAATTAAGGGTCTTTTGTGTGCTAAGTACATAAGAGGCAGCTGGTAGCTCTGTAGAGAGAGCATTGAGCCTGGAGTCAGGAAGACCTGAGTTCAAATCCAGCCTCAGATACTTCCTAGCTGGGTGACCCTGGGCAAGTCATTTAACCCTTTTTGCCTCAGTTTCCTCTTCTATAAAATGAGATAAAGAAGCAAATGGCAAACCACTCGAAGATCTTTGCCAAGAAAACCCCAAATGGGGACACAAAGGGTCAGACACAACTGAAATGACTGAACAGCAGGCAACGCATGCTAAGCACTTTAGTAGCTTCTCGAGACACAATAATGACAAATTGAAAAGTTCCCAACCCCACAGGACAAAATATCTTGAAAATAAAAAATTGAATTAAATAGATAGAGGCTAAAGGCAGTGAAGCACTAATAACTAGGGAGTGATGAAAAGTCTCTTTTAGGACATGGTAGCTGAGCTGAGGCTTGGAGCTAGCTAGAGATTCCAGGAGGGTGAGGTGAGGAGAAAGAACGTTCCAGGCAAGGAAGTCTTGTGCACGAGGAGGTAACGTCACATGCTATATTGTACAAGATTGCCCATGCATAATCTGTATCAAATTGCTTGCTGTTTCAGGGAGGGGGGAGGAAAGAGAGAGAGGGACAAAATTTAGAACTCAAATTTTTAAAAAAGGAATGTTAAATTTTTTTATATGTAATGGGGAAAAATAAAATATTTGAAATGTCATGTACTAAGAAGAGCAAACGTGAAATACAGCAGGAACATGAAACTTTTGAGGTGAAGTGCTACATAATCAGTCTAGTAAAATGGTTGGAGTCAGATTGTGAAAGACTTTAAATGGCAGAAGAGGAGTTTTCGATTTTTTTCCTGGTAGTAATAAGGAGTCACTGAAACTTATTGAACAGGGGAATGACATGGTCAGAACTGTTCTTGAAAGAAGTCAATTCTGCAGCTGTGTGGAGGATAGATTTGAGAAGGGGTGGCTAGATAGAGTGGAATTTTAGAAACAAAACATTTATTAAGTACCCACTATGTGCCAGGTAGAGGCAGCTAGCTGGCTCAGTGGAGAAAGTACTGGGTCTGGAGTCAGGAAGACCTGAGTTCAAATTCATCTTTCTGAGTTCAAATCTGACCTTGGATACTTAACTAGTCATGCAACCTTGGGCAAGTCATCTAACCTCTGTTTGCCTTAATCTAACGGAGAAATGGCAAACCACTCTGGCAGCTATCTAGTCAGTATCTATCTTTACCAATAAAATTCCATGGAGTCACAAAATTGGACATGACCAAACAGCAACAATGTGCCAGCTGCTGAGAATTTCATTAATTTTTTTTTTAATTTCCATTTCCTCCTCTGTTAAAAAACAAACCAGAAATCTAATTTCTCTCACCCATCACTTCATTGGGGGCGGGTGGGGGAAGGCAAACTTCTTTTAACAAATGTATGTAGTCACGCAAAACAAATTCCCCCAATGGATGCTTGCAAAAATACATGTGTCTTAATCTGCACTTTAAATGCATGACCTCTGTCATGGATAGCATGTTTCATCATCCAGAGAGTCATCTGGAGTCACTGGCAGTCATTATGTTGATCGTAGTTCATTAGCTTTTAAAGTCTTTTTTTGTTGCAGGATGGTTATTGTATACCTTGTTCTGACTGTGCTCATTGCATTCTTTTTCACTTTATAAAAGTCCTAAAAATTATAAATTGTAAAATAAAATTTATATAACATTGATATCATAGTATAAATCATTTTTCTGATTCTGCTTACTTCCTTCTGCATCAGTCGTTTCAAAATCATATATTTCCTCATTTCCCACAACACCATGGTACTCCATCACATGTATGTCCCATAATGCATTCTGCCTTCCTCAAGTGTGGTGCATTTGCTTATCTCCAGTTTTTTGCCTCCACAATGGAGACAATCTTTAATAAAAATGTGTAACAGAGCAGGCCTAAGAACCGAGTTTAGCCCTCCCAGTGGGGTGTGCTGAAAATGATGGCTACCAAGAGGTTTCTGAACACCCACATCCCTACTGGAAAGGCTACAAATGCAAGGAGGGAAAGAAACAGAACTGTTGGCATCTTTACACGTCCTGAGGATCTTCTCTAATTGTGGAAATCTTTTGCACCTGCTCTCCATCTTGAAGAGGAGGCTTAGGGGAGCCTTAGTCACGGAAGATGGCAGATTATTCTAGTTCCCAAATTAGCAAGTGTGTGGGGAAAATATGTTCAACTCCCAAGGTTACCGCACCACAAACTGTTCCCATGTCTGCTGATGAGCGTTTCATGGCATTCTAGTAAATGATCTGTGGAAGAGCGTGTAAAAATAGCCAAGATTTGGTACAATAATGGGGGCTATCTTTGTTATCCCTCCAGCTACCACCTCCTACCTTCAGGCCATCTTCTAATCCTGCCAATATTTCCTTTCTATTTCTCTTTAAGTTACACCTTTTCCTTTCTCTTCTCCTTAAGGAAAATCCTTTGGATTGCAGTGGGACACTAGACCGAATGACCGCTCAAAGTAAGATATGGCTTCTTCTTCCTGGAGCTGTAAGAAATGACCAAGAAAATAAGGTAGCGTTCTGTAGGGAAGAACATGAGGCCTGATGGAGGGGAATTCCAGCTAAGTGATTCAATACTTTCTTCATTCTTTGTTACCCTGCTTACCATAAGCAGATGTCTGGGCATTCACTAAGCATTCTTCTATACTAAATGACTTTTCTCTCTCACCATAACTCCATTCCTGTTCCTACAAATCTGATCCAAGCTTTTTGTCTTTTCTTGTATAATCGTATCATTATTTCAACTGCCATCGCTCCTCTGCCTCCCTTTTTATTCTTTCTTCCTTTCACCCCAAGTCTGTCTTCAGATGACTCCCTGGAATCCCTTCTACCATCCACGTTTTGGGTATTTTCCTTGGCCTTCCCTCTGCAGCAAGACCAGCTTTCTTCTTCTTATCATTACTCTCCTGGCTTTCCTATTTCAGGTTCCTCTTTAAAACCTAGAGCTTTGCTGAAGCTTTTAGAAAAGCTTTTGGGTAAGGATCAAAAGTCGGAATGATGAAAGGGAATACAAGCACAAAGTCAGTAATTTTGGAACTCTTTCAGCTTTTTTTCTAGTGCCTTATGTAACTTGCCTCTGGTTAATGATAAGTGTGAGCATCTAGCATCAATAGGTACATGTGTGCTACCTCTGTGTTTTTAGGGAAATTTAGACTATACCTAATCAGTCCATCAATAAGCAATTATTAAATACTATGTTCCAGACACTGTGCTAAGTAGTAGGCATACAAAGAAAGGTAAAATTGAATTCCTGCCCTCAAGGAGATCACAGTCTTCAAGGAAATATCAGGATGAAATTTAGGTGTCAGATCTGATCAGAGGGGAACCCTGTGCTCTTTTCTCACTGTCACCTGGGGATCCTAAATTTCAAGCTAGAAGAAACTTAGAGGTCATATAATCTAATCCCCTCATTTTGTAATCAAGAAAGTTGAGACCCAGAGAGGTTGTGACTTAGCCATGGTCACAGGATGCCATGTTAATGAATGAATCAAAGTCACAGACTTGATTCCCTGTCAACCATTAGGCACCTCTCAGTGCCACAGGGACAGACTGTGCTCCCAACTATCTCCAAAATGAATGCCACTGATCAGAAGGGAAACTGGAGTGAGAGACTGGATAACCATACAACTCCATCACCTTTATTGGAAAAAGATCTCCAACTCCCTCCCATATTGATGGTACATCAGTAATACCATCCTCGTACATAAAGGACAGCGTCACTGTTATGTATTGTTAGAGCCTGATGATTTGTTCATATGATGGGATCTCAGCAGCACCAAGAGCTGTAAAGACTTGCATGAAACATGGAATGATGCCATTAGAAGTATCCTCATACTCTAACAGAACCCTAACTAAAGAGAGTCTACCAGGGTTTTGAGCTAGCATGCCAGGGATACTTACCACCCTACCCCTATGGAGAAAGGGTAGATTCTTCACTAAGGAAGTGTCTAGAGACCACTGTCCATAACTGTTCTCTCACCCAATCCCATGCCTTCTATCAGTCCCACTTCCAGGGTTCAGTCAGCATGCCAGTATACTCTCACAGTATACTTACTCCTTTCCCTCCCAATCCTCAAAGAATATAGACAGGCATTTCTAGGGGACTGACTTACAGTTGGTCTCTTCTCCCAGCACAGCTGTCCCCCTCAGAGCTTCTATATATCTGCTCCCCTCTTCTGTCATCTATATGAGGGCTGCCTGGGCACCAACCACCAACTATACTCTGTACTATCATTACACCCACCCTCCCACCCCACAACTGTTCAGGCTCCCTCCACACCCCTTGGGGAAGGAATTCTGAATTATGGCTCTGTATTTCAAGTTTTGTTGCTGAAGATCTCAGTCAGCTTATATACTAGAGCTGGCTCTTACAGTTTCATGAAAACAAATGACTCCATTTTCAGTATGAAATCGACAGACTCTACAAATGGAGACTTGACTTGCTGTTTTGTGAATTGTCTAGACATAAAAAATATGATGAAGGAAATGCTAATGATGCAGATTAAATTTAAAAATACATCACACAGTGGGCAGGCAGCTAGATGGCACAGTGGATAGAGCACTGGCCCTAGAGTCGGGAAGATCTGAGTTCCTCAGATACTTACAGCTGTGTGACCCTGGGCAAGTCATTTATCCCCAGTTGCCTACACACATACACACACACACACACACACACACACACACACACAAACACACACACGCATCATGTCAAGCATACCTTTTTGGTGGGAGAGAACTGCATGTTAAACATTTATCAGCCTAGTCCTTCCTAGATCCTGAGGTAGTCTTTATTATACACTATTTAACTGTGTAACCTTGAGCAAGTGCCTTTCACCTCTGAGACTGAGTTTCCTTATCTATAAAATGAGCAACCAGATGATGTCTAAGACCCTTTCTACTTTAAAAATTGCAGGTGTTTCTGCCCCTGGTGTATCTAGAGTAGATTATCCAACCAATCAAGATTTGCTTTCTGAATTTAATTTCATAACTGCCAAGCACCTTAGTATACCATCACACATGACTAGTGGGAGCTTGGAACAGAAATCTGGTTTTGAAAAATGCAACTGATGTTTTCTCTTCCACTTCGTCCACTTGAACACTGAGAGCAAGTCTATTACGAGAATGCAGATCAGCACATGGTAAAATTTCCCTTTCGATCTGAGCTGTAGAGTGAATTGAAACCGAGGGTATTGGGGAGTTCATGGGACAGAATGGAAGCATTAGAATGTATAACAGCACCCTTTGGAGACTTTCTGGAAGACAAAGGAGCCCAGCTGTCAAGGTACAACAAAAAAGGAAACCCCAGGGCTGATTAATCAGCTCAAATCTAGTTCAGTATGTCTTTAAGCATGTGAACACATGCACACACACACACATATACTTATGCATATATGTGTGTGTTCTTCATATACATACATATAATGAAACTCAAGTATTCAGAATTGACCTCAATTAGAATTTTAGTTTTAAGGCATTAAAATCACCAAAAACCCACAAATGCAGAATTGCTGACATGATGGGTAGGAGGAAAATTCATAGGATCATGGAATTTAGAGCTAGAAAAAAACTTGAATGTCACCTAACCTAACCCCTTCATTTTACAGTACAGGAAACTGAGGCCCCAAGAAGTTAGACAAATTACCAAGTACTTCAGCAAAAGCTTTCCTAAGTACCCTCCAGGCTCTGTGCTGGGTTCTACTAAAATATAAAGACAGCCATAATACATGGCTGGTGGTGATTACATTTATTACATATGTAAGGAATACAGCTTTCTAAAGCCTGCTTTCAAAAAGTCTAATGAAATATTGAATCATATTAGAAAAGCATAATTAAAACTTTTATGTTTGATAAGTCCGTGGAGAGAGTTTCTGTGTCCCTGAGTTGATCTGAGTCATTTCCTAATTTTTCACTTTGTTGAAATTCTGTAAAAGGAAAAGCTATTAATGGACCTTCTCACTTCTGGAACACTACTGTTGGGGATCAAAGCCTTTCAAGAGAAACTTCTTAAAACTATAGGTATTACCAGAGAGTTTTCTTGTCTACAACCTAAGGAAATGCTACATAACCTTGGCGATAATGCACATTAGCTAGCCCATGCTGGCTATTGGCCCAGTCCAGGACAGTCCCAAAGCTTCCTAAGTCCTTATTAGGGTTATAACAAGCAGTTCCTTCTCAACTCATTTCCAGGATCATATGGTGGATAGGGTTCCTTACTCCTCTTGGTCCCTCTGTGTATTGTTTAATCTCCAGGAAAATGCTTTAGCTGGGTGGGGTCGCTGCTCTGAAGGCTTCTGGCCTTTCCCGAACTCTAGATTTTGGACTGTACACACCTGATATTGAAGACAGGACCGTGCTGATTGAGAGAAGTTTCCAAACGGGTTTTCCTGTTTTTAAAACTCCTAGATGACTTGTACTATTCTTATGGAAACTGTCACCTGGATGGTCCATGAACTGAAAGGTCTCTTTGACTCAATGTATAGACAGAGATAAAAATAGATAGATCTATATAGAGAGACAGACAGATATATCTTTCTCTCTATATAGATATGTCTATATCTGTCCATATCTATATCCAATCAGAGACCTTTCAGTTCATGAACCATCCAGGTGATAGGTTGTACAATAGCATAGCTAATAGAGATATCTACATGTAGATATCTCTATCTATATCTGTGCGTATGCATGCATGCAATATAGCTGTGGCAAAGTAGATGTAGCCCTGGATTTGGAGTCCAAAATCCTGAGCTGGAAACCCAAATTTGCCACTACCTAGTTTTGTGACCTCAGGCAAGTCACTTAACCTCTCTATAATTGTTTTCTTATTTCTTATATATATATATATATATATATATATATATATATATATATATATATATATAAATACTATTAGCTGCACTATTCACCTTGGGGTTATTGTGAAGATAAAATGAGGTAATGTATGCAAGTTGCTTTGTATAGACTCTACAGAGCAGCATGTTGTTCTGCCAAGCTAAAAGCAGGTTCCCAAATGGGACGTTATATTTCCTATGGCTTTTAGGTACTTGTGAGATTGTGGAGAGGTGGTCCATTGTTGAAGATTGCTTGGGAAAGGCTGCTTGTTCTTGCTAATACCTTCATCAAGGATGTCCTCTATTCATGTATAGAGGGCTTTCATAAAGATTGGGAATGGATGGGAGAATAGGCATATAGGTCAGTAGCTGTTGACGTTACCTTTTTTTCTGTATTAATAATGTTTAAGGGTTTTTTTCTTCCACACTCTGGGTATTTCCCTTCTTTCTTACCTGTAAGAAGGACCCTTAATGCCCACACAATTTGTCTTCTTCAGCATGGATTTCCTCCCTATGTATTTGTTCCAGTCTGGTTCATTTTTGCCATCTCTATTTTCCGTAATGTCATTTCTCTCTCCTCTAAAAGCACACCTAGTATTGTGTTGTTAGAGTCCAAGGGTTGTGGTTTCATTATGCTTGATGGAGAAAACAGATTGCAAATCTTTTCCATTTTTCCCCATTTTTAGCCCACCTAAAAAAAAGGCAAGCAGAATGCCATTTTACTCAAACTTAGTTTGAGATGCCAATAGGAAATCTAAATTAAAATATTCAGTAGACAATTAACTGTATGGAACTGGTGACTGGGAGAGGTTTGGGGAACAAGTATATGAATTTGGGAGCCATCAGCATAGAGATGATCATTGAACCCATGAGGGCAGATGAGCTCATTTGAGGGAGAGAAGAGAGAGAGGAAAGGGCCCAGGATAGAAACTTGGAGGACACTCACCTATGGTGGGCAGAGGATGGATGACAATCCAGGAACACAGGCTAAGAAATTGAAAACCCAGCAAAGAGGAGCATCATAGACACCAAGGAAGAGATTATGCAGAAGGAGGAGGAAGCGAACCATGTCAAAAGCAGCAGTGAGGTCAAGGAAGATGAAGTCTTAGAAAAGACCATTGAGTTTGGTAATTTACAATTTTCATTAGAAATTTTATTTTGGAAGCAACCAAGGCTAAGTGACTTGCTGGGGTCACACAGTTAACAAATATCTGATGCCAGATTTGAACTCAGATCCTCCTGACTACAGGGTTGATGTTCCATCCACTGCTTTACACTAGCAGCTTTTAAGAGAACCATTTTAAGAATAGAAGGATGGGATCAAAAGCCAAAGTAGAAGGAGTTGAAGAATGAGTGTTTAGTGAAGGGATAGAGGCCAATATGTAGGGAACTCCAGGAGCTTGTCATTAAAAGAGAAGCAAGATGCAGGTCAGGAGCTTGAGGGAATGTCAGGGTTGAGTGAAGAATCATGTACTAGAGTGTGGGAATCCTGAACATGTCTATAGGTATCAGGGAAGGAACCTGTGGATAGAGATTGAGAATGAAAAGGGAAAAGGGAACAATGAATGCAGTGAGCTCTGCCATGTTCATAGGATCGCATGGAACTGGAGCTCTGTTCTGGAATCTAGTCCAGCCCTCTCATTTTGCAGATGAGGAAATTGAGGCTTGGACAGATGGTGGGATTTGACATAGCGGCAACAGGTGACAGCGTTAGCAGGATTCTAATCTTTACTCTTTCTACTGTGCTATATTTATCTGATGATCCTTATGGCCATTGTCCAGTCCCATTAGTCCTATAACTTAAGGCTAACAAGCTTATTAGGTCAGCTAGGTGGCACAGTGGATAGAGGGCCTGGCATGGAGTCAGGAAGACTCATCTTCCTGAGTTCAAATCTGGTCTTGGGCACTTACTTTGTTGTCTTGGGGAAGTCATTTAACCTTGCTTGCCTCAGTTTCCTCATCTCTTAAATGAACTGGAGAAAGAAATGGCAAACCACTCCAGTATCCTTGCCAAAAAAACCCCAAATGGAATCACGAAGACTTGGACATGATGGAAACAACCCAACAACCAAGCTTGCTAAACCCTAGTCAAGACATTCGCTTCTACTTTGTAGGCCACATAATCAGAATTTTGGGTTGGAAGGGACATCTATTGCTCTGAAGAACCTGAGCACAGCCCACTTGGTATAACTGCCGGTCAATCCCCTAGATTTCTGGGAAAATCTGAAGCTCAAGGTACCTGTTTTGAGTTTCAGTTTGAGGACTGATCTTAGTCACTGACTTAGTCACATTAAGCAAAACCAGAAACCAGATCTCTGCTCTCATGCAAAAAGCATTTCTGATCCAACACCCAGGAGTAGAGGAGGAGTAGCACCCAAGCAGTCTTCTCCTAGACTCAGTGAATCTGACCTTCCTCTTCCCCTCCCCTTGTAGAAAACATCAAAAAGTTGCTTTTGGGAAGAGAGGCTTGTGCTCTGAGGTACACAGTGCTAACCCCACCCATCACAAAAGGAAGGACTCTGAGCTCAGCCAAGGAATGAGCTTTCAGTTGCTTTTCAGTTCCAGGAACATAACATCAGGCTTTCAGTTTACAGTAATCCTCCAAGTTATTTTAATGTGTCAAGGTATTTAATTTCATTTACCTCATGGAAATGAAATGGAATTTCAAAAAAAGTCAAACCATCTAAGGTTCTTCTGAAGTAATATGAGGTGAGGAAGAATGAGAGAAATAGACATCTCATACTACAGTTCTCTTCTGGCATCCTATCAGGGCAATGGAAGTTTGGCTAATATCGACAAGATAGTTGCAAGTCTATTGAAAAGAATTACTAGCTCTCTTCAAGGTAGAGATAAAAGACTATGAAATGTGTAGAAGCCACTTTTCTAAGCAAAAATAACTCAGTTTGCAAGTTTTCTTAAAATTAGTCTATCTTTTCAGAACAAATGCCTTCCGGATTCAAAAGTACCTGGTCACCTGACTGAGGAGATGAACCTCTGGTCTTCAACATCACCTGGTAAACAAGTAGGCATGGGGATCCTCTGTGGAATTAATAGATTCTCATTATACTAATCTCATGTATTATGTTGAAAGACAGCCAACCAAAGTCTCAAGAGTTAAAAAGAAGGCCATTGTATTTGGACAGATACCTCAACACTCACTCTCTCTCTCTCTCTCTCTCTCTCTCTCTCTCTCTCTCTTTCTCTTTCCCTACCCTCTGCCTTCTTTCCTTTTCTCCTCCCATTCTACCCCCCACTTCTCTGTTGCCTGATTCCTCTTATGACTACTGATACTCATTGATGAGATGGTTGAACCCAGAGTTAGAGGTAAAATTCACCAAAGGAGGAGGAGGACAATAGGAAGAAAAAGAAGAAGAGAGAGAAAGGAAGGAAGGAAGAATGGAAGGAAGGATTGTGTTTGTCCTTTGTTCCTGAAGAAGACCACGCCATCAGAGATATGATGACATGACTTGCACTTGACTTTGTTTTGAGTGGGGGAGGGCTGTTCAGGTCACCAGCCTCACTTCTCCTCCAGAGTCATCTGAATCCAGTGACCACATATTCATCAGAATGACTGGAGATGACCCAGGATACAGTGGGAGACCTTGGACCCTTTAGGTCAAGGTCTTTGCAGGTACTCAGGTCGGGTGAGGCAACGCCCATTCATTGGATAGGCCTGTTTAAGAAGTAGCCAGGGCATGGCCCCTTTAATGAGGCCAAGAAAAAGAGAGACAACAGGCTGGGAGGGAAACAGCAACAGTTACTATGGATAGTCACTCTTAAACCAAGAGGGTCCAGGAGAGCCCTTAGGCTCTTAGGTCTAATGTTGTCCAATGTACGAGCTTCAGAGTACAGTAGGTTTAAGATTTTGGGAAAGGAAATGATGAGAAGGGAAGGGAAGGGAAGGGAGGGGAAGGGAAGGGAAGGGAAGGGAAACTGGCCAGTAAACTCTTATTAGAACTGACAAGACTTGGTAAGAGATTGCATGTAGGTGACATGTTAGAGGGAAGAATCCAGGTGGACCCTGTGCTTGTGCTCCTTGAGGTAGAGACTGTCTTATTTTTTGTATCTGTACCTTTAACATGTATCACAGTGCCTGGCACATAGTAAATGCTTAATAAATACTTTTTTCATACGTTCATGAATTCATTCCCCTGTGTAGCAAGCATAAGGAAATGTCCTAAACTTCAGTGATTGATTTGTGAACTAAACAAAAAATTGTGCCTTATAGAAAGTCTCTGTCTGGAGGTCTTGTGGAATGGGAGGGAATCCAATCTGTGTGAGTTTCCATCAGCATGCTCTACTTTGAGCTTCATCTGGTCTCCCAAAGACTTTGGTCATGGAACAAAGATTTTGACCAGTCCTACCAAGCTGGGCCTTGTCATAACCTGCATGTCTGTCTGTGGGGCAAAGACAAACTAGCTAACATTCTGACATGCTCATCACCTGTTGCGCATCAGAGCCCAAAATTTTCAGCCACAGTAACTATATCCTAAGATTCCTACTGCAACACTAATGGGCTTGTGGCACGTGAGTCAGTAGAACCAACATGTACACCAAGGAAATCCTGGATCCTTGAAGTATTGAATTGTGTAAGAAGACTTAGAACTGGCCAGTCCTGAAAGCAGACATATGGACTAGCTCAGTCATGAAAATAAAATATTAACTTTCACATCTAATTCTTTAAAGAAACTAAGGGAGGATGGTTTATTTGCAGGCAAAAAAGGTGAAAACAGCATCAGGTTGAGAACCAGTCCTTGGGATTTTGTTCAGATGTAGACTTTCAATGTCCAAGGCAACATCACCTAAAAGAACTAAGGACCCAGGCCAAGAGTTACCCAATAAAGATGAAACTCAGAATTAAATGTTAAGGGAAGAAAGAAAATAACAATAATCCCCCAGGGCTCTCTCTGACTCTACTTTGCTTCAAAATCTTCAATGCAGCCAGAAAAGGGTACATGATGCTTAGAAACTAGCCAATCAGCATTGAGCAGCTGGACATAAACAAGGCAGTGAGAGTCCATGAGGATCCATGGGCATCCATGGCCCCCTGCTGAGGGAATGTGTGTTTACCAAGGGCAGACAGATGTGCTTGGGAGGATGTTACCCTTTATCTAAATGTGACCCCTAGTGTTCAACTTCAGCGGTAGTGACTCAGTGCGTTAGGATAAAGAGCTCCCCAGTGATCTGATGTGGGATAGCTCTGGCATAGCCATAAAAAAACTAGAGCGTGGAGGAACTTTAGAGATTAACTGGTCTGACTAAGTCATTTCACAGATGAGGAAACTGATGCTCAAAGGGAAAGCGCACCGCCTTCTTCTGCTGTGGTCTGCTGGACCGTGCTCCTTCCACCTATAAATAAGTTGATCTTGACTTAGAAAAGAAAATCTTTGTCCTTTTTCTGCCAGTTAGAATTTCTTAGATGAGTGGTTTCAAATTTAAACTTTGTGTTTTTGTCAAATGTATAGTATTCATCTTTGGGCATATCATATAAAGTTATTTTCATTCTTCAATTCATTTACATAATCCTCAGAACAAGGCACAAAAGCTTGTGCCTTGGGAAGGAGAGCGAAAGCTCCCTATCAAGTGTTAGCTTCTTGAGGGCAAGGAATATGTTACTTTATGCGTTACCTACATCTTGCACAGTGCAGAACACATTTTTAAGTTGGTACTTAGTTAATTTTTTTTTTTGCTTGATTAACTGTGGGATAGAGGAAGGCTCTGCCAGATTTCCCCATGCGGTCTACCTCACATTCAGTGCCATGGAGTCATTTCATTTAACTGTTCCACTAAAGTGAATTTTCAGATAATTAAAGGTTAACTTCTTTCTCTCTCTCTTTGGTTAATTTAAATTTTATTTTTATTTTCAGTTCTACATTCTCTGCCTCCATTCTCTCCTCCACCCATTGATAAGCCAAAAAATATGATAATATACACACATATATACATATATAGGCATGTATTAGCCATGTTCCAGAAAAAAATGTGCTTCAATCTGCGCTCTGATTCTGTCGTTTCTCAATTAGCTTATCCCTTTGAGCAATCAATCTTTCAGTTTAAAAAATAAAAAGGCTTTAATAATCATTTACTGTGAGCCAGGCAGCGTGCTAAAGGCTGTCCCTGCCTTCAAGGAACTGCCATTCTAATGGAGGAGACAATGTACAAAATCTATGTACATACAAAAAGGAGAGAGAGTAGATAGGAGGCAATCTCAGGCAGAAGGCTCTAGCACAGGGCATTTATGGTATCCATGAACTTATTTTTTAAAAATATTTTAAGAAACCTTGTTGCCATTCAGTCATTTCTGAATTTTCGTGACTCCATTTGGGGTTTTCCTGGCAAAGATACTAGAGTGGTTTGTCACTTTCTTCTCCAGTTCATTTTACAGTTGAGGAAACTGAGGTAAACAGGGTTAAGTAATTTGCCCAGGTCACACAGCTAGTAAGTATGTGAGGCAAGATTTGAACTGGCCTTTTTTACTCCAGGCCAGGCTCTCTATCCACTGTGCTCCCTAGCTGCCCTTTGAAAATCATATTTCAGTGTAATCACTTTCCTTTGTCATCTTATGTGTTTGAAAACACGTATTTAAAAATATGATTCGGATGAGTCTGTGCATGTCACCAGACTCTCAGAGGGGTCCAGGATATTAAAAAGACAGAAACAGCCTGTTTAGCAGCTGGGAGGAGAAAGAGAAGGAGGGATTTGGGCTGGGATCTAAAGTCTGAGATGCTTAGAGGCAGAGTTGAGATAGGAAAGCATTCCAGGAATGGAGGATAGCCCATCAGGCAGGGGAGATGGAGTATTCTGATGAGTCTGTACCAGGGCGGAGGTAACCCAAGCCTCTGTGGCTCATTGCTTAGATTTTGATGGCTTAGCATGAGTGTAAACAGCAATTATTTTCTCTTCTGGCCAGAAACTTTGGAGGCTTCTCCCTTCTAGATTGATCTAGGTGTGATGGTAAATTGGACCATTTTTTGTCTCAATTCTTACCTAACTCTTAGTCATGGAATATGTGGCTTCAGACCAACTGATATCTGGGAAACACCTTAATTTGGAAAAGCCAAGGTCACCCACTGCATTGTGGGCCCATCATCTTGACCTTTGTCCTGCCACTGGATGACTGTAGAGGAGACAGTGAGGCTGATGATTTTGCACATCTCTGCCTCACTAAAATCCAGTCCAGGGACAAAGTAAGACATCAGCCTCGTGATGTTCCTGGTACTCTTGAAGAACAAAGGACAAACAGCACAGATAAGGGGTGTAGTGGATTTGCTGGAAAGGTAGAAAGACTTGAGAAGGATTGGACACATGAGGTGAATGAGTGTAAAGAATTAAGGACAATGACAGAGTTGATGAACGATGAACTTAAAAAATGGGCAATGCACGTATTTGCTTTTTTCATTGTGATATATTGAATGTTATTTAATCTTTCCTTGCTGCTTTAGGGTCAACACTGTACAAACCTGTTTGGGAGCAAAACATGGGGCCAAACAGCCGTGCTCTTAGAGGTCTTGTGTCTGCTTTCTATCATTTTGCTATCAGCTATTATTTCTTGTTTCTGTCTGCTCCCATCCTTTCTTATCCTCCTTTACCCTTTTAAAATTTACTTCTATCTATTTACATCCAGAGTGGCTGAAGAGACCTGTGGATGGCTGTTGGCCTGTGGAGAAAACACAAGTTTGGAAGATCCCAAGGGAGCAGCATAGGAGGCTCACATCTGAGCACTGCTGCCATCGGAGGGCAGTGAGAACATGCCAGACCATGAAAGCACATCCTTGCCAGTAGAGGACAGGGCAGTAGATATTAGGGCCCTTCCCCTAAGAACCATAAATAATTTAGAGACCTTCAAAGGGTGATGAGAGACAGAAGACATTGGGCTATCATTATTGCCAGTATCTAGGAGCACTGTCTACTATCAGCTATTAAAAAGAAAAAGAGCTTGTTATTGTAGAAGGGCAGGGATTTTACCAGGAAAAGTAAATAGGGTATGGCAATTGAATTCAATTCAACAAATGTTTATTTAGGGCCTGCTATACGCAAGGCACTGGAGATACTAAGAAAAAAAGATGCCCTTACCTCAAGCTTAGATTCTACTGAGGAGAGACATGTCCACAAATAATGACATCATAGGATCATAGATTTAGTTCTTGAAGGGATCTCAATGGTCATTAAGTCCAATAGATAAGGAAACTGAGGCACAGAGAGTAACTTGACCAGGGAGTTAATTAGTGTCTAAGGAAGAATTTGAATTCCTGGTTCGAAATCCAGGGCTTTACCCACTATACCACATAGTTGCCCAATGGAATATTTTAGGGAGGAAGGCAATTTTGAGGAGAGAAAGAAAACACTAAAATCTGGGCAGATAAGTAAAGGTTTCATGGAGTACATGGCATCTGAGGTGAGCCTGGATGGGAGATAAGAATCCTAAGAGGCAGAATGTGGGCATGACCTTTTTGGATATACAACAGTGAGATAGAATATCAAGCTCAGGAAATAGGAGAGGAGTTCAGTTTATCTGAAATATAGAGTATATAAATAATGTAAGTAAGTCTGAAAAGGTAGGGCCAAGGAGTTTGCATTTTATCCAGAGGAAATGGGTATTTTTCAAAGGATTGTAAGAAGTCACACAGCCAGCCCTGTGCCTTAGGGAGATTGTTCTAGTAGGAGCCCAGTAGGTAATGGTTTAACGTTCTATAAATAATTAAAGCTCTATCACCTAGTCAAGGGCTTACTCCAAGAAAATAGCATGAATTTTCTCTTCACCAAGGCAGATTGCAGCCCCTCTGCGACTTAGTCATGGTCTTTGACTTGCGGGGGGGGCGGGGGGGGGGGAGCAGGAAGAGAGGGAGGAAGGAATAATTACTTTCTGGTAAATCTGATGCTGTCTTCTCAGACTCTGCTGGTCTGTTCTCACACAGCAGCCCAGCAGACCATCCCTTGACCCAGACTGGAAGCCTTTACTGCCTGATAGGACCTGCCAAGTCTTGTGGTCCACTGGCAGAGTCTTCAAGAAGCCAGGGTCACCTCCATGGCGCTATGAGTCATTGAGGGAGGACTTCAGGAATCTTTTTTCATCAGCAGATTGCTGCCGCTTGAGATGAGACAAGAATGAGCTAATGTCTGTAATTGGCCAAGGGAGAGGGGCACGATCCTCAGGGATATTAGCTTAGCTCCCCTGAGGACCTGGCAGAAGTCGGCACTCCGCCTTATCTACATTGGACCATAGCTAGGCCAATATGAAGTATGAGAAAACAATTAGTGTTGCTCAAAGCTGGCCATCCATCCACATTCTAATGCCCCTGAATGGAGAGGGGTGTATAAGGGCAGACTGAGGCCGGTGCTTGGGGTGTCCACTGCAAATTACTGTTTCCTCAAGCTTCCGGCCTAGGGACTAGATAGAAACAGCAAGACTTTGGAACTGGTGCATGGAGACAGCTTGTCTTTGGAAAAAAATGGGAAAAGCATAAAATTTAAGTCACTTACCATTTATTAAGTTAGTGTGCTAGTTAGTCTGGGGATATAGAGACAAAAATGAAACAGTCCTTCCCTTCGAGAAACTTCCATTCTACTAAGGACACGTAAAAGCAAGCACCCCAACATATACAGGGGGTTTGCTATCATAGGTTTTTTGATCTACTTTTCTAAAAGGAAAAGCAACTTTGGAGGGGCCAAAAATCACTTCAGTAAATATATATCATTCCCCCAAAGAGAAAAATACAAAAGAGAAATAAAGACCAACAGATAGGTTTCCAAATGTCTGACCATTACATACATACATAGTTACCAGAGAGGGAAGCACTAAGATCTGGGTTTTCAAAGGTGGGGGCTGTTTAGTGGCTTCCCAGAGTCTCATCTGGCACACAAACATTCTTCCAAAATCTAAACCTCAACCTCAGAGTTTTATACACTTTTTGGAGCCAGAGGGCATCACAGCCCTTGAGAACCAATGCCTCATTAACAAAAGGTGTGGGCCTTCCTACAAATCTTCCCTGATCAAATTCCCCTTAATGGGCAGGTTCATTCATGGGTGGGAAAGATCTTCCCATTGAGAAGCAAAATTATACCCACAATAAACAAAAAGGCATTATCAATTCAGGACACTACACCTAAACAGAAAGTAAATGCAATGTAATATGAGAGGAGTAAGAGTTAACATGAGATGGGAGGAGAGATCAAGACTCCCCTAGGAAACCTCTTTTGAACAAAACATTGAAAGAAGCAAAGATTCTGAGAGCTTGAGACAGAAAGGGACTGACTGCACTTCAGCCCATAAGAATGTACAAGATGGGAGATGGAATGTCATATTCAAGTTCCAGCTACAATGGTGGTTTGAATGAGGAAAACAGCCCAGCTTAAAATCCCAAAGTAAAAATGTCTAGGGTTGTCATACTCAAAATCCCAAAATTTACACACAGACATACTCTCTCTCTCTCTCTCTCTCTCTCTCTCTCTCTCTCTCTCTCTCTCTCTCTCTCTCTCTCTCTCTCTCTCTTTTTCTCTCTCGCCTGTAAGTAGTCAGAAAAATTCATGTACCAAGGAACCATTTTTTGCAATATATAAGCCTTGGTAGCTTTAACTATTAAAAAGGGAAGGTATTGAAATGCAGTTTTCCCAAGGGCAAGAGACATAAATTTAGATTCAAGAATAACTTACCCTGAGAAGCTGAGTATAATCCTTAAGGGGGGAAATGGATATTTAATAGAAGAGAGAGTCACAAGCATTCTTGATGAAAAGACTAGGGCTGAGGAAGAAACTATGTCAAAACCTGCCTTCTCAGAAAACACAAGAATAAGAGAAACCTAGAAAGGTAAATTTATTTGAATGATTGGGAGGGACTTTAAGTTGAGGAAAAGCTAACATTCGAATAGAAGGAGAAAAATCAAGTGTCCTTTCAGGACCTGAGTGTCTCTAAAGGTCAGTGAGGGAGTTAAATAAAACAATGGTTTTATGGGGATGGAATGGTTCTGTTCTAAGGGTCTAAAGAGGGGAAAGAGAAGAGAGGTAAAAAGAGGAAAACACTGGCAAGGGAAAGGAGGAGGAAGGGGATGGAAAGACCATGCAAACATTGAGGAAAAGGTGGTTTTTGTTGCTATTTGATCATTTCAGTTGCGTCCAGCTCTTTGTGACTTTATTTGGGATTTTCTCAGCAAAGACCCTGGCGTGGTTTGCCATTTCCTTCTCCAGCTCATTTGGCAGATGAAGAAACTGAGGCAAACAGGGTTAAGTGACTTGCCCAGAGTCACCCACCTAGTAAGTATCTGAGGATGGATTTGAACTCAGAAGGATGAGTCTTCCCTGACTCCAGGTCTGACATTTTATCTACTGAACTACCTGGTAGGATTGGCATTAGATAAATCTCCGGCTAAACTGGGCAAAGGAGAACTGAATAGATACACAAATTTACATATATACACATACATAGATCATAGAAATACATCAAACTTACTAGGGAAAGTCAGGCATAGGGAAAGAGATGGTACTAAGAAGGAAGATAATACTGCTTCAGCAGTGAATGATGTAAAGGAAAAAGAAAAGGCAAAACAAAATTGGAAGCGAAGGGTGTGGCCATTAATTGGGGAATGACTGAACAAATTGTGGCATATGGATGTTATGGAATATTACTGAACCATAAGAAACGTCAGAAGAGACAATCTCAGAGAATCTTGGGTGGTGGAAATTGATACCCTGTGAAATGAGCAGACAGAGAGAAAAAATTTTTAAAAGGACAGGGAAATTTTAAAGAAAAATACCTTCAAGGTACTTAAGAACTCTGAACAATGTTATCAACAGCTAGAACTCCAGCAGACCTCTACTGAAACATGTAACCCATCTCCCAACAGAGATGGACTCAAAGGAGAAAATGAAACATTTTGGGACATGGCCACCAAGTGGATTTGTTTTGCTTATTTGTTGCAAGGATCTCTTTTTCAGCAGGAGAGGGTGGAACTTGAGGGTGGAGGAAAAAGAGGGCTAGTGATAGAGAAACCAAAAATGAAATTTAAAAAAAAAAAGATACCTGAAAAAAAATTTTTTTAAAGGAGCAGTTGGGGTTAAGTGACTTGCCCAGTGTCTCATAACTAGTGAGTATGTAAGGTCAGATTTGAACTCAGGTGCTCCTGACTCCAAGGCCACTCTATCCATTGCATCACCTGAAAAATTTTCAAAGGTACAATATAAAACAAAACATAAGGAAACTCAGGAGGAAGCAGATAAGCAAGATATTTTTGCAAGAAATGTGTTAAATTTATCATATTCTTTTTAAAAAGTCACACTGTATAGAATTAATGATGGCACATATAGTCATCTTTTTAACATCCTACTTTGTAAATGAAAGTGTTCATTGTGTTTGGCATTAAATTCAAGATAATCATTTTTTTAAAAGAATATCAAGTTCAGATAACAGGTAGATTTCTGAGCCTGGAACATATAGTTCATAAAAAGAAGTAATAATGAAATCTGTCTAGAAAAGTAAATTGAACCCAAACTATGGAAGTTTTCAGATACCAGCCTGGAGAGTTTGAATTTTGTTCTAGAGAGAATTGGGGGCCGCTGCTGTTTTTTGACTGAGGCAGTGACATCGTCAGATTTGTGGTTTAAGAAGATGGTTTTGGTAGCTGTGTGGAGAATAGACTGTCCCCCTGGGCTGTGTTTTGCCCATCTGAGCGTGATCTATCCCTCCCCTGACTTTGCACAGAATTTTACACTGTCTTATGCCACCCATCACATTCCTGGTCTCTTTTAGGTCTCAACCAATAGCCCAGCTTCTACAGGAACCTTTCACAGGGCTTGTTAACTCCAACACCTTCCCTTCTATTAATTATTTCCTATTTATCCTAGATGTAGCTTATCAATCCATATTTATCTACCTGTTTTCCTTTACATTAGAATAGGAACTCCTCATGAGCAAACCCGTCCCTTTGGCCTTTCTCTGTATTTCCTGCACTTAGCTCAGTGTCTAACACGTACAAGGTGGTTAACACATTTTTATGGATTGACTGACATTCTGACTTACATTATGGTTATTTCTATTCTTCTATTATCCCCTTGCTCCTTGAAGGCAGAGGCCACTTTATTATAACTGTTTTATTCTTGTTATTATTCCTCTTTGTAGTACCTGGAACTCCCAGCATGAGCTGGGACTTCAGAAGGGCTCCACAGATTTGTACTGTGAATTTGTGATGTGGTAGAAAGAATGCTGGGCTTCGGACTCAAAGCCAGAGCAACTTCCTGACTTAGTGGACAGAGCTCTGGACTTGGAGTACAAAATGTCCCGGATTCGACCCCACCTACACTCAGTGACTATGAGCAAATGACTTAGGGTCTTTGGGTCTCAACTTCCTCATCTGTCAAAGGAGGGAGCTGGACTGGAGGATCCCTAAAATCCCTTCCAACAATTTTATGATTTAAGATCCTATGAACCGGGTTAAAATCTCACTTCTCTTTGTTGGTGTTTATCCTTCCTTTTTGAAGAGAACCAATGATGTCACCAGGTCAGGTACTGACTTACCTGTGAATTCGATTTAAGTGAGGTGGGGTTGCATGAAGTTGTCAGCCAGAGTCGAAGTCCGGTGGCAAGACAGAAGTCAGGATGACCAGTGAAAGCCCCGGATGCAGGGGATGATCTCGGTGTCTTCAGTGTCTGATCAAGCTCTAAGCGCTCCACGGTGCCTACTTCAGCCGACTTCATGGACCTTGGAACAAGTTGTTCTCATCGGCCCATTCTGCTGGGGCGGGGGGGAGTCTTCACCTGCTTAGGGTAGACATCCCCCAAACTCACTGACATATTTGGGGCTTCTTGGTTATCCTCAGTCTGGTATTGCCCATCTGCTGAGACAGTTCACTTGGGCATAGAGCCTGCCCACAGTACAGTTTCCTGAAGCCATGGGTGAGAATTGGGTGAAATGTGGACACCAAAAACGAATGAGCAGCCCTGAAAAGGTCTTGGCAAGCCCTCCCATCAGAGGTGCTAGTCCTCCTTGAACACCCCGTACACTCTCCACTTCTACTATATAGCCTATCTGTACAACTATAGGCAATTCACTTACCTCCTTTCATCATCAATTTTTCTGTCTTAGGGTAAGAATTCTTCTGCCTCCTCCACCTCAGTGGAGTCATTGTGAGAAAGCTGCAGTAGGAAATCTAGGTGAAAAAGTAGATGGAGTGCTGGCCCCGGAGCCAGAAAGATCTAAGTTTAAATCCATTTTCAGACACCTACTGGCTGTGTGACCCTGGGCAAGTCACTTAACTTCTGCTCAGTTTCCTCATTTGTAAAATGGGGATAATAATGGCACTCATTTCCCATAGTTCTTGTGAGGATCAAATGCTGTAAGAGTATGAGTTATCATTATTGTTAACTTTAAAGAGTTATGAAAATGTGTTTTATTATTATTTCTATTTGAGCCACTGTGACCAGAGTGTCATCAACTTGGGAAAGTACCAGCTACAAAGAAGAATAGATTTCCCAGATCTCTGGATGGAGAACTAAGGCATTATGAAAAGGGCATTTTTAAAAAAACAACCCAGGTCCTGTGTGCCATAGAGCTCCTCTGACGTCTGTACGCTTGACACAACTCATAGGTGGGAATTAGGCAGGGGTCCAGAGTGCTTATTTATTATTCCATCTGACAAGTTCATTTAACATTTAAAAATGTTAAATTTTTAAACATTTAAAAATTGATTTTCCCTTAACAAATAAAGGCGTGTTGAGTCATCTCTAATATGCCAGAGAATGAAAGAATCTAGTGGTAGTAAGAAGAATCCATATTGAGGACCCTTCACCCTATGGAAGACAATCCTATGTTTTCATCAAATGGAGACAAAGCTCTAGGTGAGAAGGATACCAATCATAACTCATCCTGAACCTTCACAAAACTGGCATAGAACCTCGCAGTTGTAAGGGACCTCATAGGACATCTTCATGCAATCAATACTGGAACAAAAATGGACCAAGTAAATAAATGATCATCAAAAACGTGTTTGAAATCTCTGGCTTAGGGGAACCAACTGCCCCCCTGAGACAGCTCATTCAGCGTTTGGATAGCTGTAATTATTAGAGAGCGGTTCCTTCCTGCCTCTGCCTTTCCCACTCACTTTTGTTTTTTGAAGCAATCAAAAGGTTAGGTGATTTGCCCAGGGTCAAACAGCTAGTAAATGTCTGAAGCCAGGTTTGAACTCGGGTCCTCCTGATTCCAGGGCCAGTGCTCTATGTACCATGCCCAATAGCTTCCCCTATTTCTACTTACTTTCGTTATTTCTGTTTTCTGGATTCAGTATGAATCATTTGAACGCCTCTTCTATATGACAGGGCTTCCGCTATTTGCACACAGCTGTCATATTCCTTATCCCTTTCCCCTATCCTCCCCACACCAACAGTCTCCTCTTCTCCAGGCTAAAAAATCCCATTGGCTTCAGCCAATCCTCATGTGGTACCATAATGAAATCGTGCATCACTCTAGCTGTTCTTTCTATGCCCTTTCTATGGTTTATCAATGTCAGTCTTAAAATATAAGGCTACTATATTTCAGATGTGCTCTGACCAGGAGGATCAAAGGAAATTATTACCTCATTCATCTGTCAAAATGATTTTCCTGAAGGGCAGGTTTGGCCATATAACCCCCCATTCAGTGAACTTCGCTGATTCCCTGTTACCTCCAGGATCAAATCCTCTGTTGACTTTTAGAGCCCTTCATAACCCAGCTCCTTTCTGCATTCCCATTCTTCTTAGATATTTGTGACCTGTCATATACCCTTCTTAAACTTTGCAACCCACCAAGTAATCTGCAGTCCAATGACACTGGCCTCCTTATGGTCCCTCACATATAACTTTCCATTTGTGGGCTTTAGGTATTTTCACTGGCTGACTCCTATGCCTGGAAATCTCCCCCTCTCCATATGCAACTCCTGGATCTCCTGGCTTAGGGAAGAAAAAAAAAAATTTACATGATAACTTTATGATATATTTTAAAGGCATAGCAAATTATACATAATATATGGGCAGTTTCATGTGCAATCATCTTTTTTTAATTCTACTATGTTATGGAAATGTTTATTTCATATATTAAAAATAAAATAAATAAATAAAAGAAAAGCCCAACATCTGTAAGAAGCTCTTACCAGTCCTCCTTAATGTCTCCATGCTAGTGTCTTCCCTCTGAGACCATCCCCAATTTATCCTATAGATGTCTTGTTTGTACATGTTATTTGTTTCTCCTTCATTTGACTGTGAGCTGCTTGAAAGCAGGGGCTATTACTTTGTCTTTTTTGCATCTGTAATGTTTAGTGCATCCCTGGTGTTAAGTGTCTGGCTTTTAATCAATGCTTCTTGACTTGAACTCACTCATTCAATTTACTATTCCTCTCCAAGATTTTCTGAACCAAATCAATGATTTTACATTTCTGTCAATTACACATCTTATTAGATTCTGGCTAATATTTTACCCTTTGTGGATCTTGATTTGTCATCCAGAATGTTAGCTGTTCCTCTCAGCACTGTATCATCTGTAGAGTTGAAAGGCATGGTATTTATAGCCTTTTCTAAGTTATCAATAAAGGTGTTAAACATTAAGGAGCAAAGATAGGTCACTGAAATACTCTATAAAAATTTCTCGCTACCTTGACATTGACCTATCAATGACACTCTTTGATTCTGGTTATTCAATCAGTTTCAAATCCACCTGTCTAGCTCGCATCTCCTTATCTCTATAAAAATATCATGACAAACTGACAAATGCTTAAAGAAGTCTAGGTGTAGTAGAGAGACTGGCCAATGAAAGCCCAGTTCTTCAAGTGTACACAAATATGCTCAATCCTCCATCAGCCCATGTGGAATTTTAGGCAACTTTGATTTCCAGCCATGACTACTTAAAGTTTGTACTGTAGAATAATAAAAGGTCTTCAAATTGGCTTCAGAAATGAAAGAATTTATGACTCTGGAGAGAATGAGCCAGGAGTAAGTACATATACAAAAAAGATGATTTTTCTTCAGTAGTTTGGGATGCAGCTCATCTGGGACTGGTGACTTGAACTCATCAAGGACAGCTGTGTGTTCTTTTACTATCTCTTTATTAAGGCATCAACTCCCTTTTAGCCATTATCATTTTTTCTTTTCTAGTTAAAAATTCATTCTCTTTGGCATAAAACATCCAAGTCCTGGTTAGATCAACCTTGACTGTTATCTGTGATCATCATTTTATGCACTCCAAGCAGGTGCTGTCCCTTGTTTGATCCTTCACTTTTTTTCTCATAAAGCTAAAAACATGACAAAATAAAAACCAAGAACAAACCAGAATCCTCTTTCTGTTGTGGGTAACTTTCCTCAAAAGTTTCAACATATTCTGTTACTGTTCTTAAAAGACAATGTCTTAAAAGACAATGCAACACTTCCAGCCTAATACAAATATTTTAGCAATCCACATCGGCTGATGAGTTCCCTGTGCATCCCCCTCACTCTCTTTTGATACCCCCACCCCTTTCTTTTCCCTTCCTGTTGTAATTGATTTTATTGGTATTTTCAGAATTTCATTCATGAGAGCTTCCCATCCCTCCTGGACTTACTTCTCCAATAGAATTTTAATCCTTTCATCTCCTTGAAATCATCTGCCCTCCCAAAATCTAAGGTCTACCTTTTTTCTCCAATGTGGCTAAATTGTAAAATGAATGCTCACTTACCCCCAAGGTTCCCACAGTTTCCACATCAGATTCTTCTTGTTGGTTAGAATCAGGTCCAATAGAGCAGTTTTACTTCCTTCAAGTTTTGAAAGATAAAATCACTTAAACAAGTCAGAAATCATTAGCCACTCAACTTTTGTCTGGCTTGGAGTCAGGAAAACCTAATACAAACCCAGCCTCAGACACTTACTAGCTGTGTGACCCTGGAGAAGTCACAGTTTCCTCATCTATGAAATGAGCTGGAGAAGAAAATGGCAAAACACTCCAGTATCTTTGCCAAGACAACTCAACAACTTTTGTCAGAGAGTTCTAGCAAATTCAAGTACTCTTCAATTCTCTGTAACTCATGACTGAAAGTAGCTCTAGATTCACATAGGTCTGAGTGTGTACTGACACATAAATATATGTGTATATATAAAATTAATATATGTCTATGTGCACACACATGTATGTATGTCAAGTTTCTTAATAGTTATAGAGAGAAGCAGAATAGCATAGCAGACAGAAAGCTAGCCAGGAAGATCTGAGTTCAAGTCTTTCTGACATACTTCGACTATGTCTTCAAGAGCAAGTCATTGGATGCTTCTAGGCAACTATCAGACCAAGCTCGGAGAAAAGACGTCAACCTGCACGAGTAGAGGGACTTACCTCACCAGAAATTCCCTATTCCAATAAAATTACAGGTTCAGTCTTTATCTCTTTCCTCAATAATCTTCGGTTCATGCCCTCACCCAAAATTTCCCCTGGCAATATATGAGTTTAGCTCATTTTAAATTTTCTCCTTAAGGGTATGATTCATTTTTCCTGTTTACCAGCTAAAGCTACCAAGACTTTTGAACTGAGATAACTTTACTACAATGTATAAAAGGAATAGAAAAAAGAAGCCCCCTAAACCCTCGAGCTCTCTAATCTTCAGGTCTGGTTCCTGTAAAGACTCACATTGCTCTTGTGAGTGATGGGAGGAGGGCAGGTGAGATGCCTTTATCACAGCTGCCGGCCCTTGTCGCCACCCATCCTGTAGCTGTGGCTTGTTGCTATTTGAATCATCCCCCTGAAATTCACAAACCTAGAACGTTGGTGCTGCCACTCTCATCACTTGTGTCATTTTTTTCTTCTATTTTTAATTTAATATTTTCAAATTTTATTCTTAATTTTTTAAATTTTTTCATTAATTTTTAAATTACCTAACATTTAATTATTTTATTTTTTAAATTTCTTAAAATTTAACTTAATTTTTTTAAATTAATAAACATGTGCTTTTTTTCTCTCCCATCCCACTTTGAAAAGAGAAAAACAAAACTTTTAACAAATATGCATAATAAAGAAAAAAATTCCCACATTGGGCATGTAAAAATATACATGTGTCTTGAGTCTATCACCTCTTACAGAAGTAGGTAACTTTCTTCATCCCCCAACCAACCATCTTCTAGAATTATAGTCAGTCATTTGTCTTTGCAACGGTGTTGCTATGGTGTGTGTGAATTTTACTTGTATAACACAATTACAGGAGGTAATTTCCCTCACCCTATTCCTTTCCCCTGGATTTTCCTTTTTTCTTTTAAGATCAAACAAAAAATAAGCTGACTCCTAGGTCCTCTGTCTTATTAGACCCCCTCTATGACCCTGGACGATAGAGTTCAGAAACGGGCACATCTGGCATCTTCCCATATTGAAATATAGAGTTCGGTCTTGTTCAATCCCTTGTGACTAATAGTTTACTCACATTTATCTTGTTGTTTCTCTTGATTCTTGTGTTGTATTTCAAAGTTTCTACACAGTTCTATTATTTTCACTAGGAATATTTGTAAGTCTTCTATTTCATTAAAAATCATTTTTTTTCTCTGTAGAATTATACTCAGTTTTGCTAGGTAAGTTTTTCTTGGTGGTAAACACTTTTGCCTTCTGGAATATCATGTTCCAGTGCTCTGTTCCTTTGCAGTGGTGGCAGCTAAACTTTTTATCATCCTAATTCTGACTCCTTGGTCCTTGAATTCTTTCTTTCTGGCTGCTTACAGTAATATTTTCTATGACCTAGAAGCTCTGAATTTTGGCCATAATATTCTGACAAGGTTATCTTTTTTGTGGGGCTATGTGGTTCTTTCAGGAGATGACTGGTGAATTCTTTTTACTTTTACTTTGACCTTTAGTTTTAAGAGTTCTGAGAAGTTTTCTCTTATGCTTCCTAGAATTATTATGTCTAGGCTCTTTTTTGGTCATAGCTTTCAGATAGTCCAATGATTTTTAAATGTTCTCTTCTTAATCTGTTTTCCAGATCAGTTGTTTTGGCTATGAGATATCTTATAATCTTTCTACATTCAATAATCAAGTATTTATTAGACCTTTGCCATGTGCCAGATGCTCTGCTGAGCACAGAGGACACAAAGAAATACAAAAACCTAGTTCCTGCCCTCAGAGAGCTCACATTCTAATGAGAAAAATATCATTCAAAAATTAGGTACATTTTGATATATATAACATAAATGCAAGGTAAATGGAAGATGTTAGAAGTCAAGGTTTCTTCACCAGTTACCACATTTTTAAGACAAACCTGAGGAGAAAATGAAAAAAACATCTTCTATTTGCTCTAAATAATAAAGAAATTCATTGGTTTCATTTACCCAGTCTTTCACAGTCACTTAGAACTGATAGAAAGACTCAAAGTAAACTGTCCCTCTCATCCGTTTGTGCCAGATCCTCATTCATTTGCATTATATGTTTATATAATATTTATACTTATATTATTTGTGCCAGATCCTTATTCAATATGCATTATATATTACTCATCTTTTCATGGATTACAGAGGGATTTCTTGTGGAAAGAGGACAGGGAGAGTCACGAAAAGACCTGAACGTGTAACCTTTTCATGGTATTTATCACATTTGCACTTTGTATTAAATCAGATGAGGCAATCTTTGTCAAGTACTTGACACATAGTAGACTTGCCTGGTACATAGCAGGTGCTTAATAAATGCTTGTTTCCTTCCTTTCCTTTGCTCCCTTTGTATTATCCTTATACACACAGTGTATCTTCATTGTTTGAATTCACAAATAGGGACGATGTCTTATTCCTCATTCAGTAGCTCCTCATGGTACTTTACATGCAGTACTAGTTTAGAGTTATGCAGCATTTTTACCATCAATTTTTAGTCAAAGGACATGAATTTTAATCCGCTTGTGTGACCTTGGGCAAATCACTTACCCTTCCTGGGCCTCAGTTTCCTTATCCACAAAATGAAAAGGTTAGACTAGATGGCTTCTGAGATCCCTTTCATGACCACTGGATCTATGATTCAATGGCTGTCATAATTCTGGGAGGTCAGTAGTTCAAGCAGCATCATTCCCATTTTAGAAATGAGAACACTGAGGCCCAGGAAGTTAAAGCAACTCTTCCCCTATGGAAATGTGAATTGAGTGATACCCAAGGAAACCTGCATGACTAACAGCTTCCCTTTCCCCAATCCCTATGTGACCAGTGATTAGGAAAAATGCCTTGGAACTTGTAACCTTATGATAATGCCTGGAGAAGAGACTGTCTCTACAAATAACCAAAGTATTTTCCCTTTGTAGATGCCGGCTTCAAAGCAACAAAAAATCGTATCAAAACAAAACCCTTAATCAACTGCACAGTGTGCTGTCATCCTCTTCTACATTGGCGTTTCCTAACCAAGGGTCCACAGACTCCCAAAATTTCCACTGATCCTCACACTTGATGGAAAAAAAATTTCATCTTTACTTTCGCTAACATCTAAATGGGATTAAGTATTTCCTTCAGTTATTTGAAAGCATTTTCCTGAGGAGTCCATCGGTTCCATCAGATTGTTAAACAGGTCTGTGATACAAAGAAGGGGAAGAGCCCTCATCCTAAATGTAACATGCAGTGTCCTTGTTCTTTGGGATGTCTTATTTGTGCGGTAGGAGAGGCTCCTGGGAAGCACAATGGATGGAGGACAGCCAGGTGGTGCAGTGGACACAGCACAGAACCTGAGCCAAGAAGATTTTAGTTTGAATCTTGCCTTAGACACTTACTAGTTGTGCAAACCTGGCTAAGTCACTTAACTACTGCCTGCCTCAGTTTCCTCATCTGTAAAATGGGGATAATAACAGCAACTCCCTCCAAGCATTGTTGTAAGGATAAAAGGAAGTGATATTTAAGAAGACACTTTACACACTTTAAATCACTGTTATAAATACGAGCTATTACTATTCCATTTTGGTTCTTGTCCAGTCGTTTAGTCCTGTCAGACCCTCTGTGACCCTGTGGATTCTGTCACACCAAGACATCCATGAGGTTTTCATGCTAAAGTTACTGGCATCATTTGCCATTTCCTTCTCCAGTGGATTAAGGCAAACAGAGCTCAAGTGACTTACCCAGAGTCATACAGCTAGTAAGTGTCTGAGGCTGGATTTGAACTCAGATCTTCCTGACTCCAGACCCAGCACTCTACTCACTGAACCACCTGGCTGCCTCCAATTATTATTCTATAGTGTCAAGATTAGTCTCTCATCTCTCTCTCTCTCTCTCTCTCTCTCTCTCTCTCTCTCTCTCTCTTCTTCTTCTTCTTCTTCTTCTTCTTCTTCTCTCCCCCTTTCTCTCTCTTCCTCTTTCCTTCTCTTTGCCCCCCTCCTTTCTCTTCTATTCCAGTTGGCTTAATATTTCTTTTTTTTTAATTGAGAAAAAATAGAAAATTCCAATTTATTTTCATAGAAAATGAATGAGGATCTGACCATTGGATCTGTGGTAGGTGTGAATCCCTACTTTATTTCTAATTGGGAAAGACTTCCTGAAATCTGTGGAGTCTGACATGGGCCCTGGGACAACTGACATCTTCCCAAAGAATTGCCAAGAAAGGTCATTCTCTTTGCTTCTAAATTAAACATATTGGGATTGAAGGAAAGCTGCCTACATAAAAATATTTGATTGGGTAGGTCTGTTCACCTTGGAATGAGTAACTAGGTGACACAATGGATACAGCACTGAGCCTGAGATCAGGAGGATCTGAATTCAGATCGGCCCTGTTTGCCTCATTTTCCTCATCTGTAAAATAAGCTGGAGAAGAAAATGGCAAATCACTCCAATATCTTTGCCAAGAAAACCGCAAATGGGGTCACAAAGAGTCTGAAACAAATAAATAATAACAAAATTCTACCAGGATGATCTCAATGGAAACAATGCTTATATTCATGAACCAGGCCAGGTCTATCTTCTCTACCTTTTAGCCCTGCAGAGAACTATGTAAAATACCAACCAAAAGATTTCTTCATCGCCAAAGTGGTCAGGTCAACCGAGCAACAAGATGATGGACTAGATTTTTTTTCCTGATCTTTATTATCAAAAGTAGGCCAGAGATCTGTTATGCTGTTTCATAATTCCAACCATGCCCAACCAGATGGTTTCCTGTAGAATTGCCCTTGGAGTATAGAATGCCAGAAATGGAAGAGATGTTGTAGGAGTCTTCCATTCCATCCTCTTGCCTCTGGCAGAATGGCCCCCAAAATATCGTCAAGGTAACACTGGGTACCACATCTTCAGAGTATGGAATAGAATGTACTCTCCAGCTCAGAAAGGGCTGCCTTTTGGAGTGGATGCCTTGGGAACGCCTTTACAATCTGCCTGTTTTCTCCCCTGTAGCAAAGGTGATTATTTTTCTTAATTAGCATTGCTTCGCATCTTGTTACATGAGCTGTCAGCATTTCAATTTAGTAGATGGCCTTTCCACAATCATTTCAGATTTATTTGGTACCTAATTTACTTAGTACAGCTTTGGCTGTGAAATGTTAATCAGAGGCCCCAAAACGCTTAATAAGCTCAATATTTTGCTGTGAACACCACCGTTAGGAATGCTCCTGCAAAATGACACTAGAACTGAAGCTGGAGCTTCCAGAATCAATAATGTAATGGCAAATGAATTAGAAAGATCTGAAATTTACACTCCAAACATGACATTGCAGAGGCATTTGGAGGCAAGGATTCATTCCCATTAATCTGACCTCTCTGCACAGGGAACATTCTATGCTCTTACAGAGAATGAAAATTGAACCTACAGAGCTCAATAATTGAATGATCTTTTCCCCCTTAAATATGGTAGAAGGAGCTGAGATTTCATCAGCATGGAAACTCCTGGTGTGAAGATTCCATTCACCAGCGTATAGCCACCCATCACACAATCTTTTAATACCAACTGTTAGATTCTAGTTCTTTTTATGTTACCCACCCTCCCTTTTAGTGCAGGAAGTATTTTGCTTGGGACTATCACCTCATCATATAATACTCCCTGGAAGCTGTCTACAGCACACAGAACTTACATGACTAATCCAGGGTCTTTCAGTTGGTAGATGCCAGAAGTGAAATTTGACTCAGATCTTCCTGACTCTAAACCCAACACTCCATTCCTTATGGCACATTGCCTCCCCTTTGCCCATAATTAAATTAACATTTTCAAAACTGAATTCCTTCAACCTAGAAATTTTCATTTTGAGAACAGACTGTTTTCAGGTTTCCATTATCCCTTGATTTTTACATCAGTAGAGACAATATTCATGTCAACAGAGATATTTGTAAAGCATTTAGCACAGTGCCTGGCACATAGTAGGTACTTTCTAAATGTTTGTTCCCTTTCCCCTTCACTATGTACTTGATTAATCAGTTAGCATTTATTAAACTCCTACTACATATTCCAGGCAATCTGCTTGGAACTGGGGGTATGAGAATAAACATGAAATAGTTCCTGCCTTCAAAGAACCTATATTTTAGCAATTAAAAGACAGCTTTTGTGTAATTATACACATATATACATACACACACACACACACACACACACACACATATATATAAAGCTGAGTGGTACAGAGTGCTGGGCTTGAAATCAGGAAGACTCATCTTCATGAGTTCAAATCCAGTCTCAGACATGTACTAGCTGTGTGACCCTCCCTGGGCAAGTCACCTCACTCCGTTTGCCTCAGTTTCCTCATTTGTAAAATGAGCTAGAGAATGAAATAGCAAGTCACTCTACTATCCTTGCCAAGCAGGGGCCAGGAAGAGTCAGATACAATTGAAATGACTGAACAGCAGCAAAAACAAATACATGTGTGTATATCTCATATACATGTTAATTCTCAGTATTGTACAGCCAGGTTAAACAGACACAGCTCTTATCTTTGAGAGTCTACAATAGAAGATATGCTAAGATGAACCCCCAGTTTAATGGAAAGGATACTCATTCTGGAGTCAGAACACCAGAGTTCAAATCCTGGCTCCGTTCCTTATGACCTGCGTAACCTTAGATAAACCACGTCCCTCCTCTGGTCTTCAGTTTCTTCACCTACAAGATGAATGATTGCTAACATTCTTTCTAGCTCTACATGTGTTACCTTACGAGCATCGTTAATATGTAAAGAAGCAAAGAGAGAAAAGTGCTTTTCCATTACTAGGGAGAAGGTGAATGGAAAGGAGGAATTGTGCCTTTTTTAGACAGGGTGAGGACAAAGGATGTTTGCTGCCTGTCCAACACTTAGCACAGAGCAAGTGCTCAGTAAAGGCTTGTTGGCTCAATGATTCTCCACCTTATGAAGGTTTTATGGAGGAAGTAGGACTTTGGGAATTATTTGAAAGAAGGAAAAGGAAGCTTGACTAGGCTGAGAAAAGATCATTCAAAGCTAAGGCCTAAGTCTGGGGGAAAGTTCAGAGGTGGGGGAATGGTGATGGATGGAATGGGGTAAGACGAGTAGAGACAGAGAGAATAGGAGACAGAGGAAGGAAGGTTGTCCAGAAGAGGCTGATAGAGGAAGAAGGGATGGGGAGGGAGGAATCTTGATGTAAAGGGAATCTACCCTGTGATCCTGACCACAGTGATGGGAGTCTGAGCTGAGCTATGGGTGTGGAATCAGAGAGAGAATCAAGATGGTGGATGGGTGTAATGAGGGGTGATTCTGAAAGTAAGAGCCCAGCTCAGTAAGAGATGGCATTAATCCTAGAGGGAGAAAGGCTATTGGTTGCGGTTGTCTAGTCGTTTTGGTCATGTCTGACTCTTCATGACTCCATGTGGAATTTTCTTGGCAAAGATGCTGGGTGTGGTTTGCCATTTTCTTCTCTAGCTCATTTTACAGATAAAGAAATGGAGGCAAATGAAGTTCAGTAACTTACTCAGGATCACACAGCTAGTAAATGTCTGAGATCACATTTGACCCCAGGCCTGGTGCTGTATCCCCTGCACCACCTAGCTGCCCCAGAAAGGCTAGGGCCCTGGGCTGAAAACACAGTGACAGCGATCGAGAAGAAAGGACAAATTCAGATTTCTCTAAAGAATGAACAATAATATTTGGCAATGGCCTGGGTGAGCAGAGCAAAAGACAGTAGTGAGTCAGAAACTAGGGTTTTATTTTTTTCACTTGGAAGACAAATGACACAGTAGTTTAGCTCTCTGTGATACTGAAGCTAGGTAGGAAGAAATACTTCGGAAGGGTTATAGCCCTTGAATGTAAAAGAAATTGCCCTGGTCTAATTTAAGAGATTCTTCAAAAGTTCTTTGTAAGAGCCCAGTGATCTCTTACATTTGTACAAGGCTTTGTATTTTGCAAATCATTCTCATATACATAGAAATACATACACTCCCCTTAAACAAAAAGACCAGGGTCTCCCATTACACCCAGGGCTGCCACCATCTTCCTGGCCTTTGTATTGCCGCTGGACTCCAAAGACCTTGGAGGGGAGAGTGAGGGTGGTGACTTTGCACAGCCCTGCCTCACTTAAATCCAATGCTCTTTCAGGACAAGATGTCACCCTCCTGCAATAATATTATCCCATTTTATACCCATCACAACCCTGTGAAGAAACTGAGTCAAAGAAAAGTGGTGATTTGCCCATGGTCACACAGCTGATTATCAGCAGCCAGAACTAGAATCCAGATCTCTTCCATCCTAATCTAGCATTTCTAGATCCGCTTCAGTGGCTGCTTGTGAATAAACCAAGTACTAAGCTTAAATACGATGGTAAGGCCTATGTCCTTTGATGGAAGCCTACTTAAGGTGAATGGGAGATCAGAGCTAACATTTGGCAGGATTCCAACCTTCCTTGCCTGTCTTTCCTAAATATAATTCACACAAGAAATGCAACGGGAATTATATTTTCTCTAAATTGCCTGTTTTTCCGAAGGATAGTACAGAACCAATTTTTTCTTTCATTTTCTCTCCTTTTTCTTTCTCTTGTTTTTTCCTTCCTTTTCTTCTTTCTTTTTACTTTTTTCTTTTTACCTTCCTTTCATTCTTTCTTTACTTTTTCCCTCCTTTCTTTTTGCCTTTCTTTCTACCTTTCTTATGATCAAAATAATCCACTTTGCTTCCTGTGATCCTGTCTCTTATTTAGTCATAAATTCTTCCCTTATCCAAAGATCTGACAGCTAAACTTTTCCATGTTCACCTAATTTACTTTTGATGTCACCCTTTATGTCTAAATCATTTACCCATTTTGACCTCATTCTAGTAAATGGTGTGAGGTCTTGGTCTATGCAGCCTATCACCTCTTGATGAACTGGGTATGCTAAAGAACAAAATAGCCTTGTGCAGGACTGAAGCTTGTGGTCCCTTCACTTTAACATGTTATCAGTTTTGAATAGATATTTATCACTAAGCAGCAGAAATCAATTGACTTGAGTTGATATATTAAGGAGATAGGAATTTGTTTTGTTTTATCCCAGCTCCTGCTATTTGATATGTTTTAGACTGGGCCTGATTTATGTTCCTTTGACAGTGGGCAATGGCCCACTTTTTGCTTCCAAAGGGCTAATTCAATTATAGAGTCTTTCTCCATAATATTTTCCTTCCTCTTGAAGAACAGGTACAGTGCTTATACAATAAAATCAGGAGTTCTGTGAAGCAAGCACTCAAACTAATGAAGTCTTTTTCTCTAAATAGAAGTGACCTCATCCCTCCTCTAACATTGTAAGCAGTTAGTATAATGGCCTTGACAACATTTTAATATAAACTTCTTATCCGAGCCAGACACACGGCAAATACATATTTTATATAGTCCCATCACATACATATATGTCTGTACACTGATTTTATAAGCTATGTTGTATACATCATTTGGTATATGAGCCACACACTTTACTCATTAATTATCTACTATTTGGCATTATCCCAATTATTTTCATCTAAATGTTGTCTTAGCTCCCTGAGGTCAGAGACCATGGGAGGCAGAGCAGTATGGTGAGAAGATTATTGCTTCTGGAGTCACTGTACCTGGGTTGGTTCAAATCCTGCCTCTGATCCCTGACTACCTGTTGTTTTTACCTTCGACAAGTCACTTAGCCTCTCCAGGCCTCAGTTTCCTCATCGGTAAAATAAGGAGGTTAGGGTTAGATGGCCTCTGAGGCTTCCTCCAGCTCTAGATTTCTAGTCTTGTGTCTTTTTGTTTTCTAAATCTCTCTCTGTCTCTGTCTCTCTCTGTCTCTCTGTCTCTGTCTCTGTCTCTGTCTCTCTCTCTCTCTCTCTCTCTGTCTCTCTGTCTCTCTCTTTCTCTCTCTCTCCACCCTCAACCTTCCTCCTTCCATGAATTATATAAACTAGTAGTCAGAAGGCGTTAGAAGGTCTGAGTTCCTATACCCAAAGGGCTACAAAAACGTGCAAATCCTTTGACTGAATAATATCACTTCTAGGGCTGTATCCCAAAAACAGCATAAAAATGAGGAAAGGACCCACATGTACAAAAGTATTTATAGCAGCTCTTTTTGTGGCGGCCAAGAATTGGACATTGAGGAGATGCCCATCAATTGGGGAATGGCTGAACAAGTTGTGGTATATGAATGTAACGGAACACTGTTGTGTTATTTTAGAGACATCATTCAAATCAAGTCTTGTAACTTGATTTAGCACCATACAATGCTGTGCTAGAATGGACTTTAGAGATTAGTTAATCCAGCTCTCCCTTTTTATTGAGAAAACTTAAACCCAAAGATACTTAAGGATATATTACTAGTGAATGGCAGAGGTGGGACCAGAACCCAGTTCTCTTCTGAGAACTGATCTGTGCCCTCTCTCCTGTGCCATGCAGTCAAAATGCCATAGTTCATCTTTGAGTTATTTTCTGTTATTATTAAGCTGTATTTATTAAGGATATATTATTAAACTGTGTCAGGCAGATAGTGACTCCATGGATAGAGGACCAGGCTTAAAGTCAGGAAGACCTAAATTTCAATCCGGCCTTAGACGTTTAGGAGTTATGTGACCTGGGCTAGTCGTTTAGTTTCTGTTTGCCTCACTTCTCGCATCCATAAAATGGGCATCATGGTAAGACCTACCTCCCAGGGTTGTTGTGAAGACTAAATGAGATCATCATTGTAAAAGGCTTAGTAAGGGTTCGGGACATAGTAAGTGCTGTATAAAGGTTGTGATTATTTTCATTTACACATATTCTTAATAGTTCACTGATAAGGAATTCATTACCTCCTGAAGCAGCCCGTTACATTTTTGGACAGCTTTAATTTTTAGAAAATTTTTTTCTTATATAAAAGAGGTGGATCAGGGAAGCCTTTGATCAAAGACATTCCTAAACAAATGGATTATATTGTAGAATGGAAAATTTTGAAATTTAAGCTGAGTCTTGGGGCATAAGCCTTAGGAGTTGTTCAGTCCTGTCTAATTCTTCATGGCCCCATTTGGAGTTTTCTTGACAACAGTTCTAGAGTAGTTTACCATTTTCTTCTCCAGCTCATTTGACATATGAGGAAACTGAGGCAAACTGGATAAAGTGACTTGTTTAGAGTCACACAGCTAGGAAGTATCTGCGGCCATATTTGAACTGCTGCACTGGGGCAAAGTAACCCTTCTTTTGTTAACTCTTCAGTGCCTTGCAGGTGCCTCATTCTGTCCCAACATCAAACCTTTACTAACAGGGTGCTTGGCATTTGGCTTGCCTCTTAACAGCCTCCCAGGCTGCTGCTGCTGCATCCCAAGAAGGGAATGGCAAAGGCTGAAGAGCTATCATGGTAGAGGCAGAGATTTTCAGGTAGACACCCCAGGGCAGAAAGAAGATCAAGGCTTGTCTGAGGCAAGAGAGATGCTCAAGAAAAGGCAGGCTCCATTGGATCAAGACTAGAGGCACCCACTGTCAAAACTCAGAAGCTGCTGAGGTCAGGCCAAGAGACTGATCCCAAACCCTAGCACTTACCCAAGTTGTTTGTAGAACAATTCAAGCAGGTTCCAAACCTATAATCCATTTTCCCTTCCTCTTATCCCAGATCCTTCCCAGCCTGGTAATGGCTCCCAAAGAATCAAATGCCTAGGGCTGATACATGAAGTTGGTGGGCAAAGACAAGAGGCTTGCCAGAAATGGTATGGGGATGAGTCAATTAGGATTTTCATAATTTTAATGTATCAGAATGACAATCCATTTTAGTAGGTCAATATTGAATCAAGGCCAGTGCCCTAAGCTCCATGAAACCTTGGAGTTCCGGGAAGTGGGAAGCAGCCTGAGTTTATAGGCTGATGGGCAGTGATGAAATTATAACTTTTGAGGAGGTTTGCCCAGTAGCACTAGTGTGTACCCTGATGGAACCACTGCATGCCTTGTGTGTCGTAGTACCTGGTGGCTAAATTCTATACATCTCTGCCTTTCTGGTTAATCAGTTAGGAAATCAATGAAAGAAATCAGCCCCTTCTCTGTAGGCTTGCAGGCAGCAGGTCATACATGAGTCATGTAAGCTACTAATGCCACTGCGTGAGTGAATGAATGAACAAGCACTTGATAAGTAGTTATTTGCTAAGCACTAGAGAGACAAATAGAAAAATCTAGAAAATCTTGGCTCTCAAGGAACTCACAGTCAGAAAGGAAACACATGAGAGATTTCTGTTATGGGGGAATGGAGCGGTCTGGAATTCCTAAAAGCACAGCAGTGATACAGATGACAGGGACCAGGATCCTTAGAGTCACTGGCAGGTCGGATGATGGTATGGGGGTCTGGAAGGTAGGAAACAAGGAAGATGGTAAGTCCTGGACACCTCCTGGATTTTTGACAATGAGAGCAGGGGAGAAGCTCAGTGTCCATCTAGAAGAGGAGATGGAAGGAGGAAATATGGATGAGAAGACTGGAGGCAAAGAATATCCCAGGGCATTTACTCTGCTGGGCTGTTCAATGTCCAGCTGCAGTCTGGGAGGCCTGGGGAGAGGAAGGAGCAAGACTTGGTTTTTTTTTTCAGATCATCTGGCCCAGATGAGCAAAGGACAGCCTAAATCAAGGAAGGCAAAGAAAAGTAAGACGTCTACACTACTGGGCAGTCCTCCTGTTGCTGCAGCAACTCAGGTGACACCGGCCTAGGGACACATTGCTGACTAAATGTATTCTGCATCCCCCACTAGCCTATTTGCATAGGGCTCTTGAGAACAAGGAGCCTGTATAAAATAGGCTAGTAAGGACCATGTTTTACTCCTGATACTGTCTAGCACAGTGGTCCCTGCATAATGCCAGTCTATCGCACTGAATTTAATTAAATTAGCTCTGAAAGAGGATTGTATTACTCCCTTCTCCTCTCACCCTTCAAACCACAGTGTCCTGTGAGGCAGGTACAGTTTCATCATGGTCTCTGTATCTCTAGCCTAGAAAGGTATTTTACGTATGGTACACATTCAGGTTTGGCTGGAGCCAACTCAAATCTGCTTGGCATCTGAGCTCAGTATGAGCATTTCTGCCTCAGAAATCAGCACACTACAAAATCCGGGCTTGATGCTTCATTTTGTTGACTGTCTAGACTCAAAAAAATGATGAAGAAAATGTTATAATGCATGTTAAACTGAAAAGTATGTCATTTATATGTGGTTTTTTTTCCTGGAGAGCCAGTTGTTAAACATTTACCAACACACCCATCCACATAAAATAGAAAAGATTGCCAATTGACTGAGAAAACACCTCTTGCCCTCAGCCCTCAAACCTAGTGACAGCTTGGGGATTTCTTGGCAGTCAGCTCTCCAAACCTCTCTCTGCCCTCCCTCCAACCTCTTTCCTTTTCCATGGATGGATGGCACTGTGGGACTTCTACATTTTCAAAGCAGTTTCTTAGAGCAGATGTTCCCTTCCCTCCTCCCCTGTGCCCTTTCTGCACAAACAGCAGATTGCCTCACTTCTGTCATTTCAATCTAGGAAGGAGGGGAAACATGCTAATCATGTTATTTTTCTTTTCCTTCTGCCTGGCAATTAGTGTGAGTGGAAAGCCTCCCTTCCTCCTTGATGCTCTCCCCAGCACCAGCAGTCCCTAGAAGTGTTTTCTTTGGGCCCTTCTTGCCCAGATCTGTTTTTCTTTCCTTAAGGTTTCTTCCATAAACTGAAATCTTGTTTTCTGTGGAAGTTCTGCCTTTCTTAACCTTCCAGAAACCCACAGAAAATCCCCAAGTTTTCTCCTTTTCTGCATTAAGAAAGGACAGAAAGGTTTTGCTTTTCAATCCACTAAATAGGCAAACCTTTGTTCGTCAGGAGGCTAGGAAATGGGACATTTATCTAAGGTGAGCACAGTGAATCTCCACACTCACATGGGACCAGGCAATAACTGATTTAAGTATGTAACACAAAATCCCTTGGAGGAGTTTGGGGGGATGGCAAGGAGAAAGATGTCTAAGACATCTTTAAGGAGAATGACAGCATATCATAAAGACACTGAAAGCCAAGCTAGATACTTGGAAATTGAAATTTAAGCAAATTAAATATAGTGTAGAACTTCCTGACATTGGAGGTTGTTAAATATTGGTGTGGTTTGTATAGCTCAGAGTTCTTTGTTTCTTACTAAAATAGTACATAGTTGAGTGTAATTCTCATTAACCTCACTCTCATTTTTATTTTATTATTTTTGGTAGAGGCAATCAGGGTTAAATGACTTGTTCAGGGTCACAGAGCTAGTAAGTATGTGAGGCTGGCTTTGAACTCAGGTCCTCCTGACTCCAGTGTTCTATCTACTGCCTCCTAAAATAGTAAATGAAAAGAATGCTTTGGCTATAGTCAACTTGGAATTGAGCAAGTTTTTGAGAAAGTATCTCATCTTCTTGTAGAGAAAATGGAGAGGTAGAGATTAGACATTAATAGAGTTAGATATATTCAGAATTGGTGGGATGACAACTCAGAGAGTAGTTTTTCATGGTTCAGTGTCAATGTGGCAGAAGATCTCCAGTAGAATACCCAAGGAATTTATGCTTGGTCCTCTGCTGTTTAATATTTTTATCCATGAATAAAGTCATAAGCAGTTTGCTTATTAAATTTGCAGATGACACAAAGTTGGGAAAGATAGTAAATGTACCAGATGGAAGTCGGGATTCAAAAGGATTCTTGTCAGGCTAGAGCACTGAGTACATCTAATAAGATAGAATTCAATAGGGAGAAATGTCAGGTCTTACTCTTGAGAAAAGAAAATCAACTTCACAAGTATAAGATGAGAAAGTAGGGGGAAGCATTGTCTGCCAGCAGTTGTTCTGAAAAAAATCTGGGGGTTTTAGGGGACTGAAAGCTTAATTTGGAGCAGCAGTGTAATGTGGAGAGCAAAAAAACTAATAGTATTTTGGATTGTATTGAGAGGAGAATGGCTTCCATGAATAAGGAAATGATAATCCCACTGTACTCTGCCCTTTTAGACCTCATCAGAGGTACTGTGTTCAGTTCTGGGCACCATTAAGAAGGAAAAGGACAATGTCAAGAGGAGGCCAAGCAGGATGTTGAGTCCATGACATGAGAGCCAGTTGAAGGAACTGGCCTTGTGTAGTCTAGAAAAAAGAAGATTTGGGAGGGATATGATTTCTTCAAATGGGAAAAAAATCAGTTTGATGGACTGTCATATGGAGGATGGATTAGACTTGTTCTATTTGGTCCCAGAGGGAAGAACAACAGGTGGAAGTTGAAAGAAGCAGATTTAGGCATGAAAAAAGGAAAAACTTCCTAATGGTTAAAACTATCCAAGCCCCAATAGAATGGGCTCTCTTAAATATTGGAAATTGAGGAGATATCCATCAATTAGGGAATGGCTAAAAGAACTGTGGTATATGAATGTAAAGGAATTCTATTTTTAAATAAGAAATAATGAATAGAGAGATTTAGAAAAACCTGGAAAGACTTGTACAAACTGATGCAAAGTGAAATGAACAGAACTAGGAAAACATTGTACACACTATCAGCAACATTGTGGAATGATTAACTGTGAATGACTCGGATCTTCTCAGCAACCCAATGATATAAGACAAATACAAAGTATCCATGAAGGAAAATGCTATCATATCCAGATAAAAAACTGATGGACTCTGAATGCAGATTGAAACATTTTTTCTTCACTTGCCTTATTCTTTCTCATGGCTTTTTTTCCTTTTGATCTGTTTCTTCTTTGTGTGACAAATATGGAAGTGTTTTTACATGAAAGCACAGGTATAAACCTCATCAAACCTACCATCTTCAGAAGAGGGAAAAGGTGGGAGGGAAAAAATTGAAACTCAAAATCTTATAAAAATGAATGCTAAAACTTTTCTTGAAATGTAACTGGGGAAAAATAAAGTGCTACTAAAATTTTTTAAAGGACTGCCTTGAGGGAGGTGGTTTCCCTCTCCTTAGGGGTCTTCAGACAGAGATTAGACAGCCACTTATTGGGTATGTTATAGTGGAATTCCTTTTGGGTATGATTTGGACTAGATTTCTGCTTAAGGTTTTTCCAGTTCTCAAATTCTGTGATTCTGTGCCAGCTATTTTGGATTTAGAGTTAAGCTTTTTAACTTGAAGTTTTGTTAATGTTTTTAAACTTTTCTTTAATTTCCAAAAAGTCCCCCATTTCTGACCTTATAAGAAGCCATCCTTGCAAGAAAATACAGTTAAACAAAACAAGAGCATATATTAACCATAGCTGACAGCATATGCTGCCTTCTATGTGTATAGAGTCCACTATATCTCTTCCAAAAGGACTGCATTAAATTTCATCATGAATCTTCCATAATTAAAAATAGATACTGCATTGATTTGAGTTCTAGTGAATTTATCTTGTTTTCCTTTCCATCCCTGTGAACATTGGTAGATGTTGTTCTCTTGCTTACTTTACTCTGCATCAGTTTATATGTTTTCCCAAGTTTCTTTGAATTCTCCAATTTGTTTTTTAGAGAAATAATGTTTTTATTTTGTTCAGCCATTCCCCAGTCGCTAGATGCCTACTTTGTTTCCAGTTTTTATCAAGAAAAATGCTGCCATAAATAATTTTGCATATGTAGAACTTTTCCCTCTATCTTTGGCCTCCTTGGGCTCTCTGTCTGGACACATCACCAGGTCAATGTGAAAAGTGTAATCTTTATTCTAGAACAGTTTTAAATACTTGTCCGAAATAATATTGCTAATTCACAGTCCTACCAACAATGTCCCTCCAACATTTATTATTTCTATCTCCTATCTCCTTTGAAAATTTGATAAATGTTATATATAAATCCTCACAGTTGCTGTAATTAGCAGATCTCATTATCAGTGATGTGAAGCACTTTTCCTAGTTGCTAATCATTTTGTATTTTTTCTTTTAAAAACTGTTCATATCTTTTGACAACTTTACTAGAAAATAGCTACAAGTTTTATATGCTTATGTCAATTCCTTATGCAACTTGAGTATCAGATCCTTATAAAATATATTTGATTCAAAGATTTTTCCCTAGTAAATTATTTCTCTTGTTCTAGTTATTTTGGTTTTCTTATATGGAAAAAGCTTTTTAGTTTTATAATATCAAAATTATATATTTTGTCTTCCATGATGTCCTTTATCATTTGTTTATGAATTTTCCCCAAAAACTGCAGATCTGAAAAGTATATCTATTAAATCTCCCCTACTTTTGTTATTGTTGACATGGTTTTACAACATATCCTCTCATATCAAGATCCTTTTTCACTTTGGAGCTTATTGTAGTATGTTGTATAAGATGCTGGTCTAAATTTCTGCCAAACTGCTTTCCAGAAGTTAGTGCACAAGTCAAAGTCCCTCCCTCAGTAGACTGAATTCTTGGGTTTAAGGGACACCGGATTTGTTCTTGCTTTTTGTTTATGTGATCTATTCCATTGATTACTTTCCTATATGTTTAACTAGTACAAAATTACTTTGACGATTACTGTTGGGAATATAATACTCGTTCTCTTTTATGCCTACTTTGTTCCTGGTTTCCCTTGAGAGTCTTGACTTTTATTCCTCCAAATGAGTTTTGCTAGTGTTTTTCTGGCTTTATGAAACAATCCCTTTATAATTTTCTGCTTCTATAAAACAAGCTCTATATAATTTTATAAGACTAAATATTTAGATTGATTTTATCACTATTGTCATTTAATTCTATTACCCAGCTTAACAATGAATAATGTGCATCTCTCTAATGGTTTAAAGCTTCCTTTATTTTTGTATAGAGTGCCTGGAAATTGTATCTATATCAATCTTGAATGTCTTAGTAGGCTAACTCCCAGATATTTGTTCATCTTGTAATTATTTCAAATGAAATTTCTCCATCTTTTTCTCTGGCTTAGTTAGTAGTATTTGCATTCAAAATGTGTCCGCATTCTGTTCAGCATAGGTAAGCACATTCCTCACCTCTCACTGGCACTTCCTCTACCACCATTGCTCAAGCTATCCTCCTTTGGGATTTACTCTATTTGTCTAGAGCAGCCAGGCCAGATCTTCATTGCTGTAATCTACTAGCCTCCAGATTAATCTCCAATTACTGCTCCCGCACTTACGGACTTCAGGATACACACACCTTCATACATATACACATGCATACATGCATATACACACATGTGTGCATATGTACACACACAATACACACATACATGTCCATACATATATACATTTACACATACATGTATACAACCCCACACACATATATGTGTGTATGTATGTGTGCATATATATATATATATATATGTTGATGTATATGTTGATGTCTCTTCAAACACTGTGGTCTCTAGTGTATCAATTCTCTCAAACTCTATGACCTATATTCCCACTCTACCCCAGCAATCCACAGGCTTCTCTAATAATTGCTTTTTTTCCATGATCTGGAATTCTGGAAGTCTTCTGTCTGATCATGACATCCTCTCAATGCTTGTTACGTATCTACCTACCTACCTACTTTTCCTTCCTTGGTTCCATTGCTTCACTCTGTTTAGATCTATCCTTTATTCTCACTTTGACTGCCAATCTCTCTACCATGTAGATAGGTATAGAAAAAATCCATCACTCTTTCTCTGGTCTCCCCTTTATCCTTCTATAGACATGAACATAGTCAACTGATTCAAACATTTTCTGCTTTGTCTTTGAAAAGGTGCTCCCTTGTTCTAATAATACTTTCAACTTGCCAAACTTCAGCCCTACTTTGTCCCCTCTATCTACCTTTCCTATCCTTACTTCCATGCTACTTAATATTAGTCAGTAGGCCAGTCAACAAATATTTGTTAATGTCCCACTATGTGCCATATGTCACTGCAAAAAGCAGAAAATTGTTGATCCACTCTCCATTCAAGTTGTCTCACCTCGACTGGCCCCAGGACTGTCTTTTCATTGTCTCCTTACTGATTCTCTGACACATTCTCTGAAGGTTCTATTCCAAACCTTTTCCTTTCTCCTCAAGACTCCTGTACCATCACCTCCCTGCTATTCTTAGCAGAGGACTTAACCTCCTGCATAGGTGAGAAAGCAAAGATTGTTTTCTAGAAGTATTCTCCTCTCCTCTAATTCAACCTCAAAACTACTCTATCCCATCCCTCCTTTTTTCTGCCTTTGATCCTCAGCCTCTGAGGAATGACTGGTCCTTCTCCATGACGAGACCAACTCTTTTATTTGGTTGTTATTCCATCACCTTCTATCTATTCTTTCAAATTCTCTACCTGTTCTTTCCCCATGGACTACAAATATATCCAAGTCTCTGCCATCCTTTTTGTAAAAGCCCCTTTATTTGACCCTGACATTCTCTCAAACCATCCTACTATATTTTTTTCCTCCTTGTCAGAGTCAAAGTCCTAGAAAATCAGCTATTCTTGGTGCTTCTACTTTCTCATCATTTACTCATTTCTCGCCCCTTACAGCCTGACCCCCCCCCCTTAATTAAAAGTGCTCTCTCAAGCATTAGCAATAACTTTGACTGATTTTTCGCAATTCTCTTTAACCTCTCTGCAGATTCTGACACTGCTCACCATCCTATCTGCCTTTTTTCTTCCCTTGCCTTTGATGACATTGGATCATCACTCATCTCTCTCCTCCTCCTCCTTTCTTCTCTTTCTATACCTCCTTCCTTTACATGACTTCTTCCATTCGCATGGTTTCAATGATCACCTATGTGTATATGACTCACATATCTATATAATTAGCCCTAATCTCTCTCATGAACTCCAATTCCATATATTTGTCTGCTTGCCAGATATCGATTTTTATCTGCATCTTAAACTCAATATATCCAAATTATCATTATCTTTCCCATAAACCTTCTCTTCTTTCAATTTTCCTGTTTCTTTAAGAATACCATCCTCCTTCCATTCACTTAGATTTATGTGATATACAAAAAGTTTGAGTTATAGTTTCTGAGTAATTAATAATTTTCTTAATTATGGCTAGAGATAATAAATAAAAGGGTCATTTGGCTATCTCTCTGAAACCAAGGACTTCTCATGGAACCATTGAAAAAGTGGGTGTTTCTAAGGGTAGAAATCAACTCTGATTCATTAATAAGTAATTAGAGAATGAATATTATAATAAAAGAGGAGGTTATCCTAATGAGTGTCTGGGGGAATATGACTTGGATCATTCAGTTTTGGACAAAGAGACTTATCTATACCCATACCACTTCATCTAGGGTAATCTAGACAAACCTAGACCTATCTAACTAAAACACAATCGGCTGGAATCCACCAGTTTACACAAACTAGAATTTATTTACCTTTTGATCAGTGTGTCTCACCCAATATTTCATTACTCCATCAGCCCAGCCAGCTGGATAACCTACAGGGAACGATTTCTGAATGAGGAAATAGGAAGGGGACAATCCTTGGTCCTAATTCAATAACTGGTTAGTATACAAGAGAAATGATCATTTCTCTCATTTGTAACCTTATGGTCATCCTGGATTCATCCTTGAGCATCCTTTCCCACACCCCTGTCATATGCAATAATTTGTCAAGACTCCTTAACTCTCCTTCCATGACATCTCTTATACTATATCTGCTTTCCATTTCCATATATACCACATTAGTTTACACTCTCAATTCTTGCCTGGTCAATTGCATAACTTCCTATTTAGTTTCCCTAATTCCAGTGCCTCCCCTCTCCAGTCCATCTCCCATACAAGTTGCCAAAGTAACCTTCTTAAGATAAAGGTTTGACCATGTCACCTCCTTTCTCAAATGCATTCAGTAACTCCCTATGTTTTCTAGAATAAAATATGAATTCCTCACTCTAGCATTTAAGGTTCTTCACAATATGGTCCAAATCTACCTTTCCAGGCTTGTTTCATGTTATTCATATTCCTATTCCTCAAACATCTAGAACAAAAGGACTAAACAAAAAATTCAATCCACCAAGAAACTCTATTTGTATAAGCATCTTTGTTAATCTGGGATTTGGTATCTTAGTGGAACCTACGAAAGCACAATCTACTGGCCCACAGAACAAGGCTTCATCAATTTCAGGTACCCGGTCTCCATGGTACCTAGCAACTTCATTGAAATGACTAATATTCTGCCATAATCTTACCTGAAAACAACTGATATGCATTTCAGCACCACCACCACTGTCATCAGAATAGCTAACATGTATATTGTGCTTTCAGGTTTGCAAAAATGCTTTATATCCACAAATTCATTTGACACTTGCAACCCTGTATATAAATGCTTATTATTATCTCTATTTTATAGATCCAACCCAAACTAAGAGACATTTATTAAGCACCAACTGTATGCATGACACTAGAGATATACACACAAAAGGAAATAACAGATGAGGAAATTGAGTCAGGGAGGTTAAGTCAAACGGTAAATAAATGTTGGAAGCAGGCTTCAGTTGCAGGTTTCTCCTGACTCCAAATTCAGTGCTCTCTCCACTGTACTTCACAGTTACATACGTTCATGCTTTGTTATCATAACTTAAAAATTCAGGGAACAATGCATCAGGCAGAGTCACTTATGGCCCATAAGAAGCTCTCAGTTACCATAGCAACCGCCCTCCTCCTGCACTCCAGATAGGCTTTCTGAAGAGAGGAGAGAAGCAGAGAAACTGGCTAAAGAGAGGCCACCTGTTTGCCTATTCTTATGTGGTCTTAGCAAGGACCTTGGCCAGGTGTGATCATTTTTCATCTTGAAACTTTTTAGAGAATCCTTGAGGTCTTTTTCATAGAACTTGGGTGACTCTGATTTGGATCGGAACATGAAATTGGAAACCATGGTAATCAATATACTATCCTTTTGTTTTTCTTTTCTTGAGAGTTGTGTTTCCTAAATCAGGAAGTTGGAGTCAAAACTCAAAGGAAATATATTAGCCCCTTGATTGGTATTGAACTCAGTGTAGATCAGAGTTAGAACACACTTTAGTATGTATACCTGAGAAAAGAGGAACCAGTCTGGATCCTCTCATTCAAAGGATACCAACAGACAGAACACATAAACACAACATGACATCCTGTGACCCTTTTCCTACTGATGCCCCAATGTCAAAGCATGACCTTTCATTATATCCTGCCCTTTTCAGAAGTAATAGAATCATGAGATCGTAGGTTTATAGCTAGAAAGAGTTTTACAAATGATCTAGTACAACTTCCTAATTTTACAGATAAGGAGGCTGGGAGAGTTTACAGAGTTTACAGATGAGGCTGGGAGAGTTTAAGTAACTTGCCCAGAATGATTATAGTTTATATGTGTTGAGGCAAGATTTGAACTCTGATTGTCTTGACTTAGAGCCCTATGCCCTTTTTAAGAAAAGCCTGAGTAGAACTGGAAGCAGGGGTGGGGGTATGGGAGGAGAGGAACAGGGTGGTGTTATGGGTGAAAAATCTATTATGCTAGGCTAACTCAGCTTCATTGAAATGCACACTACTGTAGTTTCAGGATAGCAAACAAGTCCAGGTCCTGTTGATTTACACAGGGTAATAGATGGAGGAATCAATCAGCCCTATAATAAATTAATGAGTGTCCTTGGTAGGCAGATTGCCTCCAGAATAATAATAGATGGGACCTTTTACACATCATTTTGGCTTTAGCTGACACATTGCTCATTATTGTGGAGATGACTCATCTGAGCCTTATGGAACAAGCTGTTTTAAGCTCTAATTCTATTACCCTTCCCCTTTTGTGTTTTTTAGAGCCTGCACCTATAGAATTTACAGGCAGTCAATCAGTGTCAGAATAAGAAAAAGAAAATGAAATTCGGAGGCTATCACAATCAAATCTCCACAATAGATCAATACATAGAAGATCCCTTCCTGGGCTCTTGGCTTGAAGGCTGATTTCCGTGGGAAGATTATATCACCCTGTCCAGACTGATGTCCTCGGTATTTATTGACCTATAGGTCATTCTCCCACTTTGCTCAAATGATGACTTCAGTATCTGGCTCAAAATCTTCCTTATCATTGCATTCCTTGCTATTATCTTAATGGATGCACTTTTTACATCATGTCCCTCCAATACCATCAGTTCTTCAGCCTCCCTAACCACTACAACCTCTACCTTCATGCTGCCTCAACTACCCAAAAGGTGGCTACACTTTTAACCACAACTTGCCCACCATCTCCCTTCCAAGAAATTGCCATCTGAAATTTTATCTTCTGATTAATCTCATTTTGTCCCAAATCTCCCAAGCTTACTCCTCTAGACCACATTTTTTACCTTCATGAGAACATTAATCCCTCAATCTCTTCCTAGTTTCCCAGTTCAATACCCCTTTCTGGCTTCACTTTCCTCCCTCCATAGCCTTGATCCAATAGAGCTGCCTTCTATACCTTGAATTCTGTGCCCTTCGGTTCCTCCACAATTCCTCCCCTGCTAATCCCAGACCTTGGATCACTTCTACAGTAAGCCATCTCCTCTCATACTCCTGAGTCTTCTGGAGAAGGTTACCCAAATACGCTAACTGATTTCACAACAAATTCATATATTCTGGCCTCAAATGGACTCTCACCAATGCACAGTGATACTTTTTGTAAATTTCCAAATGACTCCCTATCTCATTCTTCAGTCTCATCCTTTTCATTTCTCTGACATTCTCCAACTTCACTCCCAATTAATGACCTCAACCTTCTAAATTTTTAAAATTTTTGAGTCATCCTTTCAAGTTGCTGTCCCATATCTCTCTGCCCCTTTACTACTAAATTCTTCAAAAAATAGCTTATATTTGTTGCTTCCTTTTCCTCTAGAAAAGCTATATTCCTACAGAATATAAGCTACTTGAGAGTAGGAAATTTTTCATTTTTGTCTATATCTTGCAGTATCTCTCCTAGAAAATGTCTTGTACAGAGTGGACCGTTAATAAATGTATATTGCATTGAGTTTATTATTACCCATTTCTCCTCAATCTCTGCGTACCAACCCCTGCATGCCACTGAAATTGTCACCTGCAGCTATCACCAATTGCTAAATCTAATAGCTTTTCCCAAGATCTCATTCTCCAGAAACTGTGGCAGTATTGACTTTGCTTGGGCTGCTCCCCAAACATAAAATACCTTCCCTCTCTTTGCCTATTGACCTCTATTCAAGCCCAATTGAAATGTCACCCCAGGATATCTTCCCTTATTGCCCTCAGTGAGACCCAACTTTCCCTATGAATGATGAGATGGATGTACAAGCATTTACTGAGTGCTTCCTACATGTGGGACTAAGGTTAATATGTGCTAAATACAAGGAATATAGAAATACAAAAATCAAGACAGTCCCCAACCTAGAGGACCTTATATTATAATAGGGGAAGACAACATACATAAGGTAAGGGTGGTCAGGGAATGGGATGTTTAGGAAGTTACAGGGTTGATGGACTGGGGGAATCAAAGAGATCATAGGCATGTCAATTGACAAGCCCTTTCCAAAAGTAACGGAGCAATGGTACTGTGAGATTGATTATTATACCCCCCAAAAAAGAGTAAAGAGTGAAGGGGATGGGGGCATAAAGGGAAGGAAAGTGGGCAGAAGCAAGGTGTATGTACATTGCACAAGGCAGCAAAAGATGGCAAGATGGCCTCGGTGAGTGCCTGGATGAGATGCGAAGGTATGACCTGGGGTCTTTTGCCCAGGAAATGTAATGCAGTAGATAGGTTTTCCCTCAGTCATTCAAAGTCCGAAGTTGAGAGTTTGAAAGATTAGTAGGTTCCTTATAAGGCCTTACATTCTCTTCCAACTTTCTAATAACATATAATATATATAATGATATAATATTGTATATTTTCACGAGGTGAACTATATCTTATCTAAACTTTATATTTCTCCCCAGTACCTAGCACTATTCTGAATATAGTACAAAATATATATGCATATATAAAATCATATATATGCACATATATATTATTACATTTAACTACTTGGACTGTAAAAACCATGAGATGTGACTGACCCACCATTGTCAGTAATCTTTAAATGAGCACTGAATTAGCAAAAAATATATGAAACCAAAAGCCAATCTCCAATGGGTAGACAAAGGATATGAACAATTTTCAGAAGAATTGCAGACTTGAAGATCGTAGAAAGCATTGCTCCAAATCTCTAAAATTAAGAAAAATGCAAGTCAAAAGAACTTTTCGTTTTTAACCTCACCCTCAGGAAACTGGCAAAGATGAAATAGATGAGGATAATCAATGTGAGAGAGTCTGTGCAAAGAGGTCCGATAATGCGCTCTTTGTAGAACTGCTAATTGGCCCAGCTGCTCTAGAAAGCCATGTATGCAGAAAAGGTAGCTTTGTGTGTGTGATCCTACTGCTAGGATATACCCCTAATGAGGTCAAAGAGAAAGAAAGCTTGCACATACAGTAATATATGTATGCAAGCATTTATGGTAGCAAAAAACTGGAAACAAAGTCGATGCTCATTAATTAGGGAATGGCTAAATAAATTGAGGTAAATGAAACGTGATGGAATACATTATTGTGCCATAAGAAACAATGACTATAATGAATGCAGAGAAGCATATCTGAATAAATGGAACCAGGAAAGTGAAATACACAAAACTACAATAATGGAAATGGAAATGATAATAATAAAAAAAATCAAAACAACACCATGCAATTATAATGCCCAAGCTTGGTTCTGAAGAAAGCTATGGAAATATACCTCCCTCTCTTTTACAAGAAGGCCAGGAGGAGGCTATGAACAGACTTGATTCATGGATTAATTTGTTTTGCTGAATAGGTTTTTTTCCCTCTTTCTTTTTTATTATTTATTAATAAAGAATGACTGTCTGAATAGGGTTATATTTGGAAATGAAAGAGATGAAAGAAAAAAGATATCAGTAAAAGTTCTTATAAAAAAAGATCATGGAGGAGAGGTTGAAAAGAAGAAATTATCAATTTCTTTTAAAGATAGTGGGTAGAGTTTTCTAATATTAAATCAATAGACTTGACAAAATTCTGGCAAAAATATAGTTTTTTTAAAAAAGTTATGAATTTGTAAATCCCTAGAAAAGGAAGTCATGATCAAAATAATCTTGAATGGCTTCTTTAAGGTCAAGTTATGCCAGACTAAAGCCACTTTCTTTCTTGAGAAGGTAGATGTAGTTACCCTAGACTTCATTAAAGCAGTAGAAAAAGGTCTTTTATTTTTATATTTATGAGCAAGATGAAGAGATGTAGCGTATAAGATAATAAAATTCAGAATTGTCTGAATGGCCATACCCAAAGAGTAACTACTAACTGGTCAATGCCAGCTTGGAGGGAGGTCTCTACCGAAAGACCTCAGGCATCCATTTTTAGTTTCATACTTTTAATAGTTTTATAAATTACTCCCGTGAAAGAGTAGGTATAATGCTTAGCACATTTTCCAACGAAGCAAAACTGGTAAGGACAGCTACCCCTCCCCCTCTAGTGATGTGGTGTTATTTTTTACTCATTTTTCAACTGTGTAGAACTCTTCATGACCCTACTTGGAATTTTCTTGGCAAAGATACTAGAACGGCTTTCCATTTCCTTCTCTAGCTCATTTTCCAGATGAGGAAACTGAAGCAAACAAGGTTAAGTGACTTGCCCAAGGTCGCACAACTAGTAAGTATCTGAGGCCAGAATTTAACTCAGGAATGTGAATCTTCTTGACTCCAGGTCTGGTACTCTATCCACTGTGTCACGTAGCTGCCCAGTGATCTGCTACTGGATAACAAGGTTAGAAACCAAAAAGAATCTCAGGCCACAGTTAACACTGATGTTGAACCCTACTTGGCTTCACAAAACTACAGTACAAGATAGAGAAAGTATGTCTATACAGCAGTGTGTATGAAAATGGTAGAAAAGTCTTAGAGGAAGAAAGATCAACAAACAGGGCCAAGGGTTCAATGTCAAGAGGATAGCCTGAGGACTGCCTCCCCATCTTCAGTATGGGCTTAAGGGTGAAGAATGGTTTTTACATTTTAAAATAAAGATGTATTAAATTTTTTTAAAATGCAAAAAAAAAAAATGTAAAACGTAAAAAAAAGTTATTAAATTTTTTAAAATGTAAAACTTAGCTACCAGCCTACAAGAGCAGGATACCCACTGGATTTGACCCTCAGGCTGTAGTTTGCTAACCCCGGATTGTAGGTCAACAGTGGAACTTGGTAGCCAAACATACTAATATGATCCATGTTTGGCTGTGTCAAGAGAACTGTGTCAAGAGTACCGGAGATGGCCGGCTAATGAACCTTGATCAAACCAATGTATTTTCAGGACACTGACAAGCTGTGGGAAGATGGTAAGAGGTCTTACCACCACACCACATGAGGCCCATCAGTGAAAGGAACTGGTGATGTTTAACCTGAAACAGACTGAGTGAGGACATGAGAGCCGGCATTAGAGTATTTGATGGGTTGTCATGTGAACCAGGGAGTGGATTTGTTCTGCTAAGCCCTAGAGAACAGAACTAGGAGTGATGGGGGAGATTTGCCCAGAGAAAATTTAAGTGTGATATAAGGAAAACTAGCAATTAGAGTTATCTCAAAGTAGAATGAGTTCTTTAAAGACATGATTGCCTCCTCCCCTGATACTACCGATACTCAAGCAAAAGCTGATTGATCACCTACTGGAGATATTGTAAAGGGCATCCTTCATACTCTAAGGCATGCCCATGTCTGGGTCTCTTATAATAATAATTAATATTCATAAAGCTCTTACCATGTGCCAGGCCCTGTGCTAAGTGTTTCACAGTTATTATCTCATTTGATCCACCCTGGGAGGTAGGTGCTATTATTGTCACCATTTTACAGGTGAGGGAACTGAGGCATACAGAGGTTAAGTGACTTACTCAGGACCACACAGTGTCCGACTTCTTCTCTGGGCCCATGAGATGATATGGGGAGAGGGAGACTGATGATCATGGTGCACACAAGAGGGCAGCTGCTTGTTCCTGCTCAGCAGGATTCACAGGGAAGGTGGACTGGAGAATGGAAGAAATTCATGCAGCGGCCGTAAGTGACAAGATCTGTAGACTGATGTATAAGCTGCCTCTTATTCCACTTGCCACCCACATAATTCAGACTTCCTGACAGCCATGATGACCTCAAAAGGAAACAGATGGTGCTGTTGATGACAGACTTGCGGATCGCCAAACATGGATCTGTTATTGAACTCAAGTAGGATGGAACAGCTGGAGCTGGGGCTCCAGTGGCTGCAGTATTGGCTGCTGCTGTTGCTTCCTCTGGACACTCAGGCACATAGTGAATGTCTTTAAGACCAGCCTGTAGAGATGACTCAGGTCCTGGAGCAGAGATGGGGTTCAGTGTGTGAGAAGGGTACTTGGTTGCTGCTATGAGACCCCTTGCATGCTGAATAGCGTCAGAGTAAATGGTTGTCCCCATCACTTTTCTCCTGCTTTCCGATATTCCCTGGGGCTGGGGTCCTGGATGTACATCTTCTCTTATTCGGTATCCATGAACAGCAGGTCTATGTGGCTCATGAATCCCCTTCCATGACATCCAAAGATCTGGGGTAGGGTGATGGGGAAGTTCGAGAGAACGCTGGAAGTAGATGTTGCCTCAGCCCAGTACCTTCTTAGGAGCATTCATTTCCTTTCATTTTTCACTATGTTCAATAAACCATGCAATCCCATTATTCTGAATATCTGATCTTTGCCAACATCATAGGGTCATGACTACAGAAAGGAGAATTCTGGTAGAAGACCTAGAAACGCTGAAGATTATTGGTTTTATAATTTGTGCTGGATGGGAGGGGGTCACAATATTCTATTTCATTCTCTAGAACCCCTTAGAGCAGCCACAAGGGTTTGAAAGGCTTATTCATGCTGCTGCATTACAGACCCGGCAGGAGGGGGAGGAGTCTAAGAATCTGTATTCTGAGCACTCTCTAGTGGCTAGAAGAAACAGTACAACCTTTTGGAAGACTTTCCTACTCATGAGCCAAAGAAGTAAGATGATTACTAAACTGAAGGCTCAAGTAGCACTCCACCTGGTAAGCAACTCAGTGCATCCCTTTGCTGGATGGTTAATAACATTGTCATACTGTCTTTCTGTAGGCTTAAGGAAGGGATGACATAAGCCTAGGTTGAGTACTTTCAGTGCCCCAAATATGATTGCCGTTGTGGTAAGATATGAGTTAGACTAGATGGTCCCTTCAAAATCCAAGTTTTTGCTATTCTGGATACTCTGTTCTCACTTAGATTCGATTATATTGCTCTCCTGACTCTTCCTTCTTGGGCTTCTATCCTTAGAGCTTTAAGTATTCTGCTGCTCTCTGTCTTAGGACAGGCTGGAAAGACAGGCATGAGTTAATATAATATTAGGAGCTGGGAGGGGCCTGAGAACAGAGAATGGTCAGAGCTGGGAGGGCCCTTAGAGCTGGGAATGTCAGGGCTGGGAGGAGCCTTAGGACAGGGAACGTATAGGCTGGGAGAAAATCTTTTCCATTATCTCTGATTTTACTAATTGAAGAAAATGAGGAGAAGGGAGTTGCCCAGTAAAAATGTCTCCTGTTCACTTGCAGATCACTTATCTCCTGTGATCCTGACTTCATCCCAGGGAGTGAGGCCAGTCAGAGACCTTCATCCCTATTTGACAAGGGTGGTACCTGAAACCCAAAAAGGAAGAGCCTGCCAAGAGTCTTAGAGGGCAGAAGGATGGGCAGCTAGATGATTCAGTGGCTAGAGCACCAGTGCAGGAGTCAGGATGACACAGAGAGAACCATCTATAGTCTTATTTTTCCCCCTTTTGGGGGCATTTTCCCAGCCAGTTATTTGGTTTTTGAGTCCTTTGTCAAGTGGAGGTTATACCCTGGGGACCTGTAACTTCTCAGTTCCTCCAAGGTAGCACAATCAGGAGTAAACTCCTCTCTTGGCTTGTATTCTGGTCTGGGAGCAACCACAAGCAATCTTATCTGTCCAGGACCTGGGAGTAGGATTCCCTTTCCACAGCTGCCACTAGCTTCACCACACTAGGCCAGCACTCCCCCATTCCTCCTCACCCCAAGATTTCCACTGAGAACTAAGATCCAGATTCACTGCTCTATTTCCCTCAAGTCTTTAGGGCCAGGGCTCCAAAAGTGGACACTGCTGCCCTGGGGCCAGAACTGGGACCGAACCTTGCTCCCTTCTCACTCAGGTGAAAGAGCTTTCTCACTGATACTTGAAGCTGTCTTTGGAGATTGTGGATTGAGAAATCTGGGAACCACAGCTGCTACCTGTGATTCCATGCCCTGAAGCCTGCTCCAGTCCTGTCCCTGCCACGCCTCATGGCCAAGGCTGGGCTGCACTCCATGGGCTGTGCTGTACTCTGAGACTGGTGCGATAGACCTTTCTTGTTGGCCTTCCTGGCTGTCTTGGGCTGGAAATCTCTTTTACTCTGTCATTTTGTGGCTTCTGCTGCTCTAGATTTTGTTTAGAGTCATTTTTTACAGCTATTTTATAGGCTATGGGGGGAGAGCTAGAGCAGGACTGTCTTTCTCCTCTGCCATCTTGGCTCTGCCTCCCCACTTCCAATTTTCCTAGCTTACTTTGTCTGGATCTCTCTTTTGTTCTAATACAGTCTATCAACCACACAATATCCGTGTAAATCTTTTCTTCATACACCTTCCACCACTAGACTCATTGAGAGCAAGACCTTCATCTTCCATCTTTGTACCCCCAGTTCCTATCACATTACCTTACACATAGAAGGTATTCAATAGATTATAAATATTGAAATATTAATGAATAATATTGAATTAAATTATAAAATAATTATGAACTTGAATTGGACAATTGCTGACCAAAATGTCAAGAGTACGGATGAATTGAAAAGGAAATGTGTAATCTAAATATAAGAGGTCATTTGTAAGATTTCAGCTACAGGGGTTTAAATTATAACACTATACATTTTTTGTTGAACTTTCATATGTGAACTAATCTAGCCTTTGTCTCAACATAGTAAAATCCACTTCTTGATAGCCTTTTGCTTCCATGTGTTTCTAATTATGTATTTTGAATTAGCTCTATAGCCAGAGTTTGTACCTAGTCTTCAATGCTCTAACTTTAAGGCAAAACTTAATGTAGCAGTAATAGTTCCTTATGTCCTTTCACTGTTCTGCTCCTCCCCCAAGTTTGGAAATATCCCAGATCCACTTTCATCATCCCACTTTTTCATCTAAGTGAAAAATTTCTGCTTGTTAAAAAAATGAAATAAATCTAAAATTATTTTGCTGTATGAACCTCAGTAGAGGTTACATGAGTCACTTAACCTTTCCAGGCTACGGTTTCCTCATTTGTAAAATGAGGAAGTTGGGAGAGAAATGGGCTGCCTGGAGAGGTAGCAGATTCTAGATGACCATTTGTAAGGAAAATTTGAGAGGAGATTCATGCATCAGCTGGCAACTAAAATGGCACTTTAGTCTCTCCTAGCTCTGAACTTCTAAGATTCTGCTATCTACTAAAACTCTTAGTGAGGGGAAAGAAAATAATTTTCAGGCAATATAAATCCCCTTTCCTTATAACAACCTTCCTGAAATCTGGGAAACCAAGACAGAGACTACCAATGTGCCAAGTATGCTGCGATAAACATCAGCTCTGTGAAGGAAAACATTGCCTTTTCTCCTTTCCTTTTCTCCTCTAAACATTATTATCCGCAGCCACAGAGGAATGTTTAACTGCAACAATATAATGACATGATCCAACAGTTTTTAACCTGGAGTCTGGGAACTTATTTGCTGCTTTAAAAAAAAATCTTAATGACTCTATTTCAATATAATTGATTTTTTGTGATCTTGCGTATTTTATTTTATGCAGTTAAAAGCAATATTCTGAGCAAAGATCCGTAAGCTTCACCATATTACCCTGGAAGTGGTGGTGGAGAGCTATGACATAAAAAAAGATTGAGGACCCTTCCTCTAAACTAGGTTGAATCCTGGCATTAAGCCATCCCCTTTTCTTGAGAATGACAGGAGGCCAAGTCATTTATTTTTTTTAGCCAATCAGTGAGTTCAAATCTGATGGGTCAATTTTAGAACCTCAATGCAAGGAGTAGATTCAAATCTTTTCCAGGCTCAGCCCAGGGTAACTGGGGATTGAATTGGGATCCACGCTCCTCAGTACATGAGACTGAAGCCCTAGCCAGGCTTGGATTTAATCCAGCTTCCTGGGAATCCTTGGAATCAGTGACTGACTTGGAAGTAGGCCAGGAGGGTTAGGTTGACTCCAAAACAAAGCAACCTTCCATGTCCCATCCTGGTAGGTGGCCCTGTCCCTGGGGCTAAAATCAACTGAATTGGCCAGTGTGGATGGAAGGGACAGGGGGACATACTTTGGGCCATTTTCCTAGTTTGTTCAACCCCTATTGACTTCCATGCAATGGCAAAATGGAGTTGTAGAGTAGGAGAAAAGGAATGAGAATTAATTCCCTTTCTCTCCACACCTCCCCCCACTCCTTCTCTTCTCTTGTGCATGCTGCCTGCCATTTAAATTTAGTCTAGCTGGAAAATCCTTTTACTTACACTCCATGGTGTTTATTTGGAAAGGATCACTGTCTGAACAGCATTCCTCTGTCCTCTGACTGTTCCAAGTGCAACTGAAGCTAATAGGCCAGATTCTTATATTCAACTCCTTTCCCTTTGTTTCTATTTCCAGTGTTTCTTTCAAACACAGAATGCCCTTCCAAGCTTCAACTCTGATGCTCTCCAGAAAAGACATGGGTATGGGAGAGAGAAAGACTCTGCCTGGGTAAAGATATGCAAGCCTGGTCATATTATTCCCTGGTCCCCTCTATTCTCACAGCCAGGCTAAAGAAGACACTAATTCTATGTGTTTTCTGCATTATCCAAGGAGACAAAAGTTTTACAAATATAATGTTTCAACTCATTTTCATGATCTTAGGTCAAATTAGTCAACAGGCCCTAGTCTGTTCTATGTAATTCCACCATTATGTATATCCTCTCCTCTATCCATGCAGACATACTTCTTTCTCCCCTCCAGTCACACCATTTGTGCCTCCATGCCAAGCCTGCTGTGGCTACCCTTTAAACTTAGATAACTCTTATATCTTTCATCTTCTTAAATGTTGGAAATTCTATTTCATTTCTGAATATTATTTCTATAATACTTATATGAAAGAAGTATATCTAATCAGAAGAAGACAACATTTTCCATGAGGCCTTGGGTCCCAACACTTTGGCCTAACTCTACAAAGACCATACTTCCTATGGTGTTATGTGGCCAACATATGAATAAGGAGAAAAATAGACAGTGACAGCAGTGTCCAGTGTAGGAATGGGAACAATGGGAGTGTAGCTATATCAGCGGCAGAGACCATAGATATGGTAGCAAGCACCCTAGCACACTCAGGATGACCTGCTAGCAGAGGTTCTTTGTTCTGCTTTGCTAAAGGAAAGACAATTTTTAAAGGGGTCAACAATCTTACTTTAATTACATTCACTAGTCCAGGGAAAAGGTCATCACTCTGAATGCAGAGAGAATACAAATAGAGAAATACAAGCGAGAAATTAGCACAAAGATCAACAGACAGGGCTCCAACTATTTGACAAAGAGATACAGCCACCTACATACACCACTGGATGGAGGAGCACCAACATCTGAGTTGGCAGGGGGCTCTTAACAAACATCTACTCAGAGTCCCATCCAGGGAATTAAAAGGTCCTTCTCATAAGCAAAACCCTCAAAGCAAAATACCAACCTTCCAGTATATATAGTTTTCAAGTAATAGGCTCAGCACTGCTGCGAATTATCATTCAGGTGTTTTCAGTTCAGCCTGAGTCTAGGAAACTGAATTCCAAAAAAGAAACAAAACTTTGTTTGGGCTGACAGTTGATTAGAACTGAGAAAGAATGGAAACATTTCACTGTACCTGACACTGTGGAGACTCAGACCCTGCACGGATGAAGAGCCCAACCTTTAGTTCAACCACATCAGCTACCTCTCCACACCTTTTCCATTTCAAAGGTGCTCACTTTAGATGGGATGTTTTCCTAGGCTACCTGGATGGGAAAGAGAGATGAGATTGCACTTATCTGGGAATAGGTGCTGAGACTGGTTTTCCATTGCTTTACTTTCATCCTGTCCCAATCAAATGTTATGTTATTCCAATGAACATTCTTTTAGCAAAGTCCAAACTGAATTTAGTTGTGTTTTTGTTTAAACTAAGCAAATTTAGGTCAATTTAATTGAGTTTTAACCTTAGGAGTTCCCAGTGAAATTGTATAGTAGGAATCATTAGCCAAGACAAGCGATTTATCAGTTCAGTCAATCAACACCCTTTTATGAAGTATCTTTTATGTATCAGGAACTACAACAGGTGTTGGGGATACAAAGATAGAAACGAAGCCATCTTTGACTTCAAGGAACTTACATTCTTATCAAGAGATACAATACATACACATGCTTTATTACTGTGTGTTTTTGTTCAGTAGTGTCCAACTCTTTGTGACTCTGTGGACCATGGCACACCAACATTGTCCATGGGATTTTCTTGGCAAAGATACATTTCCTTCTTGAGTAGATTAAGGCAAACAAAGGTTAAGTGACTTGCCATGGTCACACTGCTTAGTGTTTAAGGATGGATTTGAACTCAGGTCTTCCCAACTCCAGGCCTAGTGCTCTCAAGCTACCTATCTGCCTCCTTTATACACATATAACTTCCTTTTAAAATAAAATATACTAAATAAATACAAGACAATTTTGGGGAAAGGCACTAATGCTGGAGAGCAGGATGCCAATAAAAGCCTAATGTCAAAGGTAATTCTTAAGCTGAGCTTTGAAAGAAGCTTTGAGGGATGATCTCTGTAAAGGAATACCAGAAGAAGATGGAATTTCCTATATATGGAACAAAAAAAAAGCCAGATTAGCTGGATTATAGAGAGTGTGACAAGGAGTAACATGTAAGTCTGGAAAGGTAGGTTGGAACCAGATTATAAACAGTTTGAAATGCCAACAGTTGAGCTAAATCTCTGAAAAATATTCCTTTAAATCTATGTGAATTCAAACATGAGTGGCACTGAGCTTTCGCTGAAATCCTACCTCTTACTTTAAATTTTTTCTGGGTTTTACATGAGTTGGTAAATCTTGTGTACCCCTCTTCCTGCCTCCCCCTACTCCACCTCCATTTTCTAAATAGACATCATACACACTTCAATCTTTACTGCACTGATTAACAAATATTTATCTATAATATGTGATTTTATTTTATTTTAAAAATCAGCATGTGGGCCTATATATGCTTTTGACTACATCAAAGTTGCCTGCTTTAGATGGAAAACTTTTGAAGATTTGAGTCAATGGCTTTGGTCACTGGAACAGTGCAAAGTTGTCCATTGACAGAAAGAGTTTCTGATTTTCTATCAAGGTGGCCGCCTGAATGACACCCAGACCACCCAGCTCCGACATACCTATTCTAATAAAAACCTGAACTTTTCATCAAAATAAATAATGATCAAGAAATTCAATAAGACCTCTTTCACCCTAGAAGTATACAAAAGTCCTATCAAGTAAAGTCAAGTATTTATTAAACACCTACTATGTTCCAGGAGCTATGCTAAATACTAGGAATACAAAGAAAGGCAAAAATTGCAAAAGCAACAAGTAAAAATCCCTGCTCTCAAAGATCTCACAATTTAACTGGGGAGAAAACATGTAAACAATGTACAAACATGATACGTACAAGATAAATTGGTGATAATCTAAGAGGGAAGGAAGATTGATAAAGCCTTCTTGCAAGAAGGGGGAAATTTACCTGGGACGTGAAGGAAGTCAGGAGGTAAGTATGAGAAGGAAGAGAATTCTAGACATGAGAAAATTCTCTGAGTTGGGAAATAAAGGATAGTATTTGACACCAGCAGGGAGATCACTACATCCTAAAGTATGTGGAAGGGACTAGTGTAAGGAGAACAGAAAGGTAGGAAGGTATCCGTTTACTTAAGTTAAACCAAATAGAGGATTTAATATTGGATCCTGGAGGCAATAGGGAACCAGAAGATGAGGTTATCAACTGTAGTCCAGAGGACTCAGACCAAAACCAAGCAGGACAGACCACCCCACCCAAAAGAACATCACAAAGCAGAGTCTGGATCTGACACAAAGCCCCAGATCAGAAACTAAAGCTGGAGAGATAAGTAAATCAAAGAAGATGCAGTATAAAACATTATTATATGTCTAGTGATGCCCCAAAGATGGAGAAAGTAACCGTAACAACAAAGGAAAAAAATGAATTTGCCACAAGTACTACATTAGAAGAAAGCTAGTGAGTAAAGAACTAGAAGGAGAATAGTTTAGAAGAGAAAGTGATAAATCTTAACCAAGTAAACTGATTTCCTGAAAACTAGAAGAGACAAACAGAAACCGATAACTCCAAGAGAAAGCAAAAAATACTAGAATAAACTCAAAAGATTAGGGATGGGGGAGGAAGAGAAGAAAATGGGAGATGTCTAATATCAAAGGCAACTGACCTGGACAACAACTCAAGAAGAGATAATTTAATACTAAAATAATAATTTTTATATTTAACATAATAATAATAAAATAATGATTTCATAATCAGCGGACTCATGAACACCATAATTTAACAAAATAAAACAAAAGGCTAAGATGTTATATATCTCTCTATAAGACCTAGCAGCTTCTACTAAAAATGAGAGGAGATATTAGAATACAATATTACAAAAAGCAAAAGATTTGCGTTTGCAACCAAAAGTAGCTTGCCCTGAAAAGCTTAACATAATCCTATGGAGGAAAAAAATGAACTTTTAGTGGAATTGAACACTTTCAAATATTTCTGATGAAAAGAACAGAGCTGAATGGGAATGCTGTTGTTGTTGTGTTCGCCCTTTGTTGCCAAAGAAGACCAAGCCATCAGAGAAATGATGACATGACGTGTATTTGACTTTGTCTGAGTGAGGGAGGGCTGTGCAGGTCACCAGACTATTTTCCTCCAAAGCCATCTGAATCCAGTGACCAGATATTCATCGGGATGACTGATATTCAGTCAGATAGATATTCAGTTCAGACAGATATTCGTCAGGATAAACTGAGGGACCTTGGCAGAGAAACCTAGAAAGGTAAATGTATTTGAGCAATTAGAATGAGTTATATGATGATAAAATATGATGATGGAGTGCTAACATTCTAATGGGGGAGGGGAAACAAGTGTCCCTTGAAACTTAACATCATCAAAGTGTATCAAGACAGCTGAACAATAAAAACAAAAGACTTAGGGTGTGAAGTGGATCTGTTCTGAGGGTCTGAAGAAGGGAAAGAGGGGAAGGTTAAAAGGAATAAACTAGCCTAGGAATGAGACTGAAGGAAGTGGAACTAGTCATTTCTCTTAATTGGGGTACATGAGAATAAGAACATGGAAACATGAAGAAAATGTGGGAGAGAGAGAGAGAGCATCAAATGGATCTCACCTTGTCTGAAATGGACAAAGGAGGTTTGAACATACGTACAGCTAGCTATGCTGTTCTGCGCAAACCACTTAACCTTTGTTTACCTTAATCCCCTGGTGAAAGAAACAGCAAACTAGTCTGGCATCTAGATGCCAGATGCCAAGAAAACCTAAAATGGGGCCATGAAGAGTTGAACACAAAGGAACAACAACACATACATGTACACACACACACACACACACACACACAGTCTGGTGTAGAAATATATCAGATCCAAACTGTGCATTCCCTTTGATCCAACAATACCAGTACTAGTTCTGTATCCCAAAGAGATTACAAAAGAAGAACCTATTTATAAAAAAAAAAAAACTTGTAGCAGCTCTTTTTGTGGTGGCTATGAACTGGAAACTGAGGGGATGTCCGTCAGTTGGGGAATAGTTGAATAAATTGTGATATACAATTGTAATGGAATATTATTGTGCTATAAGAAATAACAAGATTTCAGAAAAACCTGGAAAGACTTACATGAACTGATGCAAAGTGAAGTGAGCACATTATACACAGTAACAGCAGTATTGTATAATAAACAACTATGAATGACTCCTGCTCTCAACAATACAGAGATCCAGGACAATCCCAAACGACTCATGATGAAAAATGATATCCCCCTCCAAAGAAAGAACGGATAGCATCTGAATACAGAACAAAGCATGCTATTTTTCACTTTCTTTTTATTGTTGACTTTTTCTAGTTTTCTTGCACAAAATAACAAATATGGAAATGTTTAATGCGATTGCACATGTATAACCTACATCAGATTTCTTAACATGTCAGGGAGAAGAGATGGGAAGAAGGAAGGGATAGAATTTGAAACTTACAACTTTAAAAATATTAATAGTAAAACTTGGTTTTTTCCATGTAATTGAGGGGAAAGAAAATATTATTTTAAGAAAAGAATATATCAGACTCAATAGGGAAAGAAGAGGGTGTAAGGAGATCAGGATTAGCAAGAGTGTTTTGAAAGTAGGACTCCACAGATTTTTAAGGTTTTATGTACCCGGGTAATCAGCAAACTTTCATTCATTGTCTAAACTTAAGAAAATGATAGAGAAAATATCAGTAATGCAGATTCAACTTAAAAGTGTGTTTAGGAGAGTTAATTGTTAAACATTTACTAGCACAGTTGTAGATAAGAGGGTGGACAATAATAGGGAGGCACAGTTATAAGTGGAATGAACTTACTTATCCTGAAGGGGGATATAAAGTGGAAAGAAAGAGAGCTAGAATCTAGCAGGTACCTTAGGTTGGCCCTTGGACCATTAGTGAATATCTGAACAAATTGTGGTGTATGAATATTATTGTGGCGTAAAATGAGAAAAGACACAATTTCAGAGAATCCTAGGTGTACAAATGGATTGACACAGAATGAAATGAGCAGAACTGGAAGGGAAGTTTCTACAGACAGCAAAAACCAAAGGAGAGGAAAAACGACTTTGAAAGACTTAAGAATTCTGCTCAGTGCAATGACCAACTGTGTCTTCCCTTCAGACAGCCTATGATAGTGCATGTTATCCCCCTCTGAAGGGAGAAGTGATGGACTCAGGATACAGAAACAGATATGTTTTTGCACGTGGCCACAATATGGATTGTTTTGTTTAACTATAGTTGTTTGTTGCAAGAGTTTATTTTTTCTTCCACATGGTGTTTAATTGGCGGGGGGAGGAAAGTTGGTGCAGAAAGCAAGATAGTAACACTGATCCCTACCCTCCAAAAGAAGGACATTGAAACATTCTTTAAAATGTACAGAAGAAAACAATAGTTCAGAGGAAGTACAGATTAGAAGGACATCTTTGAAATGTGTGAAATTTATTGTGTGTGTGTGTGTGTGTGTGTGTGTGTTTTAAGCAAGTGCTGTGAGAAATTCATGGTTTCATAGACAATCCTCTTTTTCTGGAGGAATTGGATATGAAAATACCATTTTTGGTGTTTAAGTTAAGAATTTTTAAAAAATAACCTTAAAGAGATCCTCTTGTTGATATTGGGGTTGCCTTTGCAATGTGGGAGGGGAGAGGAGGGAGGGAAGGCGATCTTTTCTTATTAGCATATTCTATGTTAGGTTATCATTCAATTGAACTCAGTTCAACAAGTATTTATTAAGTACATACTATGTGCAAAGTATAGAGGTCACTAGATGGTTCGGTGGATAGATCACTGAGCCTGGAGTCCGAAAGACCTGAGTTCAAACAGCCTCACAAAATTGTGTGATGCTGGGCATGTCACTTAACTTTTCTTTAATCCACTAGAGAAGGAAATGGCAAACCACTCCAGTATCTTTGCCAAGGAAACACCAAGGACAAGATGGTCTGTGTACCCATAAAGATTTGGACACACCTCAATGACAACAAACGCTGGAATAAAAGTGCTTTCTCACAGACACCCTCGCATCCACAAGAGGCAGATGGCTCCAAGAACCTAGCTCTACCTTGGAATAGAGGAGTAGAACAGAATGACCAACGGATTGTCCTAGCTAGAAGGTTTCTGCCCAGGGAGGGGCTCACAGGGTCACCCTGAACTGTCCAGGATGGGAGGCTTCATTCAGCAAAGCTTTGAAGCTTTCTTGGAGTTTGTGGCTGTGACTGGCCCTGCCTGAGCCCTAGCTCGCCTGCTTGAAAACTTGCTGACTCTGGATTACCTCTAATCTCTCTTAATCCGACTCTGCTACCATGACCCACGCTGATCTGATTATAACCATGACAACCAGTGCCTACCTGATTCTGAATCCTGACTCATCCTCGTGACGTTCCTCCCTCCTACCTGGGTCTCCGTGTTCCCATCCTTGTGACCATTCCAGATGGGTGACTGGATTTTGCCAAGGTTTGTGCTCTTACAGAGAACCATCCTGATGTGTTCATTCCTACGTAAGCCTTAACAGTATTATCATCTAAGCCTACTTTACCCAGGTAGGGGTAGATGCTCACCACCCCCTCAGGACAGAGAAGAGGCAATGGGAGGATGTCCAAGTGAGCGTACCCCATGGCACAGACACACTGTAACTGGACTCTAATATAGTGAATGTCATTTTGGTCCCCCTTGAGAACGAAGGGCAACAGCCACCATCCTGTGGCCGGTGGGGAGAAAAGGACACTAAAACATGTGCATGAGAAGTGGAGGCTTAAATGCAGAAAGCTGAAAAATCTGCAAACCATAAAGAAAACTGTCAAGCCCCATGAAGCCAGCAGCCTGGGCTATCAAATCTGAGTCTAATGCAGCAGATCTGAAACTGTTTTTGGATTAGACCTGGTCCTGATATGGTACAATGGACTCTGTGGGACCCTGTCCTCCATTGTCACCCCCATCAGTTTTCTGTGTTAAATGGAACTCTGATTGATATAATTCCTGGTGAGACGCAGTCTGATATTTTCATTATCTGTGTAACAGCAAAGGCAATGTGATAGATAAAGAGCACTAACCTTGAAGTCAGAGGACTTGAGTTCAAATCCTAGCCTTTCAAACATCTCCCAGGCCCTGCTCTTACGTTGTTTGTCCTTTGTCCTCTAAGAGAGCAGTGACATCAGGGAGGGGATGCCATGACTTGGGAGTGAATTGGATCTAGGAACAAGATCTTAGCCCCGCTTTCCTTTTCCCAGGTCCCCTCCAGCTCTACAAGCCTAGCCTCCACAGCTGTTTGGGGGAAACTGGTTAAGATGATTATGGAATCCTTTAAAAACAAAGTCCTATAGAAATTCTCAATGGGAATGCGCCATGTTGCCGGAGTTTGTCCATGTTTGGTTTGTCAATGAGCTACCCGTGGCTAACCCTGCTCTGATTCGGCATCACTCCTCCTAATTAACAGAGACACTCATTCTGTGCCGACGTAAAGCCCTCTCTTTCTCAGCCCATTGTGTCCTGCAATACATAATCCTGCCTTTGTGACTCCAAATGAGGGGTTGCCATGGAAAAGATTCATCACAATGGGCCAAATTTAGGCATTTTCTTGTTGAAGTCAAAGGCAGGTAGATATTAAAGCCCTCTGCACTTTCGGTTGCTGTAGCCACTCAGGCACACAAAGAGGCACAGTGATGATGCAGCGATAGTTCTTGATTTAGGAAGAAATGTTATCTGGGTGAAATAAATGATCACATTTTAAAATACACTGGGTCTTCCATCTGATCTGATCCGGAATCCCTTCTCTGCCCCTTTTCTTCCCCTTCTCTTTCTCTTCATTCAGTTCTCCTTCCAAAAGGTCCAATATAAAGTTTAAAGGGCAGAAATGATCTTGCCTGCTTTCTTCCTTTTAATGGTAAGAAATCTGGACTGGCTATCTGATGTTAGGGCTAGAAAGCAGATCTGGAGTCAAGAAAACCTGAATTGACATGCTTTCTCTGACATTTAATAGCTGTGTGTCAGGTTAAGTCTTTTAACCTCTGAGTCTCTGTTTTCTTATCTATAAAATAAGATAATGCCTTCAATACCTACCTCACAGGGTGCTTGTGAATCAGCTCAGATGTGCTAATAAATGTAAAGTACTTTGCAAACATTAAAATGTTATATAAAAGCAAATCATTAGGATGCCTACAGGTGGATGCAGGAAGAAGTCTAGAAGCCTGAATGAAAGGAGGAAGCCCTTGTTTCTCCCATGCAAACGTAACCACGGTAATGGGGTTACTGCACATGCATACGAGGCCATGTGATGATGGGATAGATTTATAGAAAAGTGCAATGTGTTTTAAAAATAGTCTCATCAATAAGAGAACTTATCCAGAGAGCAAGTCCATGACTCACTCTTGACCTTCAGAATGATTTAATTGCTCAGGGCGAGGGAACATGGCTAGAGGAAATATTCCAATTAAGCAGTTACTGTTCCTCCTTAGACCCACATGTTCCAATTTCTGTGTCTTTGGAAATCAAAATAAGCATTTCTATAAAAATATAGTTTAGATGAAGTATAGCCTGCCTTTAAAAATATCAACAATAGCACAAAGGAAAAAATAGGAATGTTTTTAAAAAAATAGATGTGTATATATACATATATTAAATATATGTACAAATACTAAAATCACAGGTCCAATAAATGTATCCATATGTATGCATATAGATATATGTGTATTAAATATAAACACAAACATTAAAATTGCAGGTCTAGTAAATGTATACATATATGTATGTAGACATGTATATTTTGTATGTATATACATATATGTGCGTATATCTATATATGTATGTGTCTACATGTGTATATGTATATGTAGGGTAGCTAGGTGGCACAGAGTGCCGAGCCTGGAGTCAGGAAAATCTGAGTTCAAATCTGACCTCAGACACTTATTAGCCATGTGACCTTGGGCAAGTCACAACCTCTGTTTGCCTCAGTTTCCTCATCTATAAAATGACTTGGAGAAGGAAATGGCAAACTACTCTAGTATCTTTGCAAAGAAACTTGCAAATGGGATCATAAAGTATGAAACGTGACAGAAAAACTACTGAGCAACAGCATACATATATGTATGTATATGTATGTCTGTTATATATATATATATATATATATATATATATATATAATTTTTTTTACTAGGCCTGTGATTTTAATGACATAAGAAATGCCCAGGTGAGGGGTACTCTATCTACCAATGCAGTTTGCAAATTCTTTACAAATTATAGTTTTATAGAATTCCCTGGGATATTGAGAGATTAAAGTAGCTTGCCCAGAGTCACACAGCTAATATGTGTGGCAGCATTTGAACTCAAGTCTTCTTGACTCTATATTCAATAGACACATTGCAAAGAGGGTCGTTAGTCACATTACAAGAAAATTCTTTATATCAGAGAGGGATACCTGTAAATAGGTACATCCTTCAGTGTATCTAAGATGATTTACAGACAACTTTTCAGGAGTGTGTCTACTGTGAACACACACACACACACACACACACACACATACCCTTTTGTGATTCGATCAAATGAAGTAGCGTTTTGTGCTGGGTCTTCTCGTTCCTGTTCATGCCTGTTGTTGGAAATATAGACATCTGTTCTTATTGTCCAGAGGGAAATTCCCTTTACCCTGGTTTTCGACTCTCCTGATTTTTCATCACCCTCCTCCTAGAGACTGCTGAAAACTCCACTGGGATTTGAATCCAAGGTAGGGGGAAGGCTGTGTAGGAGAGCTGGCTGGTCTCCCACTATCAGAGCATCTCTGAACAGCAGCCGTGTTGAATGCATGCCAGCAGGGGGCACCTGTTGCTCCTAAGGGCCCTGCTGTGGAGATTCCCATTTTCTCTCTTCTAAAGAAGCTTAAATCTCTGCCTAACACACTAAGGCAATTGCTGGCTTACTGCTTAGGCTGCAGACTAATTTGCTGAATTAGAATCATTTGGCTTCTACCATAGCAATTAGTATGCAAATTACTGGTATATTACCTATGAGTCATAAATTACAATGACAAACTTAACACTTGCAGATTCAATATATATGAGTTTTGGTAATTTTTCTATTTTGCAATAGTTGGAGAGACTAAGGTTATTCATCGCCTTAGTGAACCGTTACACATTAAATCAACAGTTGAAAAATTAAGCCTGGTTCCCAGCATTTTGTTATGCATTTCGTTCTTTCAGTGCTCTCTAAAGTGGAACATTAAATATGTAACATGTCTAAGTATGCTAAATGGCTGGAGAATACACTGAAGCCTAAAATAGTTCCTTTTTAAACTGAAATGCAAAGGAAAAAAAATGACGGAGGTGCAAATCAATCATTTGGATACCACAGTACAACCTGCTGGGTCCTAGCTGGCCCTTGGAGTGGGGGAGTGGGGATGGAGGGAGGAGTATATTGGAGCTTTTCCACATCCTGCTTTCATTTCCCTGGAAGAATGCTGTCATTAGTTCCCAGAAGATGATTCTCAGTACTGCTACTTACCAGTGAAACATGGCCAGTCAGAGATAGATGGCTTTCAGATTTCAGAAATATGAAGTAAGCCAGGCAACTGCTGAAATCTATCTGAATATGTCATTCTTTCATTACTTTCATTGTGGGTGTTTTCTTATTTTTATAAGAGATGATATTTGCTTACAGTGAAATACCCGCATAGGAAAGTAACACAATGGATGAACACATGGAAAGTGTACAGAAGCTGTTCCTATTGATCTATGTATTTATGTATGTACCTTCTCCCTCCCTGCTCACCTACCTCCCTCCATGCCATCAATTTACTGAGCTTATAGAGGCAAGCGTTTGTCTGGGACTTTATGAGCTTACTGAAGGGAAGCCCTGGATTTTTTCCCCCATTGTTGTATCAAAAAGGAGGAACAAACAAGGGATGTTATGAAGGGAGAATCAAAAAGACTTGGTAGTTGTTTGGATAGGATGGGAGGGAATGTAAGGAACTACATCTAGATTATGAGCCTGAGTGAATGGAAAGATACTGGTGCCTTCAATAATAATAGGGAACTTAGGAAGAGGAGAAGGTTTTGGTGGAAAATAACAATTGTAGTTTGGGACATGGAAGGAAAGAAGGAAGAAAAAAGAAAAGATGGAAAGAAAGAGGGAAGGGAGGAAAGAAAGAAGGAAGAGAAGGAAGGAAGGGAGGAAAGATTTAAGTGTCTTTTGTGTGCAAGGCCACATCTTGGCGCTTTCCTTGAAAGAAACTATTAGGTTTAAAACTCCTGCAATCCACTATTGTAGTAACAGATTGAGGAGATCTCCTAATCAGTATGGTCCTAGAACAGACATTTTCATCAAATATGGGAGCTTTCTTGGAGAGCACCAACATCAGGAGTTGTTTCATTTCTAAGACTAATGGTGAGGAAGAAGAAAAGGAGGTAAATCACATGGTAATGCTATAAATCTTGAGGTGGGAAGGGAAAACTACACAGAACCCTGTAGAAAGATGGGATCCACCAAAACCAATAATATATTGATTGCCTGAAAACTATTGTGAATTCCTTTGTGTGTTTTCTCAGTTGTTTATTTTCTCCTTTGAGTCCTTGGAATTTTCTGCATTGTTTAGAGGGTGAAATAATGTATTCAATATGCATTTATTACCTTGAGGGCTTATACAGGAGATGGAGACCCTGTTACCCTAATTTATGGAAACCTAGATACAAGTCAAATTTAGGATTTGCCAGGATATAGTTGGGAGAAGGTGACATGGTAAACTAAAAATATGTTGATCTCTTTAGGGTAGACCCATGATCAAACACGGTCTGTGTAAAGCCAGAACTTGGCCCCTTGGACATGAGTGATATCCATACATGTGCCATGACTGGGGCCAATTAGATCAATATTATCTCAACTCAGCTTATATTAATGAATCTAATAATATAGTTTGTATTAATTGGGTTCTTTATAGCCTACAAACCACTTTTCTCAAAAAAGCCTTGTGCAATCATTAAAAATGATAGAATCATAAAATTCTAGAATTGGACGGAACTTTCCAGGTCATCTATCCACCCTCCAGCTGAAACTGATGCTTTCTATAACATGTTCAATAAGCAGTCTCTGATGGAAAACCTACTTGTGATGCGGAGCTCACTATCACTTCTGAGTATCCATTCCATTTTGTGATCTCCGTAATGGTTAGGAACCTTATATGGAGACAAAATTGTTCTGCTTGTAGTTTCCACTCAATACTCATAATTCAGGATCAAATAGAATAAATCAAATCCCTTTTCTCCATAACCACTCTTCAGATATTTAAAGACATAGCATAAGACATTCCTCATAAGCCTTCTCTTCACTGAATGAACATCCTCATTTTTTTCAGCTGATGTTAGGATAGCAGGGTTTCTAGTCTCTTCTCCATCCATATTCCTTTTCAGTGGGCCATCTTCCTTCCTAAGATGTAGCACCTCAAATTGTACTTAATAGTCCAGATGGCATCTGACCAGAGCAGGGACCATTCCCCTCATTCTGGACACTATGCTTCTGCAAAGCTAACCTAAGATCAACTTGACTTTTTTGGCCATGAGATCACACTGGCAACTGTCATGAACCTGGCAGTCCACCAAAGCTCTAGATACAAAAGAAATGGATGGAACACTATTTCAGAACAAGAGATTCTACAACCTCATTTGGGAACATGCCATTATTTGCCAACCCTTATTATTTACACGTGTGGAAGAGAGAAGTTAAATGACTTGCCCATCGTTACCCAGCTAGCAAGTGATAGAAATGAGGCTTACACGGAATCTCCTGGTACCAAAGTCAGTGCTCTCTCCACTACCCTACCATGCAAAGTACACATCAGACTCATGAACTTTCCCATAATCCCTAACCCTAAATTCCATAATCTTCCAATCCCTCTCTCCCCTCCTCTTCACTCTCCTTTTCTCCCCTACTCCCCAACAAAAAAAAGTCCTTCCTCCTATTGGGTCCTCTACCCTAATGACAAATTGAACAAAAGCAATTTTGCAATCCTAATATTATTATCAATATGTCAAGAGAAAGATGATTTGATATGGTAAACAATGATGTACCAAGAAAGGTTACTAAGGCAGAAACTAAAATGAGATTCAGAGAGATCCCAAGTCAGGGTGGCAAGAATGACCCAAATTGATTTGCTTCTCTGTGCCCATAGAATATATTTGCTATTTATATCTGAATAGGAGCATGTCTGCTCAGGGTATTTGTGGCATTTTGAACTAAGTATGTCTTCGCTTGGAAAATAAGAGGATTAGACTAGATGCC